>JAHWGI010000328.1:0-181654 GCA_029379305.1 Frankliniella fusca | reverse complement strand
TTCCCCACAGCCCGTGTGTGATAAATATCCTAGGGCTCGATGCTGCTGTGCGGTGTGGTGTCGGGTGGGTTGAGGGGGAGTGGCTCAGAGCCCGACTAGGCCCCCGCTCCGCTCCACTCCGGCTTACCTCTTCTGAGGGATTTCCTCCTACTTATACTTACTCTTTCTTCACCTCGCTTCCCTCGCGCGGTGCAGGGTGTAGAGGTGGGCAGCTTCCCCTTCTACTTCCCCCAGCGACTGCCTGACATAGGCGCCCTCCTGGCCTGGCCCGTATCAACCACAGAAGACCAGAGGAAAAACCATGCGCTCGCAGGGTTGAGTGAGCGCCCGCCACCGTCTTTGCACCCGGATAGTGTCCCGTTTTCCTCTTGTAGCAAAGACCCCGTGGCACTGAATCTCTCACTGGGGAGGGGTGTGCAGAAATATAATAAAAACCTGATCGGCCCTAAATTCTGGTGCGCGCCGCGGTGCTCGACGTGAAGCATGCCGAGGCGGGTCGGGCCGGGACCCTCACGCGCACGCACGCCGCGCACGCGGCGCGGCCCCCTCGCTGGTTTAGCAGTCACTTTGAGAGCCTGTTTGCATGTCGCCGGGGCGGCGCGCGGCGGTAGGCGCGAGGTGTGTGTGTGCTCTCTGCTGACCCGGTCCGTAAGTTACGATCACTCATCCCCATATTTTCCCTCGCCTGACCCTGTCCACATTCAATTTCGGGTCGTTTCCACGGAAAATATGGCCGGCCATAACACGACGCCCCGTGCGGCCCTGGCGGCCCTCTTGCAAGCGAAGCCTGACGCCGCCGCACGCGCGCGCGCAAGTCGGCCAGTTTATCACGCTTTGAGTGTTTTATCGGTCTCTTAACGCGCCGTCCTGACTTTCGCGCCGCGCACTATAGCCTCTCGCGGCAGGGCCGGCCTGCCGGCCCGTGTCCTGGAGGGCGCCCTGGAGACCGCCTGGAGCAGGCCGGCGCGGCCAGCCCACGCGGCCGGCAGGCAACCGAGCTACCTGTCCCTGAGGTGGGAGCAGGCCGACCTGGCTGGCACACGCGGGGCGCCGCGCTGAGCTGGAAATAAATCTACGTCAATACGGGGCTCATACTTGTCGCAATAACACGGTCCTAAGTCGCTCTCCCCTCCCCCCGCCTCCCTGCCGCGGGGTGCGAGGGCGCCTAGCTGGGGAGGGGGGAGCGCCTGCCTCGCCCCGCTCCCGCGCTCACTACTATGCCCCCCGTGTCATGCCTCCCACGCCACAGACCCTCACCACGGTGTTAGGAGCACATCCTGCATTATTTTGGAAATTCGGCGAAAGTGACGCGCGCCTCTGGTGTTGAACACACGTGGTTGCGGGGATTAGCATGGCGGCATGCATAGGCATGAGAGTGTTCATGTCCGGCGCCCCGCCACGCCACGCCCTGCGTCCGGCGGTGGTGTCCGGCCGGAGCCGGGTGACGACACCCGGAAAAGCGCCCCACACCGCCCCCTCCCTTCGAGGGCGCCGCCGCCGCCGCCGCGACGGTTACCGTTGAATACTGCATGCGCAATCCTCCGGCGGGTCCGGGACGGGACATCTGCCGTCCGAGGCCAGCGGCAGGCGTGAATCAAAACTTTGCATACATCTTTTTAAATAATAAGATTTGACTTTCAAATCCCGGGGCTCGCGGCGGGGCTGGTCTCCGGCCGGTGCCGCTGCCGGGTTCTGTGGCGCGGATTAGCGGCCCGTTGGCCTCCGGGCCAGCAGGGCGCGAAAATAGTTTAAGTCGCAGATATGAAAATTGTAAAGCCGGAGCGCACCGCATCGCTCAGCAGCAAGGTGAGGATCTGCGGGTAGGAGGGAGGGGCAAAGAGGATGGCCCGGGCCCGCCTTACGCTACGCCGGGCCACGTTGCCGAGATGAGGGCAGAGGCAACGCGATATTAGGACCCACCCGACTTGTTTCCCCTTATATGCCGAGTTGCATGCGATATCCTCCATGCGTTTTCATTTCGCGGAAGTCGGCAGAGCCTTTTGGCGGGGCGGGCTGGGACGGGTGTGGCGCGGGGCGAGGCGGGGCGGGGCGGGGCGGGGCGGGGCTGCTCCTGCACAGTGTCACAAGGGAGAAAGCCCCCAGGCCGGAGCAGCAGCCGTATACCAAGCACGCCGCGTGCTGCCGGCCGGGGCCGGGACGGGCCGCGGTGGGTTGAGCGCTCCTTAACTCTTTCTATTATCTTGTGAAATGTGAAATCGCGAAATGTGGCATAGTGTTTTTTGGGGGAGGAGGGATTTTCGCTGAAAAGAGGTTGGATTAGAGGAAAGAAACCCAAAAGTACGAGACGGTGCGTTTTGCTTGTATCATTTCATCATCCTCTTCTCTCTCGTCGTTTGATATGATTATACCGTTGCAAAGCGCAGCACGTGCTGGGCGGGGAGGTGGGATGTCTGCTCTGCGTATCCAACGACCCCCTCCCCCCCCCCGGCCCCGCCCCTCCCGGCCCAAGCAGCATCTGCCGCCCTAATAGAGCGCGAGTCACAGGGCTGCCGCCGCCGCCGCTTGGCTCCCAGCCGCACAGCCTCTTGAAAACAGCGCAAGTTTTGAGGCGTCATCAAAACTTGGGGCTTCTTATGTCCTGTCCCGCGCTGTGCGAGAGCCGAGCCGAGCCGTGCGGTGGTATTTCTATTCTGCGACTGCGGCAGGGCGCCCCACCCCTCCAGACCCGTTAAACGCTGCTGAGCGCGCTGAGCGCTCTCCTCCCTGAGCGCGACGTTTATTAGTTCCGCCAGGACTCGACAGGGTGATGTGTGGCGCTGCGGTGCACTGCTCAGCCCGGCCCGACCCGTCAGCAGAAAGCCGTGCGCCCCGCTGCGCTCGGACCCCCGTCCGCGGTCAGACGGGAGGACCGCATGACCGCGCCGCACACGGTCAAAAATACCCTGCCGCCAGTGACAGATGAACTGATGGTGAGGCCGTGACGGTGATTTATCGTGAAGGATTGCTAAAAGGTGCTGGAACCAAGGGGTCACGGATATATTTTTGCTGGTACCAGGTATTTTTTTCTTTGCGAATAGGGGCCCTTGGTCTCACTTTTTAGGTAGTACCAGGCTGATACCTCGCAGAAGGGGCTGGTACCAGGCAGAAAAGGATAGGATAGGGGTCCAACCGTTGCTATGCGAGGTATTCATACACGGCAAAAACGAGTCCTGGGTTTCCCAGGGGAATTTGCACATTCCTAGAAGGTATCATCTTTCCCAGGGGATGTCCTGGGTTTTCCAGGAAAAACTCCTAGGAAAAGCTGCTTTTTTCCAGGACATCCGCTGGGATTCAAACTCTCCTGGGAATCCCAGGACTCGTTTCTACCGTGTACCGCCCTCCCCGCCCCCCCGAGGGGCGGGGGATCATTACAAAAAATCATTGCGCGGTCACCAAAAAATCATTAAAAAAAAATTATTAATAAAAATTTAAAAATAAAATCGAGAAGAAAGATACAGAAATAGAGAAAAATCTAAATAATCGGAAAGAAAAGAAAAGAAAAAAAAATGGGAAAAATTCAGAAATGGTGGTAAAAGATCGTAAATTTTCCTAAAAAATCAGAACAAAAATCAAAACAACAAAATAAATCCAAAAAAACTTAAAAGTTAAGAAATCACACACATTGTGTGTGAGTGATCCACCCCTCGGCCCTCCCAACATGCTTTCAAGGCTCCGGTGTACCCCGCAAGGTTCGTACCTGCATACTTTTACCGCGTAGGCGTTCTCCGTCGGGTATGCCGAACAGAGCACCGGGCACAGTTACAAACAGAGCGTCGCATGTAATGTTTTTGTTCGTACTGTGCTTGGCTTGAAGTATGACCCGTGACCTCTGGGTAGTTTTCACACTGATAAGAGGCCTGGTTCCCTTCAGGCTGGGGGCAGATGCGACCCTCTCTCGCTGGCGGGGTGGCGCCCGCGCGCGCCCGCTGCCGTCTGATTCCGAAGATCGCTTGCGTACCGCCCTCCTTGTCGCACCTCTGACGGTGCCCCATGTTGGAGGAAGCCAGCGCCCCAGGAGTGCGACAAGGACGGAGGCTGGAGAGTGATCTCCGGAATCAGACGGCTGGCCGCGGCCCAAGGCCTCCTGATTGCCTCCGCCCAATCAGTGCTTTGGGCTCCGCGCCGCGGCCAGGTGGCACCGCGCGGCCTCGAGTCTCTCTACTACTTTAGTCGGGACGAACTTTGTCCGCGTTTCCGCCCGCTTCATTAAGAACTTAAGAATAATTCGATATCGTCCCCGCGTTCCCAAAGAGGAGGACATGTCGTCCTCTCTGCCGGTAATGGACGAGACAAATGGGCGGCGCGTAGCCCTTTCTGAGGGTCTGCCGGCCTGCGCGGCCCGGGCCGGCAGCGGGCCTCCGTGTTCCCACGCTCCGTCTCCCACACCACCACCCCCCTCTTCCTTGGGGCCCAAGGAGGATCAACCGACTTGCTAATTGTATCCCCCCTACCTCCCCCCGGAGCGGTAATTTACGAGCGGCGGAGTGCCGATATTAAATCGCGGCAGCCGCTTAAGCCGTAACAGCTATAACTTCCCCTCTCTCTCCCTCTCTTCTCCTCTCCTCGCGGTTTCGGAAGGCGGTGGCGGCCGCTGCTGCCACTACAATAATGCCTGTGAGGCGCATTTAATTTCTCTGCGTCCGCCTACGCCTATTACTTGTAGGCTGTTTTAATGGCGGCCGAAAAGTTTCGCAGAGAGATATGTAAAAGCCGCGTGATTTGGGGATAATGTTACCGTTTTCGGCTTAGCGGTCGTGGACTTAGCGCGTCATCGCAGCTGAGACGCGCTGCAGTTTTATTTTGTATTTTGTTTTGTTTCTGATTTTTTTTTTCTCATTTTGTATCCTGCGGTTTTCTGCAGCTTGCTGCTGCCGCCGTTGCTCTTCCTCGTCCATACGATCCTATCTCATTCATCGGCTTTGCTCGGCCGGGGGGAAAATTACAATCAATTATGTTTGCGCGAGCATGCGTGCACAAGCCCGGCCCGGTGCGCCCCGCCCCGCCCGGCGAGGAGACTGGAAGGGTGCCCCGCCCGACACGGGCGCGCACCTGCGCGAGGGAGAAAATCCCGCTGCACCCTGCACTGGAAATGCAGCGGGTATCCCACCCCCTCCACCACCACCAGCACCACAGCACCGCGGTAGGGCTTACGGCTGCCCATCAGCCCTCAGCCGCCCTCGCCTAATCCGCCACCCCACCCATCGTGGGGGGCCCTCCCGGGGGGAGGGGCACCCCTCCCCGCCCGCGACCCCCCCACCGCGCAGCGAGAGGAACATATTAGTCGCGCGGCAAGGTGAAAGGAATAGAAAAGGAGGAGCTCTGCCTCCCTGCTTCCCTCCCCCGAGGGGTGAAGTGCGCGGTCCGACCCTCCCCTCCCCTCCCCTCCCCTCCCCTCCCCTCCCCTCCCCTCCCCTCCCCTCCCCTCCCCTCCCCTCCCCTCCCCTCCCCTCCCCTCCCCTCCCCTCCCCTCCCCTCCCTCTGCCACGCAAGCACTCTGACACGGCCGCACCCGAATCCGACGGAGCGATACCAGAGGCTCGGGGGCGGGGCGGGGCGGGGCGGGGCGGGGACGCATGTTACCTGCCGCCTCCCCCCGCAGCGGCGCCGGTCCATCCCTCTTCCATTCACTAACTCTCACTTTCAGCCGTCAGTCCCCTGCGGGACCCCGTGGCCTGGCCCGCCCCGCCCCGCCCTTCCTCCGCTCCCGCGGCGAAGGGGTGGCCCTTCAATTCCCACAATCCCCCCCATTCAGAGTCGGTGACCGCGCGGCTCGGCCGGCAGCGCCTCGTCCTGCCTGACCCCTTCCGCTGTACGCGCGTCCGCCACGCCAATCATATCATAAAGACCCGCGGAATCCACGTTTCGCAGCTGAGCTTATCGGTTTAGCGTTTACATTTTCTTTTACTTTTCCTCATCTTTATCGGGTTGTGTTTCTTTTAAGAAGGAAAGAGGATGCGGAGAACTTGAGGGTTGCCGTAGGACAGCGCCATAGGGAAGATGTGGCGGAGAGAGAGAGAGAGAGAGAGAGAGAGAGAGAGAGAGAGAGAGAGAGAGAGAGAGAGAGAGAGAGAGAGAGAGAGAGAGAGAGAGAGAGAGAGAGCGGGAGATGCTGCGAGGGAGGAAAGGGAGAGGGTAGGGAAAGGGAGCGGCAGGTGACAGCCTTCCTTTTCACTCAGCATACAACTAGACACTGAGAAATCTGTATACTTTCTCCCCCGCGGGGCGGGCAGGGGGAGGGGCAGGGGTGGGGCAGGGCGGTGCAGGGCAGGGGGCGCGTCAGCCCGCTCGCCACCCCTTCTCCCTCCCCCCTCTCCCTTTCGCCTTCCCTTCCGACGACGACCCCGCTCGAGATTGATAGTGTGACTAAGGGGGCGACTCTCAGGCCGCCGCCGACCGAATCGCCCCGGCCGGAGCCCCGCGCAGCCCCGCGCAGCCCCACGCCGCCCCGCTCCGCGCCCCACCTCGCCCAGGCAATCAGGGTCTCCATTAGGACACGGGGACCTCACCTCACCTCACGGCGTGTCGCCCCACCCATCCCAGTCCATATTCCAGCGGGTCTCCACCGCGACCCGGCTACTCTCCCGTGTGAACTGATCCTCCCGCAGATTAAGGCCCGTGTCCGGTGCGGCTCCCCCCCCCCTGCTGCTGCCCACCTTTTTCCCTCTGGCGCTTCTTTGACGACCACCCCCTCGTGCTATCGGAGGCTACTTTTCACACCTTCATTTCCGGTCTGGTGGACCCCGCCGCCCTATGCGGTCCCGCGGGCCCCTTCCGGTCCACTCCGGCCGGGCGGGGCGCCGCCGCCGCGCCGCCACCGAGCGCGATATCGCGCAAGCCATCTCGAAATAAATAATTGAATGAGCTCCGCGCCGCGCCACGTGGTCGGCCCGGCCCGGGTTCGGCTCGCCCGGGCGCGCTCGCTTTCCCATTACCGAGTCGATTGTGTCTTCAGCCGCGGCGTTGCCTATCTCTGTCTCTCTCGCACTCGCTCGCCGCTCCTGCCTCTTTCATCTCACTCGCTCTTTTAGGCCAGACCCAAACGACCATCATCGCCCGAAGCCAGGGCAATCCGCACTCGGCTCGATGCGACGGGCTCCTGCTACCCACCTCCCCCGCCGCCGGCCTGCCCCCCGGGCCCGGGGCATACCGGCGCGGCGCAGCCCCTGTCTCCGAACGTTGACTTAGTAACAAAATAGGGGTGGGAGCGAGTCTGCCCCTCTGCCCCCTCCCCCTCTCTCCATTACCGCTCCCGCCCGCCCCGCCCCGCCCCTCCAGGCGGCTCCGGACATTCTGCTGCTCCGGGCTCCGGGTCGAGCCTCCCGCCCGCCATTCTCTCGCCTGGAAAAACTCTCGCGTCCGCGGAGAGGAGAGCTGCGGGGGCTAAGAGGACGGTCCCGGGCCGGGCCGGGACCTGGACCTGGCCGCCTCGCCCCGCTCCTGGTGAAACCTAAACAGTTTATCAGCTGTTTGAGCACTGCGACTGCGCCCCGGCAAGAGGTTGGGTTCGCTGTCACTGTCACGAAAAAAAAATACACACGCACACATTGCGGAGTGCTAGACGAGTGGAGCAAAGTCTGTCGTCGTGGGAGTGTGCCTGGAGCCCCTCCTGGCCGGGGGTCGTCTCTCTTTTTTGTCGGCGCCGCGACGGTGGTCACGTGCCACCCAGACCAAGACGCCACGCCAAGCCGCTCCGGAGAAATAATGAAAAAAGAAGAGGAGAAAGCAGTGCGAGAGCGGGAGCTGCTGCTGCTGCTGCTGTCGGAGCCCCGGCCGGAATGTTAAGCAGTCGCTGGAATCGCTCAGGTGACCAACGGCGCAGTAATTATTTTCATTATGTCGTTGTCGGCGGCCTCATTGTTGTATATATGAGTGTGTGTCTATGTGTGTGGAATAGGCAGGACGGAAGGGTGGGGGCGGTCATCTCCCACCGATGATTCAAAGTGTGTGTGTTTGTGTGTGTGTGTGCGTGTGTGTGTGTGCCCGCTGTTGGAGGAACGTAACGGCGCGGCGTGAGCTGGAAGGCGTGATGGAGGCGGGGCCCGGCGGGGTCTGGGGGAGGCACAGGCAGAGTACGACTGCTCCTGCCGCCAGGGGTAGCGGGAGGGGAAGCGGCGTGGCGCGCAGCAGCACACCAGGCTATTGTGGCAATCGCACCGCATGCAAGATTCAGCGGCCTGCCGACGCGCGGCCCCAGCCCGCCCCCACCCCGCGCGGTACTCCGCCGCCCAAAATAACTGCAAATAAAGCATTATAAAAACATAACCACTCCTTCTTCCAGGGCGAGGCGAGCGCGCGCCCGCGCCGCTCCACTGCTCACCTGGGCGGCGCGGCCGGGGGAGGAGGAGGAGGAGGAGGAGGAAGGAGGATGATGCTCAGAGTTCAGGAAAGAAAGGAGAGAAGCAGATGGAGAGAGAGAGAGGGAGGGAGGGAGGGGGGAGGGCGGGAGGGAGGGAGGGAGGGGGGGGGGGGGGCGTGGGGAGAGGGGCACAGCATCGCGTGCGGCTCGCGTGCGGCGGGCCCGCCTGGTCGGAGTGTCTGCCGCTGGCCGCTGCCGCCCTTCTGGCATAAATCAGTCCAGTGCCTGTCCGCGGGTGGAGCTGAGGCGCACGCCACGCCGCGCCACGCCGCGCCACGCCGCGCCACGCCGCTCCCCAGCACGGCCTGTGCGTCGGACCCGACCCGACAGTAACCGTCCCCGGCCCCGGCCCCGCCCCGCCACGCTGGGGATGGTTTGGGTGAGTGGGAGTAGGTCCGGGGACGATCCTCGTAAACAAAGTCGCGGCAGGCTTGACCTGTAGGCCAGGCCCGGCCAGGCTCTCCGGCGCGCCTGTAAGCTAGCCCCGGCACGCCTCGCCACACCCCGCCCCGCCCCACCCCGAGGATAGGAGTGTTTGCCGGCCTTGGCGCCTAGACGATGGGCCACGCGAACCCAGGCAAGGCGGGCGGCCTGCCTACCCCTCAGGCGCTATCGGCCGAAACATGACCGCTCTTCGTCTCTCTCTCTCTCTCTCTCTCTCTCTCTCTCTCTCTCTCTCTCTCTCTCTCTCTCTATCTCTCTTTCTTTCTCTCACTCTCTCTCTCCCTCTTTCTCTCTCACACACTCTCACTTTCTTTCTCTCCCTCATCTCTTATCATTCTGTGTCTTTCGCTGCTTGCCGCGCTACGATCCGTTACCACTCTCCCTCTTCGTCCTTTCCGAATTATTTCATCGGGCTTGGGCGTTTAGGAGGACGCGGCTGCACGTGTTTCCTGGAGCTGGAGCTGGGGTAGCCTATCTTCTCTCCTCAGAGCACCCCGCTCTCCGCCCCGCCCCGCCTCGCCCCGGCATGGCGTGCCGGAGGATTCTGTCTCGTGCCTCGGAGCGTTTGTCTTTTCCGTGCCTTCGCTTCCTTGTGGCCCGGCTGGGCGCGCTAGCGCTCGCGCTCCGACGAACTGAGCTGAGCCACTCTCCCTCCCTCCCTCCCTCCCTCCCTCCCTCCGGCCCGCTGACAAGTGTCGGGGCGGGCGTGAAGGCTCCCATTAACTGAGCCGCGCGGAGAAGACAAAATAATGTGTACTGCCGCCGTCGTATCTCTATTCTTGTCGCACACAGAGAAAAGTATTCCTGATTCAAGGGTAATTTGATATGTGAACCGTTTATCGCGTCAATAATGCGCGCTATGTTTTAAAAATCGTCTTCTTTGAATTTGGTCGATGATGCGTGGTAAGCGAAGCGCATCAATGCGAGAACTGATAGTGCCCACCCACGGTGGAGGGGACTCCACCGTGCTAGTGCCTATATCAATTGCCTACACGTTCAGTGCTTTTGGGCGAAATATGCTTGGTGGAGGTGGAGAAACAAGGATCACCTTTCCGAGATTCAAATTCACACATCCGACGGTCGGTCCAAACATTTTTCTTCATTCTTTCGTGAGCACCACGGTGACTACTTGTCGTTCTCCGCGCCGTAAAGCGATCGATACTGCAAAAAATATCTTCGAAGATTTACGATATAATTTGTAAATGACGATTCACAAAATATGTTGTAAAATACTATAACGATGACGTAATCTTTTTGCTGTACTGAATTTTACGTTGATAAATAGTGCTTTTAGTTTTACTATTTGTAATTGTTAATTTACAATTTCACTGCGTGTGGGAATCAGTCTAGATACTGTGCGACCTCGTGCCGCCTATGGGCAGGCTTGCACACGGTGGATGCGTTCTTGTGCTTTGCTTTCCCTCCCCTGTGTGTTGTGCTGTACGACGCCATACAGCGGGACCGGACGTAAATCCCCGGTACAGCACGTCGTGCTGGGCCGGCGACGCCTTGACGCCCTGGCAAGCGCCGATTAAACCCCGTGATGTCCGAGCAGCGGCGGCAGAGGGGGCCCGGCGCCGGCGACCCTCGCTGGATAGCGCCTTGGTAGTAGGCAGACCCGCCTGACCGGGACGTGTCCGCGTGGCCTACCTCCCCGGGCGCCCGGGCTGGCGCTCGCTGGCTACTCTGGCGGGCGTAGCCGCGCCGAGGCCGCGCACCGCACCGCGATGTGCAGCTATAGGAGTATTATTCAGCTGTCAGTTGCGAGTGCTCGTAAGAGGGTCGTGAGAGAGGCCGAGAGAGCGGCGTGGAGGAGGAGCACCTCTCGCCTAAGCCCCAGCGACAATCAAAGCATAACGACCATTATTGGAGGAGGGGCGGGCGGTGCCTCTCGAGCAGGTGAGGGGTGCGGGGTGGGAAACAATGGTCCCTGCTCTCTGCAGTGCGCGGGGGATAGGGAGGGAGTGGCGAGGGGAGGGGGGGGGGAGAAGGGGAGGGCAAGCACGGCGACAACAAACAATCAAGCATTGTGTCGGTTCAGCCCTCGATATTTGTCGCCCCCAAGGGGAGGCGTCGGTGGAAATAAAACTACACATCGATTTTGGCCAAAGTGGTCGAACAGTGTCGACGGCACCGTTTACAATTGAATGGGCGCGGTCGGGTCAGGGCAGGGGGTGGGTGGGCCCAGAGTGCACCCCGCACTCGTGTCCCGCGTCGCACTTGCGGAGAACTTTACAGTTATTGACAGTCTGTCATCTCGCTGGTTGTTCATCAGGCTGTCACGTGCACATTTTTATCCTAGTTTTAATGAGGGAGGCATCACATCGATTGTGGACTTGACAACTATTTCTTACTCTTTCTTCACCCAGTTACTTTTGATAGCCACTGAGTTTAGAACGAGTTCTGAGCTCACCTATCGTATGGTGAAATACATCTCGAAATGTTCAATAAACCCCAAAAAACGGAAGCGATATTTGAAAATATCGAAGTCTACTTAGCTAAAATACCATAAGGTTTTCTCTTCGCCTTATGTCGAAAATTTCAAGAAATTTACCATTTAAGGGTAAATTTTATTGGTCAGAATACGTATTTTTTTAACGCAACAATTTTCAACAAGCATTAAAATATTGTTACGACTAATATAATCTATATTCTAAAAATAATTACTTTCACTTCAACAAGAAAATATTGAGTAAATTGAAATTAAAAATATACTTTCATGAACTCGCGGCACAACCCCATCCATCACTAACCAGCATTCCTTTTTCTAGTGCATTGTAATTTCGAGATTAAAAGGTGTGAAAAGAAAGAGTTGTAGTTTTAATATAAAACATGTTTGATATATTTTCTCACATTTCTCTTTACGTCTTTGCTTCTTGTTTTTCTTGTATTTCCTCAAGAGTGTGTTATTGAAGTGGGTGGAAATTATTCAACGTCCAGTCTTACTGAAAACCGATACTTTTATAAACTTACTCTATTTAACAATCTTTCTAAACTGTCCCATAGCTGTAACAGCACATTTTACAAAACATTTGTAGCAAATAAGCTTTTAGATTTCTTTTACACACATACAAGTCTTTGAATACCGTTAACACTAACATTTTTCAGGAAATCGTTTTAAATTAATGCCACCGTCAGACCCTTGAATGTCTTGAGCAGCTTAAAGCGCAATACTGATAAAATTAAACCACCAAACAACTTCAAAAAACAAAATTTTCGCTAATTTCTCTATTGATTGAACTAGTTGAAACGCTTCCGTCTATAGTATTCAGACAGCTTCTGGGGAGAATTCGCCTGACTTATTAAGCAGACTGATTCACCCCATTGTCTTTTTTTTAATTGCACTCTGACATATTTTTGAATAACCTGCCTTTGCGGGTGTAACGAGCGCAATGAGGTTTTGAAAGATATGTCACTTTAACTTTGTATGCGAAAGAAAGTTCCAAGAATTCGAATTTCTAGTTGCCAAATACTACAACCCCATATGAAAAATAGATAACAGAGAGGTTCCTTTCAGGAAGACAGTCGATGAAGAGTCAAGTCGCCTCGTATTATTTCATAGGGAGCTCTGTTCAACGTCTCTTTCTTAGCTACCCCAAATATATTCAACAGAAATACAGAGTAACGTGTTAGCGAACAGGTACAGTTCCCAAATGAGTAAGGAAACGAATATCAGCGAATTGACATAAATGTGCATCTTTTGCATTATGAATTGACACTCAATTTAGCTGCCTGTCAATTAAATCAGTCAGCGCAAAAAATAATAATATCAATTCACCTGCGAAGGTGAATTAACGCCGCTACTGTAAACATCCGCTCGTCCTCCCCAAAATCGCTTCATCGCGTGGTATCCGCAAAGTTTCGGCTCTGCAGTCGGTTTCCTTCGCCCCAAGTAGTTGCTGAAAGGTGTGAAACAGTTCCGTCATGAACACGACCTTTCTCCTCTCTTGCCGCGATTACCACTGAACTTCTAAACGCAACTCACCTTGATAGTAATGATCTTTGTACATGGTAGGGCAGTTCTTGTCCTGGAAGACAAAAGCAACATGTTGAGAGGCTATAATGTGGGTTGTGCTTTATTTCTTGCGGGTCGGTCGGCCTACCTTCTCCCTGAAGAAGTCAATGTTGGTCCTCACGGTGCGGTGGTTGAGCGGCTGCAGCGGCCTGGCGTTGTTGCCCAGCGGGGCCTTGGGGGTCTCGGGGGAGCCCTGCATCAGCTTGCGCAGCGCGTACAGCTGAACAGAGCACAACTCACTTAAGCCTGGCCCGGCCGACGGCGGCACCCCCCGCGCACATAGGACGCCCGTCGTAGAACTCACCTCCTGCCTGGTGATGTAGATGGGCTTGTTGAGCAGGATCCAGACGGTGGTCTCCCAGCAGCCCGGGTGGGTGGTGCTGCCCTCGTACGTCATGTAGTGGTCCGTGTCGGGCAGGAGCGCGCGCACCGAAAGGTGGCGGATGGACGCGGACTGGCCGCGGTAGCCGACCTGGCCGAACGAGCTGGTGATGACCCGGAGCTCGGGGTTGGGCCGGTCCCCGATCTGCAACGAGACACTCATGTAGGAAGGTCGGCGACCACGCAACCGAGGCGAGGGGCGGGAGAAAGCGAGAGAGAGAAGGAAAGAGGAAAGCGCGGGCGGAGAAAAATGAGCAAAACGACGGTAACTCGTGAAAAGTGTTATAATTAGCCGGAGAGAAATTAACAGACCTCATTTGCGCACAAAGAGAGTAAACAAATTTCAAGACATCACGGCTGCTGAGAGGAGCGTGGAAGTGGGAAGGGGGAGGGGGGAGGAAAATGGCCGAGAGGAGAAAAATGCTGGCGGGCAAATAAATAATAACCCCCGGAGTAAAACGTTTTTCATTCCCAAAACAAAGAAAATGAGATGCAAAGCGGTCTGGGAATAAATCACAGACCAGACCTCTGACTGCAAAGGTAATTAGTGCGAAATCAAACGGAAATGTTTTCCACACCATCTATCCCGCCCCCCCCTGCCCTGCTCTCCCCTCGCAGGGCGCCACCCTCACTGCTGTGTGCTCGCCTTCCCATTCCACCTCTCTCTCTCTCTCTCTCTCTCTCTCTCTCTCTCTCTCTCTCTCTCTCTCTCTCTCTCTCTTCCTCTCTCTTCTTGCTCCCTCTCCCCTGCCAGCTCCAAATGTCGTTTTTCCTTTACGTCTCTGACACGGAGACGTCCCTACAGAGCAGCAGTATTACAGCCTCTCCCGCGTCCGCCCGCGCAGCATGCAGCGTGGCTTATTGGCGCAGAGAGTCCTACCCAACCATATGCTGATAGCACAAGCGAAATGTGCGTGAATTGTATTCAGTATCCAACTAGGGTGCTAATGAAGACCTTGGGATCGTATGCGGGTGGGGTACGAGTGATCTATGCGCTTCAGAAGACATCCACGTCATACCGAACTTTTCTCCGCCCCTTTGGAGTGATTTCTCCCCCCCCCCCCCTCTTTTCTCCCTCCCGAACCAAAAACCACAACAAGACGATAGGTAAACAATATCGGAACACCGGCTAATTGAGTGAAAACAGGATTTCTGACATTTCTAGTGGACATTTTTTGAGCAGCAGCCCTCTCACTTATTCGAGGGAGCGCAGCAACATTCGATCTCATATTACATCTTTTTTACGCCTGCATTTATTTATTGAAACTTGTCTTAAAAGGGATTTTTTTTTCAAATTTGTGGATTTTAGCTGAAGTCGCATATTTAATTAATTAGTATGAGAGGCTTAAAATTATGGATTTAACTTAGCTTGCCTGCACAAGAGTACTCAATGCGTATGAAATGTAGATCAACTCTTCAGTATGACGAGCTCTACAAGGAGTATGGTGGCAAGACTTCAGCGCAGCCACTTTCCTCGTCTGAATGCGGATTGTGCCGAGCCGTCAATTAAAGCTAACTCCGACAATAACTTGACAATAAACACGTAGTCAGGCGGCGCGGTCCCCGGTCCCAGCCCCGGCGTGGTGCGGCGCGGCGCCTCCGACCGCACAGCTACGCCCCAAGATCAAGTCATCGGGGTAATGTGCTAAATATTTGTATCCTCTTGAATATTCATGGCGTCGGCATCTCTGGGCCGGCAGGAGTGGGAGAGGACGGGAGGGGGAGGGGGCGAGGAGGGTGTAGTGGCGGTGGAATCTGCTGAGCTTAGTCGGATTAGAGGAGGCGGCTGGTGCTGGGCTGGGCCAGCCGCCTCATTCCGAACATCGCTCTCGCGCCTCCATCCTTGTCGCGCTCATCAGGCCCCTGCCACCCCCAACATGGGGCACCGCCATAGGTGCGACAAGGACGGGGGAGCGAGAGCGTCGTCTGAATCACGGCTGGCTGGGCTCCCCCGCGAGCCGGACGTGGCGCCGCGGCGCGCCCGGCCTGGTCAGGCAGGGCGGGGCTCACCTGCAGCATAAGGGAGATGGCCACAATGCCCTGCGACTTGTGCTGCGCCTCCGACATGTTGTGGTAGAGCTCGGCGTTGAAGCCGTACAGCTGGATCTGCAACAGACGCGTGTGTGATGACACCCCATTACCTGCGCCCCGCGGGCCCGCCGCCCCGGCCCACCGCGCCTGTCACGCGCCGGCGTGCGGAACTCTTCCGACGACTGCTGCCTAATGGAGTTAGACTTCCCCCCTAACCCCTTCGGGCAAACAAGACGACTCGACTCACCTCGGCGGGGAAGGAGTATCCGTTGACGCGGTGCTCCGAGCCGTGGCCGTCGTGCGTGCCGTAGTGGATGTAGCCCTCCACCAGCTGGTAGCGGTAGTCCAGCGGGCCGCCCGAGATGTTGACGTGGTGCTTCGAGTCCTGGTCGACGCGCAGCACCAGCGACTGGCCCGTGTTAAACAGGGACCCGCTCACCTGCACGTTAAAATTAACAATTTTGATGGAAGAAATATTTTAAAAGTAAAAGATTTAAATTTTAAGTGATTTTACTATCTCCTCTGTTGCATAACGCTATTGCGAGTGTAAGAACACTGAAAATACAATATAGTCACATTTCTCGCCCGTATTGAGCGAAGCACTTATTCATCGCTTGATCAAAGTGAGGTTCGTTTAAACGATACTCAAAGCGAGTCTCTTGATATTTTAAAATCGATCGAATAGAGTGACGTTTGACTACTTGACTCAAAAAGAATAAAGCACATACCCGAAAACGTGTAATCAAAATAACTACAACAGAGCGATGTTAATCGGTTTCGCTCTCCCACAAGTATGAAAATTTGGTACAGAAAAGTCGCTCTCCCCAGAGCGAGAAAGTCGACTCCCATGTTGACAGTGAGGAGACCGGCCTGTTCGCTAACCTTGTGCTTGTCGATGTGCAGCGGCCGCAGCCGCGGGTCGAACAGCAGCTTGTCCGGTTGGATGTCGACCGGAGACTGGCGGCGGCCCTTGCTGCACAGACCCCACTGGGGGTTGATGAGGCCCCCAGAAGCCGGGACCTGGGAAATCAAATACAATTATACTGTTGCGCAATTCTTACTGGTATATTTTCACCGATGGGGAATTTAAATCGGAAAATCTTGTACAGACTAGTCGGTGTTACACGGTATTACACACATGATTTGCTCAACTTTAGGCATTTTTTTGTGTGTTTCGATATTACATTGCGGGTATTACCATGTAACACATGGATCAGGTGTACAGTGTATTACGGAAGTGAATTCCCCCTAGATTTTCACAGGTGCACTTTTTCACTGCTGCAAAGTTCCCTTGATATATTTTAAGATGTATTTTTCACTGTGCACATGTGGCGCTGTCCTTTAGCGTACACCCTCCCCCCCCCTCTCCTTCCTGAGCCAGGAGAGACCGGAGAAAATCAGGTCTCAAGAAGGGTTGTTTGCCTCCCAACCCTTCCAATCAGGGCATGGTTTCAATAAAAACGAAACAGACGCTCTGGGCCCGCAGCCCCCCACCCCCAGCGCGCCTCTCCGCGATGCGTTCCCCTCTCTTAAGGTCGTTCATACATGACGTCACGCGCATGGGAGGGTTATGACAGCAAGAATGACGTATTCCGACGAACATATGAAACTGACGACAAACAAATCTCGAGTCGAGTCCCGGCAGAGAGCTGCGCGGGGTGGGGTGGGGTGGGGGCGGCCCGGGGCACAGAACGCCCGAGGCCGCTCCCCGCCCCGCCCTGGGCATTGCGATGCCCTCTCTACAAAGGACATCGCCTTCCTATCCCACCTGCTCCTCATTCCTTATTCTCTTCTCCGCTGTTTGTGGACATCAAGGGCATCAGCGACATCAAGGTGAATAAGTGAAAGGCAGCAGCAGACTGGGCCGCGGGGCGGGGCGGGGCGGGGCGGGGCTGCCGAGCGCCTCACATGTGAGGAGCACCGGAGGTGGGAGGCGGAGGGGGAAACGCCCCGGGGGAAACTCACCTGAGATGCCATCGTAGGTCCACCACTCCTCCCAGCTCGTCAGGCTCTCTGCAACAATCACAAAAAAACAATGAGTGCTGCTACTGTCAGTCATAGGCAATAATCCAGCGAAGAACGAAGAACCAGGAGCGAATAAAGGAGGAGAGGAAAATCCTTCGGGAAAATCCAACGGAGAGAAGGTTGTCCGCATCGTCCTCGCGCGGCGCACGTCGAGGAGCGGCGGACAGACTTTACATTCCGCGGGTCTCCTTTTTCGGCGCCCTTGCGTAACTACCTCAAAGGGGAGCAGACCGGCCTGCTGGAGCGCGAGGAGGAGGAGGATGGGGGCGGCGGGGAGCGCGCGCGGGGAGTCACGGGGGTCAGGGGCGGCGCGTACTAGTCGCCACCCCGTCGCACGCCGCACCACCGCGCCCCGGCCCGGAGAGAGTGAAGGCACCGAGGCGTGTGGAATATCTCACGACTTGCTTTCTAATTGACGCCCAACTTTTCGCCTCGCTGTCTCTGCGGCGCCCTCCTATAGCGCCAGCGAGCTGCGGGCAGGACAGGCGACGCGACGGCTGGCGACCAAGGCGGTGGCCGCGGCCGCTCCCAGTAGCGTGTGCCCCGGGCAGGGCGGGGCGGCGCGGGGCCCAGTGCCTGAGCTTTCATCAAGACCAATGGGGTTGCAAATGCCTCGACCTCACCCAGCCCTCCTCAATAGGTCAGGCCGCAGAGGCTGAACACTGAAAATCTACGAGTCATAACTCTCGCTTCTGCTATACGACTGAAACTTTGAGGGCAAATGTATCACTCTCTGAAGAGAGCGAATTTTCGTTCCTCGCTCTATTAGAGAAAGAATTTTGAAACCTCGCACTGTAAAAAATCAGTCTTGGATACGGAACTTGTCACAGCGTTCCACAGTCCGCACCCAAACGGAAACCTCCGCTAATTTATAGCGGTAACTTTTCCGTACCTTGGCACCGTACCCTCATGATTTTTTACATGGGCTCCTATGGGAAGAGGGTACGGAACCGAATGTACGGAGACACTGTAATCCATATAAAGGTATATTTCCGTATGGGCGACCGTGATGTTTTCTTTTTTCTTTTTTTTACAGTGCGCCCGAATAAATTGAGGATTCGTGCTCAAATAAAGTAAGGATGAAAATCCTTACTCAAATAGACCCAGGCATAAAAATTTCTCGCTCGTAGAGAGTGAGGTCAAAAACTAAACTGAAAATCCAAGTGTACGAATGTCGCACACTTGTAGGGTGTAGGGTTGAGATTGTTACAAGGACACGCCCCTAAATACAACTTCAGACATTTGATTTGATGAACATATCCACTTCAATATAAATCGCAATCCTATCTCATGCGAGCTCGTTTGAAAGGAAATTTTACGCCGGAGATGATGCTGACCTCAGAAGTTATATTTTAAGTGGTAGTCAAAAAGTTGCTCCCCGAAGTAAACAAATGAATACTCACACACCTACAAGTGTGCGACATTCGCACATTTGGATTTCCAGTGTATCACTCAAATTAAGAATGGAAAGATTTTTCTCTCATTTCGGATGAGAAATTGGGTTTGAGGGTTTGCAGTGAAGGAGAAGAAGCATTTCGTAGGAACGTCAAAAATTTTTGAATCGAGTTTTCGGTCACTGTAACATGTTTCTAAATTTTACGTTGTTTAAATTTCTTTTGTAAAATGGGGTTTATAACTCAAATAAATCAAAATTAGACACACCAGCTGGGGATTCCTAGGGCCGGGGAGTACAGCCCTCCGACACCCAGCGTACCTCGCCAGTCGCGCCGCACCGCACGCCGCGGACCCTTGCACCCCGCGGGCTGCCATGCCAGGATCCTCGTGCCGCGGCGGCATCAATCGGGACGAAGCACATAACAAGGCCGCAGCCGTCGTTACAACTTTTAATTGCTGCTTTGACGTATCGCAGTCGAGGAGAGAGCCGGGCCGGGGGGGGGGGGGGAATTAAGGGGAGGCGGTAAGGTCACGGTCCTGGCTGGGCTGGGCTGGGCGGGCTGCAGCTCAAAGCACCGAGCTGTACCGTTGCTGCGTTTTACTTTTATTTTATTATTTTTTTATTTCTTTACATTTTCCAAACCCACCCCGCGGGCCAGGAGCGGGGCGGGGCTGGAGGGAAAGGATATGGCCTGCACTGCTGTTACTGGGTGTTAACGCAAATGACCCCTGTTGACACTGTGGTTGCAGCCCTGGCGCGCCCCGCCCCGCCCCCGCTCTGCGGGGCCTAATGGTGTTATGGATGGCCTGGGGGGCTCGGGGCCCGGGCCGCCGCTGGGGCTGGATTAGGGAGCTGCCAGATAAACACCTCACACGGAGCCCCATCTGCAGGCAGCCGGGCTGGTTTACATTCATCGGCAGCAGCGCGGAGCTACGGGCGGACCAGTCACTATGCCACGATTCGTTGTGTCTACGTTTTGGTTTTCAAGAATTTTTACCTCGGTTTTTACCTTTTTCGGGCTCGTGGGGAACCAGAGGTGTGTGTGAGCATAGCGAAGCTGTAGTCGGTGTTACTGGCAAATATAAGCATGAGCGTGGGGTCAGGTCGGTGGGGTAAGGTGGCGGGGGGGGGGTGCTGCTGCAGGGGTGAGACGGGGGTCGTTAGGATCAGGGCCGGCGGCGCGAGGGAGATAATTAATCCGGTGAAGACGTTGATGAACCTCGAGTTATTATTCTGGTTGCACACCACACCCCGACACGCCCGCACATGCGGGCCGCCCCGCCCCGCCTCGCCCCACCACGACCCGCCTCACCCTGCTTGCTCCAATTTCCATTTTCAGCGGGGCGCGTCAAGTGGCTCAAGCTAAGCCGCCTCGGCAGACTGATGTGAAATTATTTTCGGTGCGCTACCTGCGCTCTGACTGTCTTTACGTTTTCTGCAAACCAACTTAAAAATTTGATTCCTCCCTCACCAAAGAAAAAAAAATCTGTGCTTTGACGAACTGCCGTCCCACCACACAGTGCGGCCAATCTTATTTAAAGGTCCACAAAACGCCGAGGGGATGGCCGAGAGGGGGTGAGGGGGGAGAGCGATGTCGCCGACGCCGTTGAGGGCAGCCCCGAGGCGTCTTGATGAAGACGAGGCCGTTTGCGCGAGGACGACTTTTGTTGTTTTCGCAAGAAATTAGCAAGTCGCAAACAATCTGCGGGTCCGCGTGGCTTTGGGTGGCGGGGCGCGGGAGGGGTGGGGGGAAGAGTAATGTGAAAAGGGGAGGGGGAGGAGCGCGGCGTGGGCCTCAGAGACAAACGGCGAAAACAATGCGCTTAGCGACTCCCTTGTGTAGTGGAGTAGTTTCTCCGCAGACTTTGAATATCTACTTACAGATCCACCCTCTGCGCTCTGTGTCTTCCCTACCACCCACTCGCCCTGCCCGGGCACAGACTGGGGCCGGGCAACCGCCCGCAGAGACTACGACTACTTGGCTGCCCGCACAGCCGCGGGGCGAGACGGGGGCAGGTGGTTTGGTAGTTATTTACCAGCGGGGTCACTCGGGGCGCGTACGTGAGCGGACTGCACTGCGGGGTAGTGGCCGCCCCGCCCCACCCCGCCCTGCCCTGCCCGACCCTGCCCCGCATGGTACGGGACGCACTGATGGACGGCCAGGCGGCCAGGCCTCCGTACTGACGAGACTGCGGGATGGCGCGGGGCCTCGCTAATGTCGTTTGGGACGTCCCCGACACTTTTATGCAATTATAGAGTTGGCAAATTGTCGGTGCCGCTTGTGACGCGTGATTAGAAATAATGATCGAGGAATCCGACACGGCATACATGACAATAAACTATTTTTTTTTCCTTCACTGTGGATGTACCATATGTTTTTTAATTCACTATTTACAACATATCTCGTACATGTACGACTTTACGCCTCTGCTCACCAATCGATTTGAGTTGATACGTATTATTATAAAAAATGTGCAATTTGAATCGTAACTGTACAAGACCTCTCATGGAAAGATTTCCCGTACCCGATACAAGAATTTCTCACAGTGTTCTAGTTGTTTTTCTTTTTTATTTTAAAAAAAAATAAATTTTTTATTTTTTGCGGGATCCGAAATGGTAAGGTTCTTACCTGGTATGAGTCCCAGCAGTGTGAAGAGGGTGGCCAGGACCTCCGGATATCCTAGCAGCAGTTTCATTGTTCTGTAAAGAAAGCAAACCGGTTAGGTGCTGGCCTCCATCGTGCACTTTCGCTCTTCCTCTCGAAGACCGGAGGTTCCCCCTGCGCCTCCGCCGGCAATGATCGTCTCGAGACATTTTTGCCGTGCCGCTTAAGGGAGGGGGAAGGGGGCGCTGCTCTCGGGCTCCGGACATAAAAACGAGCCGTGATTTTACGGCGCAGTGATATTTCGGAACAAGTGTCTGGCCATACAGCGAATGTAGCGATTGTCGGACCGGCGGGGCTAGACCTCGCCCCGCCCCACCCGGACCCTCAAGGGGAGGGCCGTATATGTTTTGACGATTCAATTCAATAAATTCAGGGACTGATATGGGGGCGGTAAGGTGCGGGTGCACTTTCACCAGGAAAAGAAAAGTAAGAATCTCGAAACTCGAAAGTGACATGGCAAAATATTTTATTTTACAGCAATTTTAAAATAAAGTAAAAGACAAGAAATTCTTTGAAATACTGCACTAGACTCCTCACATATTTCGGCAAAAAATATTCGTATTTTAAAAATTTTGTATTTCAAAATTTAAACACGAAAGCTTGTTGGTTACCTTTTTCTCTTATTCACACTTGACACGTCAACACTTCCGGAAAACTGTAAATTTTGACCATCTCATCGACAAAATTCGCGTGAAAACATGTAGATGCCATTGGCACCTGCCCAGTGAGGCCCGCTCGCTCGCCCTGTCCTCATACCCGGACCGCGCCGGGCGGGGCTACTGCATGCGGCTGGCGGGCGGCGCACAGCGCTCTGCGGCCGTACCGGCCTGCTGCCGGGCGAGCGCGATCTCGTTCGCGGGCGCGGAGCGGGGCGGCGTCGCGGTGCTTTGGGGGTGGTCGCGGGGCGCCGGTTCCGCGCAGACTGGTGCCGTCCGGCTGGGGCGCCGGCCGCGCGCCTCCGTGGCGCCGCCCCTGTGCCCCCACCAGGGCCCCCGGCAGGGGCACGGGCGGGTGCCGTCAGCGCCGAGTGGCCCCCCCAGCACGGGCGGGGGAGGGGCCTCGCGCCGCTGCGCCCTATCGCCGAGAGAAGAGGAGGTGCCCGCCGCCCCACGCTCTTCCCCTGCAGGGGGCACAGGGCCCCAGGCCTGGTACCCTGCGGCCGGTTTCTCTTTTCGCGAACGACGAGACTTTGCGGCACAGTACCCAGCGCTCCAGGAATCGAAAGAAAAGGGCGTGCACACGACAGCTTATGTTTCCGATATCGTTGAAATAATTAATTGTATTTGTCACAGAATAGGAATGTGTCAGCTCCTATGCTTTTGTTTTAAGGAGAGAAACGGTTGGGAATGGAGGTACGATATGCATTTTTCGGGGGAAAACGTGTAGAAAATGAATGTTCAAAAAATATACTTGGATCAGTTGTTGATGGAATTTATTGATCTCTACCGTTCTTTTAGTATCTTGAGTATAATGTAGATCGGCAATTAGACGAGGGGGTAGCTGGCCATGGTGGCAATACCACACATGTTCTTCTTGTTGCGGGCCATCCTGATGTAACCCTTCTCACCCCAGCTGGCACCCCAGGAGTTCTTGACGATCCAGTACTCCTTGTTGGGCCAGTCACTGCCGTAACCGACGGCGAGCACACCGTGGTCGAGCTCGTCGCTGGAGCAGGCGGGCTCATCGTAGATACCGCTGGCGTACAGCTGGAAGCTCCAGTTGCTGGCGTCAATGGCAACGGACACGGGGCCGACCTTCTCAACGGCGTCACGGAGGGCGCTCTCGGATCCCTGCTGGACGTCGGTGTAGCCGGTGTTGACACCAGCGTTGTTCTCAGCCTTGTACAGGCAAGAGTCGCCGTCCTGTTGGAGAGTACACGTTAATCAGGATTGTGATTTCGAGATAATGTGGATGGGGACGATACGGCAAGAACTGCCCATTTTTTTCTCCCCTGCATCTACACGACTTGTCTTACTCACCAGACCGGTGTAGGGGTAGCTCTCCTCAGTGTCGATACCACCGTTGGCCTGGATGTAGGTGAAAGCGTCGTCCATCAAACCACCATTGCAACCCTGGTTACCGTAGCTCCAGGAGCAGTCGACCAGGTTCTGCTCGGAGAGGGAGACCAGCTTGCCGGTCTTCTTGTAGAGCTGACCCTCGAGGGAACCGGTCTGGAATCGACGACAGTATGAAATACCACCCCAAACAGAATACATCGCGCATTGTAGCGAGAATCAGCTGAACTTACGGTAGAGAAAGACCAGCAGGAGCCGCACTGTCCCTGATCCTTGACGGGGGTGACGTAACCCTTGGACCTCCAGTCGACCTTCTTGCTCCAGGGCCAGGAGTCGTTGCTGGCGGTGTGCACGGTGGCGGCAGGCCTCTTGTTCTCCTTGCGGAAACCGTTCAACCTCTCGGTGACCTCGTGGGTGTGCATGTCAGCGTACTGGTTGTAGCCGACCTTGAAGGAGACCTCACCGCGGGCGAAACGGTCGTTGTGCTTGGCAATCCTGATGGCGTTTTCCTTGAACACCTTGGCCCTGTAGACCTCCTCGACGGCGTTGGCGTAGGTCTTGCCATGGGTGGCCTTGAAGCTCTCCCAGTGAGCCTGGATCTCAGACTCAGAGGGGATGCCAGCGAGGGCAGCGGCCACGCAGGCCGCGAGAACGATCAGGACCTTCATGATTACTGAAACGAAAAGGGCTTTATGTAGAACAGTCATTCAAAGTAAAAATAACATTTTTTGTTCTAAAACTCTGCTTCTGCAATGACGACTTAGGAATGGACAACGTAAATTGGCTAGTTTGCGTAAAAAATTGCTCTCAGTGAAAACCTAGCTTTACTTTACCAAGAACCTTAAGGAAAATTTATAGTATAGTCGAATTGTTACTCGTTATTTCGGAATCGGGTATTTCGCTAAATTAAAGAAAATCACGCCCGGTGCTTCTGTTTCCTCCTATCCGCTCATTGGCTGACGGCGAAAGTTCTATCAGCGTGAAGGAAACAGAACTGGCGGTCATGTTCTTCTTCTTTAGGTTCCTATTCCCCTTCTCGCGGAATACCCTATTCCAATCCCAGCAATGCGCATTATGACCGTGACAGTGATTGGACCCAATACCACAAGAAGACTCTAGGGAGGCAGCTCTCAAGCTGTGTTCCGTACTTACCGGAGAGAGATCGCCGTGTGCTGTCTGCTGCTGAAAGTTTCCCTTAAATACCTTGACAGTCAGTGATTGCTGCTTTTTTATCTACCACTTATGGCTGAAGTGAGCCCCGTCGGAATGAATCTTATCACCTCCCAGCGTTTTCATTATGGTCACTGATACGGCAGAAATGAGGTGTTTCCCCCCTCCCCGCAAAACCGTCCCCAGCGGTCTCCATTATTGAGTCGTGACGTCTTGACAGACTGCTGTTCGCGGAGAATCAAAACAACATTTTGAACCTTGTATTGGCAAAAACGGCACCTTTTTAGGCCGGAACGGCGCTTTATATCGGAATTAAATGCCGTAAAATAGCAACGTTAAACGCGGCATGACGGTAAATGTGGCTGACACGAAATATGGAAATTTTTAACTCTGAATGGCCTTGTTTTAATCGGTGAAAGGGAATTGTGATTTTAAATGTAGGACTACTGAAAATGGAGTCTAACCGCACTGAGCACAATACTTGTTCTTTCAGCTCTATGTTAAGTGAGATGTGGAAAAGGTAAAGAACGAGTAAAAATCTTGCAAAATTTAAGTTTTGTAAATTTCAATCTGGCAAATCTGAACTTGCCGCCCCAGCCAAAAATGAAATTTCGATATCGAAATTTTGACTTGAATGGACGGACATATGTCACCAATATCGATGTCGGTTCACCGTCGATGAAGTCGAATCGACATCAAAACGACGTTCTTTCGACGATCGACATCAATTCGATGTCGATATGAATGACATATATCCATCGATTCGAGAAAAATTCAATTTCGAATCGACATTTTGCGTCTCATTTTTGGCTGGATCCAGGAAAGCGCACTCTTACTTCAGCCCCGACACGTGCCCCATATGCGCCTACCTTAACAGAAATTTGAAGGTGTTCGAAATGTGTTCGCCAAACTTACAGTCGACCTGCGATTTAGAGAAGAATCAGCCTCTTGAAGGTGGCCTTACACTCAACATTTCCGATGTATTCGCCTGTCTGTTTGTCGATTTTCTTTGATATTTTGTCTGAAAGAGTAGAAAACATGTTCTGTTGTACATTTCAACACAACCTTCGTAACTTTCGTGAAAACAAAATTGTCCCAAACGACAAAACGGAGGCGGACATGACGTAAACGCTGTTCTGTGCGATATAATCACTGGAAAAACAAAGGTGCGAATCCCTACATTTAAAAGGCACTAACAAAGTTTGGTGCCTTTCCAAAGGCACTAAAGTTTAGTGACTTTGGAAAGGCACGAAAGCCGACCTTTCACACCTTTAGCTGACTAGCTTCATATGAGTTCCATACAAGTTTAGTGCCTTTGGAAAGGCACTAAACTGCGCCCTTGACTTAAGTGCCCCAGGAAAGGTGTTGTTTAGTGCCTTTGGTTTTCCATTGATGTTGACAGCAGACTATAATATTACAATAATATAAAATAGTATAATGGTCTTGATAAGGTTCTATTTAAGGTTATTATGCGATTTATAACTGTGCGAGAACTATGGCAACGCTGAAAACGAGGGACAAGTTTCCTTCTAAACGAAAGGCTCCGTTTAGCCGCCATCTAGCAGAGGTGACTTGTGTGAATCTTCTGAGTGCGCAGGGATATTGAGTGAACTTCGACTTCGAAGGGTGCAGACAGAAGTCACGCTTTATTGGCAGGTGCCAAGGTGGCAGGTGCAGAAACTGGTTAACTTTGTGGTGGGAACATGAAAAGTGAAGAAGAATAAATATAATTCAGCTGACAGATTGTACCTACTTATGAATACTAAAATACAACACCCCCACTTAAGCTGGCAGCCTCAATACACAAACTCGGTCAAAAAAGAATATTACCTCGTTAGAAAAATAATTTTCAAGAGTTGACCGTCCCAAAAGAAAGGATTGAAGATCCTAATAAAAATTACATTAGCAAGGATTATTACTAGGTCCATAACCTGTTGTGTGAATCTTCTGAGGGTTGTGTCAGGTTGTGAAGGGATATGAGATGGGGTTAACTTCAACTTAGTAGAGACAGAAGTGACGCTTTATTGGAGGGGCAATAACAGGTAAACTTTGTGGTGGGAATAAGATCAATTCCCTTACTGAACTTACTTTGTAGACGGTTGTATCAGACAGCTTTACAGACACATTACAGCACGGGACATTTTGTGAGATATTATGTGTGCATGTTCACTGTGGCTCAGACATTACGCGAGCTTCGACTGACTATATTTAGCAAGTGACGTCATACAGGAACAAAAGGATACATACAATTAAGCCAACTTTCATTAATATATGAAATGTTACCAACTTAATATCTAACATATTTGATAATACTTTAGAAGAGTATTGGTCACATCTTTCAAAGCCATCCCAGATGCCACAAAAGGCGCGCGCTCTATGGAAGCACATCCGCAGTTTGATTCCATCCCGGTTGCGACGTAGCGCCAGCGCTCCATTGCAACGGTTTTGACGGGGTTTTGTTTCGTTGTTCCTGCCGTCTCCACTGTTGCCAAATTTCCGGGAACAGGCTCATACGTCCTTATGAAAATCATCCCTAGGGGTGGCCCCACATTCAGCGCGCGTCCGTCCTGGCTGCTGGCTGGCCTGGCTGGCCAGGCTGGTTCCCGGCGGACCTTGGGAGGCACGGCTGCACGTGCGCATGCTGAGTGCTGAGTGTGGGACCACCTTAAGGCAATTCCTCCCCACTTCTGTCTTCCCACGTCAGTATGACCCCATCATTGATGTCCTCATGTTTTGTCCTGAAATCCATTTTTTAATAATTGGCGCACGTTTCTTGAATTTTACAGTGCTGAGAAATTTAATATTAAAAGTTACAACCCCACACCGAAATCACATGACCTCAAGTAGTTCTTTGTGCGCTGGGTACAGGTTCGCCAGGAGACGCAAACGCTGATCATATCACTGCAGTGTCGACTTGTTCCTTCATGAACACGCCGATGAGCGTCTATAGTGCTGGATGGCTCTTACCCACCATTGCCTGGGTTTTGAACCAAGAACCAGATATTATTCTCAAACTTTTTCTTCATTTTTTAGGCTCCTGCTGGAGGTGACTCTAGCTCACGCCCTTGAGGTTTTAAATTCTTGGCCTCTTATGAAGGTTGTACACTGTAATTCAAGGAATGAGACGTCACATTCGTTTCAATGTGAAACGTGTCACATTCGCTTAAATATTGTGTCACATTCATTTGAACGTGACTTCAGATGAATTTATGCTCAAATGGCGGCAGGCTCGGCCGATTCACATTTAAACGAATATGACGTAACATTCAAAGGAATGTGACACGATTCACATTGAAACAAATGTGACGTCGTATTCGTTAAATAACAGTGTAGCTAATTCTGTGGTTCCAGTTCACACCAAATCCCAATGAAAACAACAGCAAATTTTTTATAAAAAAATTGAGGTACGTCCAATGCCAACCTGTCTCTACATTTTTTCATCAAATAAATTTGCATCTTCAGTTTGTATGGTGATTGCTCGGAACAAAAATCTACTCGGAAATTTTGGGCAAAATACCCGAGGACGAAGGACGAAGGAGGTGGGGACGAATTGTCAAAGGGACAAAAAAAAATTGGGGACGATTTGCCATGGATCCCAAGTTTTCCTTCCCCCCCCCCCTCCCCCTCTTCCTCCCACCTTCTCCACACCCTACTGACTTGCTGCTGGAGCCGTCCTGGCTCTGCGGCCAGGGTAATCGGCAGGGTGGGAGTAGGTGGGAGGGAGAGAGAAATGGGAAATTTGGCAACTGCGGAGACGGCGGCAAGAACAGCGAAACGAAGCACCGTCTAAACCGTTCTAACGAAGCGCTGGCGCTACGTTGCAACCGCGGAATGGAATCAACCTGCGAAATCCGCGGTGTCTTTGGTCTGATGAGGATGCCCACTGCCCAAGCCTACGGCATATAAGACCAGCGGTTGTTGGTGGACATAGGGCAGAAGAGTCGTGAATCTATACGCCAAAAGGTGTCCTACAAGTGAGCGCCAGGTGTTACTTTGGATCTGTAGCATACGCCTTAAGGCATGCAAATTGACAACAGCCCCAAATTTTCAGTGTAAAGATTAAAACATTTTCATGTTATATATTCAGCACTACAAATCCAGATATTTGTAAAATAGTGTCATTAGTGGTGCACACTTGTGTTTAAGAATTTCCTGCCTAATTTTAAGATAAGAATGCAGATTTCAAAGACGCATATGCCGTTAATATGGATTGGTTCATAAGTTCATGACGCACAAAACTCTGCCCAGAAACAGACAATTTATATTGCCATTGAAAGCACAAGATAATAATTCAGCGTAGGACTAAGAGAAAAATGAATAGGAAAATGCTTAGGAAAAATACACAAACAGAACATTGTCCGGTTCGGCGCGGCGCTTGTCAAACTTTCGACACAGTCCGCAAAACGAAACGAAAGCCTTTTTCAATGTTTTATAGTGATGACTTTAAGTGTGTTCAAAACATGTGCTTCTTCTTTTTTTCATAAGAAGATTTGTAGTAAAAAGATCAAAATGCAGATGGAATGTTCAAAAAATATACTTGGATCAGTTGTTGATGGAATTTATTGATCTCTACCGTTCTTTTAGTATCTTGAGTATAATGTAGATCGGCAATTAGACGAGGGGGTAGCTGGCCATGGTGGCAATACCACACATGTTCTTCTTGTTGCGGGCCATCCTGATGTAACCCTTCTCACCCCAGCTGGCACCCCAGGAGTTCTTGACGATCCAGTACTCCTTGTTGGGCCAGTCACTGCCGTAACCGACGGCGAGCACACCGTGGTCGAGCTCGTCGCTGGAGCAGGCGGGCTCATCGTAGATACCGCTGGCGTACAGCTGGAAGCTCCAGTTGCTGGCGTCAATGGCAACGGACACGGGGCCGACCTTCTCAACGGCGTCACGGAGGGCGCTCTCGGATCCCTGCTGGACGTCGGTGTAGCCGGTGTTGACACCAGCGTTGTTCTCAGCCTTGTACAGGCAAGAGTCGCCGTCCTGTTGGAGAGTACACGTTAATCAGTATTGTGATTTCGAGATAATGTGGATGGGGAAGATACGGCAAGAAATGCCCATTTTTTTCTCCCCTGCATCTACACGACTTGTCTTACTCACCAGACCGGTGTAGGGGTAGCTCTCCTCAGTGTCGATACCACCGTTGGCCTGGATGTAGGTGAAAGCGTCGTCCATCAAACCACCATTGCAACCCTGGTTACCGTAGCTCCAGGAGCAGTCGACCAGGTTCTGCTCGGAGAGGGAGACCAGCTTGCCGGTCTTCTTGTAGAGCTGACCCTCGAGGGAACCGGTCTGGAATCGACGACAGTATGAAATACCACCCCAAACAGAATACATCGCGCATTGTAGCGAGAATCAGCTGAACTTACGGTAGAGAAAGACCAGCAGGAGCCGCACTGTCCCTGATCCTTGACGGGGGTGACGTAACCCTTGGACCTCCAGTCGACCTTCTTGCTCCAGGGCCAGGAGTCGTTGCTGGCGGTGTGCACGGTGGCGGCAGGCCTCTTGTTCTCCTTGCGGAAACCGTTCAACCTCTCGGTGACCTCGTGGGTGTGCATGTCAGCGTACTGGTTGTAGCCGACCTTGAAGGAGACCTCACCGCGGGCGAAACGGTCGTTGTGCTTGGCAATCCTGATGGCGTTTTCCTTGAACACCTTGGCCCTGTAGACCTCCTCGACGGCGTTGGCGTAGGTCTTGCCATGGGTGGCCTTGAAGCTCTCCCAGTGAGCCTGGATCTCAGACTCAGAGGGGATGCCAGCGAGGGCAGCGGCCACGCAGGCCGCGAGAACGATCAGGACCTTCATGATTACTGAAACGAAAAGGGCTTTATGTAGAACAGTCATTCAAAGTAAAAATAACATTTTTTGTTCTAAAACTCTGTTTCTGCAATGACGACTTAGGAATGGACAACGTAAATTGGCTAGTTTGCGTAAAAATTTACTCTCAGTGAACACGCTAAATGTCTTTGTATGTTTTTGTGCATACGTTTGTACAAAGTTGTGCATGCGTTTCGATTCGCACAAATTTGTGCGAAGGAGTGCACGGTTTTGTACAAACATATGCACAAATTCGTCCATTTTTGCGCACAAATTTGTGCGAATCGAAACGCATGCACAACTTTGTACAAAACGTTTGCACAAAAACATACAAATACATTTAGCGTGAAAACCTAGCTTCACTTTACCAAGAATCTTTGAGAGAACTTTCTAGTAAAGTCGAATTGTTATTCGTTATTTTGGAATTCAAATCCCAGCAATGCCAAATATGACCGTGACAGTGATATGACTACATATGACCCAATACCATTCAAAGGCACGAGGGAGGCTTTTCTCAATCTGTGTTCCGTACTTACCGGTGGGAGATCGCCGTGTGCTGTTAGCGGCTGAAAGTTTCTCTTAAATACCTTGACCGTCAGTGATTGCTACTTTCTTATCTACCACTTATGGTTCAAGTGAGCTCGTAGGAATGAACCTTATCTCCTCCCGACGTTTTGATTATGTTCACTGATACGAAAGATATTCAATTCCTCTTGAATGCACGCCTCGAACAAGCTGCGTCACATGTTGTGTAACTTTCCATATTTTTCGCCAATCAGAATTTCACAGAATGATACTAGATAGAGATGTTTCTGTTCCGTTACATTTTTTCGGCACTTTTTTTGTCAACTTCTTTTCAAACACCTATTGCTTTCAGTGCAACACTTGCATCCAACTTTTTTAAATGTTTTTTTCGCCAATTAAAATAAAATAGTTATATTTTTAGAAAGATTTTCACGTCATTTTGAAAGAAAACTAGTAATCAGATATTTCCAAAACTAGAGGGACGCTTGTGCTGATTTTTTTTGTTTATTAAGTTGAAGCCTGGAATGGTATTTTGGCGATACAAGAAGAAGAATGTCAAGATGGCTGCCGCGGAGCCACTCAAGCATTCATTTGTTAAGCGAATTCGTCTGCTGTTGCTGAACCAAAACTTATACCCGATGAAATGTTTTCGCTAATTTTCAACATTTTCGTAATATTGTAGGGTATTGTCGCTGTTAAAAGGACAATTTGCGCCTATCCAAATGCGTCTTAAGCAGACTAAATCGTGAAGAGTTGATTGTTCGTTTGGCTCCACGGCGCGCCGCGGCGGCCACATTGACATGTTTTTCCCTTTGGTTCCCCGTTACGGCTAAATAAAATACCTGGATGCGTTCCGCTAGCATGCTCCGAGAGCTCCAAGCGCTACACTCGCTACGCGCTCTCAGAGGTGGGTGGTCCACTCGCGCTTCCGGCGCTCCAACCCATCCTTGCGCTTTATTTAGACTTTTTGAAGCTCAACTCCATTTGGCGCCACGCTCCAACTGACCCCTCGATGGTCGAGGCGGTAGTTGGAGCGCGGCGGGAGCGCAACAAATTACGAAGGCCGGCAGCGCTCCGGAGCGGCTAGTGGACCGTGACCGTGGTGGAGCGCGCTTCAAGCGCTCCGGAGCGCTTGGAGCGTGCTAGTGGACCGCACCCATTGTAAGAACAGGACGCAGATCTCTGTGGCACACAAAACAGAAATGAGTCACTTTATTGGTTTCAAAAGTTCGTTACAGATTACTGATTTCACATTTTTTGAAACATACTCCCCGGGAGCTTTTCTTTTGTGGATTCAAAATTATTACCGGATCTGAGAGAACTTATTTTCTTTTTTGTCTTTTTTTTTGTACGAATTACGTCTTAACAGTGGTACATAATTTGTTTCCTTTTTGCAGGTCCCTAGAAACGATTTGCGTCATAAAATGTTCATGTTTTCTCATTCAGTATCAAAAGATGTTGTCACAGTTCAAATTTTGGGGATTTGGAAAAAAAAGTTACGCTGTAGAAGTTTACAACGGGTAGCTGTAAATTTACAAATTAATTATCTATTGTTCAATATTATTTGCACTCTGCTAATCTAAGTGTGATGCTACATGTTCGTTTAAACTGCGACTGTGGCAAAACTAATGAGCCCTACACTTTCGAGTTTTGCAGTTTAAACTGCGAAACTCAGGAGTCAATGCAAAACTAAAGTTTCGCATTTGAAACTGACACGTAGGATCACACTTAGATTTGCAAGCCACTGACCATCAAATTACACCTGGAATGTCCAAAACTGTCTGATGTTGGCAATAAGAAACTTGATTGCGTATAGGAAAAGTCATGAAGGGGAGTATTATCACGTGACTTTTTTTCAGTGTACATTTGCATTTTTGTCAACCTGGCGCCGTGGTGTGTAGCGGTCGCTATCCAGGGACTCACCTCCGGCACTGCGTTCAGCTGACCCGCAGACTAGTCATCGATCATGCAATCCAGGGCGTGGCAAGCCAAGGGGCCATAGCCCCAGCCAGACGGACTCGGCCGAGGATCGGGGGCTGCCAGGAAATGAAAGGCGTTGTCCTTCGCCGCGCAACCCTTGGGAAGGTGGTGTTGCCAGAGGGGCATTCCTGACGCAGCCAGCCGGCCACCCCACCCCGCCTCGCCCCTAGAGGGCACCGCACCAGATGGAGTGTTTCCGCCACGCCCTCGGACGGCGGCTGGTCAGCTGATCTAGAACCAGTCGTGAAAAACGCAAGAAATTGTTCTTCGGCACCGGCACACGAAGTTTGAGTCCCTTGTTTCGTGTAAAATCTCTGTCAAATAACAGAGCGAGCATTCTTACTCTCCTAGGGTGAGGTTTAATTTTCTCGCTCGATTAGAACAATATTTTTAAAAATCTTCTTTTCTTTGAGCGATGAATGAGGATCCTCGCCCATTTTGAGTGAGGTGTCATATCCCTTAATCACACTTAATTTGAGTGACATTTTAGATTCTTTCTCAACGAGAGCAAGCATGTTCCTAAACAATCACTTCTATTGGATAGAAGGCAAATCTCGCTTCTTTTAGATGAGACATTTGACTCTTAAATTTGCAGTGATAGCTTAGTTTTAATACCAGTTTGAACCGGGCATTTTAATTAAATCTTTCAACTGTACCTTCCTTTCAAACGTATACGTAGTCTTGCTTTCATCCAGATTATGTCATTTGAAAGGAATGAATACTTGCGTGTGCCACGTACACGCCAGAGTAGGGTAGGTACTGGAGATCCGACTTGTCACGCTTTTATTACAGAAAACACTTCATTTTCCCCTGTTATAACAGATTTTCTCGCACAGGTGAGGCGGGGAAAGTTAAGGGACACTGTGCCAGTTTAAGGGCAATTTGGGCCGTTTTCCTCCGTGTTCTGTCGTCGACACTTCTTCTTTGTTTGCAAACCTGCGCCTCCCCTCCCCCTCCCCGCCTGCTGCCAGCCCGCGGTTCCAGCCGCTCCGCACTCACCTGCCCTTCCGTCCTCCTGACCCCCTCGACCCCTTCCGGACCCCTTATCTCCTGTCACCCCTCTCTCTGTCTCTCTCCGTCTCTCTCTCTCTCTCTCTCTCTCTCTCTCTCTCTCTCTCTCTCTCTCCCCCCCCCCCTCCCCCCAAAAAAATCCCCTTACCTGGCGCCGCACAGCAGCCGTGATTTTTCAATGGAGCTCTGCGTGCTGGATTGTATGTCTCCAGGGGGCGTCCACAACTCGGACAACCCCGTCCCCCTCCTCACCCGTGTCCGCCATTCGTCCCTACGGGATGATTCCGTCTTCTGCCTGCTTCTGCCCTAATCAACATATTCATGCGAACCGCAGCCGATTCGCATCGCAGGATTTGTCCTCGCCTTAGTCGGTCTGGATCAATAAAGCGAACCAACATCCCGCAAGTGTTTATTGTCTCAAGAAGGGTGAGTGATTCGTGATGCGCTCTAGGCTCGATTCCAGGGAGTGCGAGTTTGCGATGCTATAGTCGCTGCTCGTTCCGATAGGCAGCGCGGTCAGAACGAAATCCGCATCGACGCAGGGGCGGGACGGCCCTGGGGCGGAGCGGGCAGTCGGGCCCGGCCCGGCCTGGGCCTGGGCTGGTGAGCTGTGACACTCCGCTCGCTCCTTCATCATCCATCCCCATTAGGCTGCCCCGGCGCGCCGGCCGCGCGCCTGGACACACCACCCCCACTCGACCCTAGGGGCCAGGCCAGGCCAGGGAGCACAATAAAGCGCCGAAAATCAGTCACCGAACACTCTACCTTTCTCATTCCTCTCCTACGGAAGAAGAAACCAACCAGTGTCCGAAGATTCGTGGCTTGCTCGCTGCTGTACTCCCCGCCTCGGTTGCTCGATGAAAGCCCCCCGTGGCAGTCGGTTGCAGCCCGCCCCCGGCCGCGGTGGCGCCACTGTGGGGGCTGGGCAGGGCGCCGCGGCGCCGGCGCCAGCGCGGGGATGGTTATGACTCAGAGGCGCCAGACGGGCGGGCGCCGCTGGAGCGTCTCCGCCGCAGCATCCCCTCCGGGTGCGGCGGGCCCGTGGGGGGTAGGACCGGACGGGGAGTGGCGGGGTGGGGCGGCCCGCGCCGGTCCTGGGCCCCACGGTGGCGTGTAGGCCTACCCGCGGTACATTCAGGGTCCTCCCGTAAGCCCAAGAAGTACCCGAAGACCTGGAACCATAGCTGCGGTGCCCCTGAGCTTGCGCGCGGCGCGGTCTGCAGGGCGCTGGGGTGGACAACCGCATAAACGCCTGGCCAGACCGCCACCCCTCTCTGGTGGCGCCCCTGCGCCCTTCTCTGCTTACCCTCCGTCTGCCCCCCTCCCCCCCTATCTCTCTCTTTCTCTCTTGCGCGTGCCCTGCTCTTCCGCTATCACTGTTTATCTGTAGCCGCACTCATCCGTCTCTGTCGCACGCCCGGCGCGCTCCCGCCGCTCCCACTCTCTCTCTCTCTCTCTCTCTCTCTCTCTCTCTCTCTCTCTCTCTCTCTCTCTCTCTCTCTCTCTCTCTCCTCTCCCTCTCTCTCTCTCTCTCTCTCGTTCTCCCTCCCGTTCGCGTGTCGCCGGGTCTTCCCCGCCTGGCTGTACTTTTATGTATTGTGTGGACTGCGCTGCGAGCCGCAGCCCTCCGCTTCCCCCGCGGAGCCCAGCGGAGCCCAGCGGAGCCCAGCGGAGCCCAGCGGAGCCCACAGCCAGGACGCCCATTCCCCAATTGATACTGTCTGGCTAACCCTGCCCCGCTCCGCCACGCTCCGCCCCGCTCCGCCCCGCCCCACCCTGCCTTGCCACACCCCTCAGTCTGTTGCCCAGCTGAGCCGAGCTGTTGTTGGCGCAGCCAAGTGGCTGGCTGGGATTCGTGACTGGAGCCGAGCTTCCTCGCGAGGGCTGTGCCGGAGGAATGCCGAGATTCCTTCCCTTTCTATTCCCTCTCACTCTTTCGCTCGCTTGCTCGCTCGCTTGCTCGCTCGCTTTCGCTGTTTCGCATACTTTATTTATCATTTTGCACGTCCCAGGGCAGCCGGCTGGCAGGGACGGTAAGGGCCTCGGAGGAGTAGGCCTGGGCCCGTGTTCCCTGTGCCTCCATTTCGTCTCTCTCTTGTACTTCTACCGAGATACTTCGTACATGTACATAGAGATTCGCCCAGCAACGAGTTCAAGGCCATGTACCGCCCATATTTGTCACAGCCACTGCTGCCGTCACACTTGTAATCGTTCCGGCCGAGGTAGTCCGATGGTGCGCCCTCAAAACACTTTTGGCCCTGGAGCGCAAGGCGGCGCGAGCTATACACTGCCAAAGAAGTGTTTTCCGATATTGTGTAAAAGTGGAACGACTCAATAAAACACACCCGTAGTTTACGGCACTATTACCCGGCCGGCCCTTCGCCTCTACCCCGCCGCGACTTAGCATCCCCGTCCCCTCCTGTCCCGTCCCCCCTCCCCCTCCCCCCTCCCCTTCCCCCTCCCCCTCGTCGTCTCGCTGCACCACAAACCCGCCCCCGAGGACGGATGGCATATACACACTTTGCGAAACACTGTGCAAAAAGCAGAGCTCTGCCGGGCGGGCGGGGGGCGGGCGAGGCGAGGGGAGGGGAGGGGGCGCGTGGTGGAAAAGTGAGTGTGAGTTGCCCTCCACTCCACTCCCCACCCGGCCTCGGCCCGGCCCCACTCCAGTCCGTCTGTCTGTCTGTCCTTGTCTCTCCAGTCTGTCGCCGCACCCCTCTCCTCCATGCCGGCGCGCTGGTGTCAGAAAGAGCCTTTTCATTAAAATATTTATCTGTGCAGAAATATCACATTCTGACTTCGGCGCGCCGAGCCATGGGGTCTGAGGAGGCAGTGGGGCAAAATGCAGAACGATGGAGATTAGTGAAACTAGGAGTGGGGAGAGGGGGGGGATGAGCCAAAGAAAGGAGAGAGAGAGAGAGAGAGAGAGAGAGAGAGAGAGAGAGAGAGAGAGAGAGAGAGAGAGAGAGAGAGAGAGAGAGAGAGAGAGAGAGAGAGAGAGAGAGATGTGAGAGGAGAAAAGGAATCGGGGCGCTCGTGGTGGCCCCCGGCAGAGCCCCTCGCAGGCGAGGGAGGGGCGGAGCGGGGCCCGGCTTGGACAAACGAAGATAAATCCGTGCATTATCGAGCTCACGCAAAGTGGAAACAATTAGGACGCAGCTCATACTCTCCCTCCTTCCAGCGACTGATCCCCGACAAACCCTTTACCGCTCTGTCGAAAGGATTAAAAATATAAACGGATTTTCCCCTTTCTTTTCATAATTTGGCAGCGCCAGTATATACTAAATGCATGATGGAGGGGATATCCGTGCCAACGCACGTAAATAACGCGTAGCGCTTTTGACTACCTATCGTAAGAGGTAAGAGGGTTGAAATTGTACACCAAAATCGTTTTTTTGCAACTACCACATAGCGCCAACCGTGCGGCGGGCGGCGGCTGTACCTTTTCGCATGTTCGCGGATGACAATTTGATCCCTGCGCCCTTCCGGCACGCGACACCACCCCGCCCCCCACCCCACCCCACCCTGTCTTTTGCCAAGGAGAACACCGCCTCGCCTCGCCTCGCCCAGGGGAGCAGCGCCCGCACCCCGCGGAACAATCCTCCGCGCCGGTTATAAATCGACAAACAGGACGGCATAACTTATGCAGCGCTGTCGTCTCAGCCGACACCGGGCGGAGCGGGGCGGAGCGGGGCAGGGCGGGCGAGCGGCCCTCGTACAGCGCCCGCGGGGGCCGCGCGGGGCCGCGTGGGTGCCGGCCGCCCCGTCGACATGCGCGTCGACAGCCTCTCCGTCACCGACCCACCGCACGGCAAGTCCAAGACCTCCCCCACCTTGACGTTACTTCGCCGCGCCCGGACGAGCCGTCACACCACTGGGGTGGAGGAGCGGTGGCAGAGGTCACTCGACAGCTCTGTCGCTCCGACAGGGAGGTCGTCAGCGCGCGGGCCCGGGCCCGGGCCAGGGCGTGTGCCAGAGCAGCTGCTTCTCTCTGCCCGCGACTCTCTCTCTCTCTCTCTCTCTCTCTCTCTCTCTCTCTCTCTCTCTTCTCTTCTCTTCTTTCTCTCTCTTTGACTTTCCCCCGCCTCTTTGCAGTGCAGCCCACCCCTACCCCCGCAGCAGCAGCACTCATTCGGCCGGGCCTTGACTACTGCTGCTGGAACAGGAAGAAGGCGAGGAGCAAGGGGGGAAGGCGGAAGTGCCACCCTTTGCTGATGTGCGACGCCTCGCCCGGTCTCGGGGTTCCATACACACACTGTCTCTCTCTCTCTCTCTCTTCTCTCTCTCTTCTCTCTCTATGGAGCGAGACCATCGTTTTCCCCCCGGCAACAAAAATCAAGATCGCCCAATGTAAATAGCGCTCAAGTCAGCTCGAGGAAGGCGGGAGGGCGGCGCGGGGTGATGCGGGGCGGGGGCGCGTAGAGCCTTGTAGCAGAGGGCGTGCTGGGGGCGGAGCGGGGCAGGGGGAGCGTCAGTTGAGCGCGCGCTTACACCACTCTTGAACCTTTATGACTCTTGGGGCAAATTTTTTTTGGCTGTCCAAAGCCAGCGTCCTGCAAAGGGTCCGTGCGGGCTTAGGGTCCCGGTGCGGGCCGGGATAGGGCGGGGTGTGGCGGGGTGTGGCGGGGCGGGGCGGGGTGGGGCGGGGGGGGCGGGGCGGGGTAGGGCGGGGCGGGGCGGGGCGTCCCTCCTCGCAGTCCAGTTGCTGGGGATGACGGGGACGACAGTCGCAGCGCGCCGCTCGCTGGAGTCCGGCCAGGGCTGGGCGCTGGGACGGAGGAGCCCAAACAAGAGCATAAGGTCAACAGATACAAAAAGTCGATCGCCCCCGTGGGTCCTTGCCAGAGAGAGAGAGAGAGAGAAAGAGAGAGTGAAAGGGAAGAGAGCTGCACACACGCATGGGCTGGGGGATGGGTGGTGCGGGCGGGGACCGCTAGGACCCTGGCGGCCCGCCGGGACCAAACCGACCCGGACGGTCAGGAGAAGAACGCCTCGGGGAATACTTGAGACAGCGCGTATCTGTGCCCCACCTCGCCCGCACCATCCCACCCTGCGCACACCTACCCCCGCTCCCCCACCTCCTCGACCCCTGTTCCGTTTCCTCCCGATCCTCACTGCAGCAACGGCCCAACCGACTATCAGCCCGAGGCAAACCCACCGAACCTAACCGGCTCTACACCGCTGGGGGGGGAGGGAATATATTCATTTTTACCTCAATCCGGAAAAAAAATAAAATAAATTACTTCAAAAGTCAGGAATTATATTACTTTCGTTTGGAGCATCTTGAAGTTGACGGCGTGGCGGACGGCCTTGTGAGTCGGCGCTGGGGCAGGTGAGCGGGGGAGCTGGACTGCAGGGGCGTGGCGGGTTGACAGGAGAATGGTATTCCTGCTGGAAAGAGCAAAATTCGTGTGGTGATCACTCACATGCGGCACGGCATATGATGGATCTGCCGCATCAGAGACCATCTCTCTCTCTCTCTCTCTCTCTCTCTCTCTCTCTCTCTCTCTCTCTCTCTCTCTCTCTCTCTCTCTCTCTCTCTCTCTCTCTCTCTCTCTCTCCCTACCTCTCCCGCTTGCACCTCTCTTTCTCTTTCCTTCTCGGCCCATGCCCCTGCTCGCTGCTCACAGCGCGCCTTACCTTGACGTCTGGTCGGGCTTGGTGGCTGGCTGCCTGGCCGACCGACCGCACGAAGAGTGATGCTCGGGGGCTCGAGGGGCTCAGGCAACGTAGAGCCTCTCGTGGGACCGTGCCACCTGGAAGTGCCCTGGACTAAAAGCTGTGAGCGCCTATCCGTACCGATGCGCCTCTCTGAGAGCTGAGCTGATCGCGAAGAGGCGCGGGTAACTATAGCCAAGGAGCCAGACTTCTTCTCTTTCCCCTTTGGTTTCAATAAACCTAGACTGTCTCCTTGCTGGTTCTTGTGCCGTTTGCCTCTCTGCCTATGCGCGCGCCCGGCCCCCAGCCGCCGCGCCGGCCACGCCGTAAAAAGCTAAAAAGTTTTGCTGTAAAGCGAGTCGAGCGGATATCGGTAATTCCCCGCGTCCAAAGTTTTACCAGCAATCAGTCCCCGAGTTCTATTAATGGCCAGGACAGCCTCTCGCCGCATCTCGCTTAGAGAGAGAGAGAGAGAGAGAGAGAGAGAGAGAGAGAGAGAGAGAGAGAGAGAGAGAGAGAGAGAGAGAGAGAGAGAGAGAGAGAGAGAGGCGCTCGCCGTGGTCTGCGAGACCGGCGTAGCCAAATTGTCAGACATTTCAATACAATGTTTTTTTTTCTGAATTTTAAATATCCCTAAGAAAAAAAAATGTTCGCTCGATGGCGTTCGCGGTTTCTCTCTTTTGTCTTCGACCCCCCACCCCCCTCCCCCTCTGCCCACTCCTTATGATTTCTCACGGCGTATTTCTGCGCCGTCGACCGCAGCAGCAATCAAACAATCCGTGCCATTAAAACTTTGAAGGAATCACTGGCCGGTCGGTCGGCATTGTCCTGCCGACAGGAGAGGCGCGGCGGTGGCAGCCCCCCCTGAAGGCCCTCCTGACCCGACGGGCAGGGGCGGGGCGGGCGGGGCGGGGCGGGGCGGGGCGGGTTCTCATCCCGTCGTATCGGCCCAAATGACCCCCTCGACGCAAAAAGCGAAGACGGAAAATCTGCATCTAAAAGCGGATCGGGGCTGGCGCGGCGCGGCAGGGCAGGGTAAGCGCGCGAGCGGCGTGCGGCGCGCGGGTGACGGCGGGAGAAAAACCGGGGGAAGGAGGATTGGGGGGGGGGTGAGGGGATCAAGGCGATTGAGAGGAGGTAATGAAAGTGATAGCTCGCCCGACCAATCAGCTCCCCTTGCCCTGCCCTGCCCCGCCCTGCCCCGCCCAGCCCGGGCCGCGCCTGCTCAGCCTGGGCCTCGGATCCCTTTCTGGGCCTCGTCTTCTCCTCCTGTCTCCCCCTGGGCGGGTAGAGCGCTTTGCTCACCGCCCCAAATGCTGTTTTACGAGTCATTTTGGCACTGTTTCAAAAAACCGGGGGTAAAAAAGAAACCTGCCCGGGTGCCATCAGCATGAGCCTGCGCTGAGCCTAGCCGCTGCGCCCGGCCGCCACTCGCGGCCCGACCGACCCCTTCCTTATTCACCCAGTTCCGCATCGGTTCGGAGGGACGGCATCCAATTTAACTTTGAGCAGTGATAAAAAGTGCCCCCTATCGCTCGAGACGTTGATTAAAAAACGTAGCAAGCGAGGGTCTCGGGGGCGTGGCGGCGTTTGGTGCCACCTGACAAAGCGCCGCCTCCACCCTCATCTGCATCCAGCCGCACCGATGGCTCGCACGTGAATAAGCAGTTGACGGAAAAAAGATGGGAAAAAAGACATATCTTTTCAACTACAGCTTTTACATATTCCTCAGGTAAACAGACTTTGACTTCCTTTCCTCTTCCTTTTCTCATCTCTTTTTATGTAAGTTGGGTCTTTGCAGTGTACCGCCCCCTCCCTGGCGGCCCGGCAGTCTGGACGACGCCCCGGACAGCTCCCCGGCCGTCGTGGACCCGAAACAACTTGGCAACATACTTATACACGGTAATCCACTTGGATGTCGCCGCAGCAGCGCCTCGCTGCGAGGAGTCAACTCAGGCAAACTCTTTTCCCCGTCGGATTTCGCAGGGCTCCACCCCCACCCCACTCCCAGCTCTACCCTGCCAACCCCGGACGCCGCTTCGACGCGTCGTGAGGCCGAGGGCCTTGGCGAGGCTATGGGGCTCGGAGACTGGGCCGGACAACACACGGGCTGTGCGGCACTCCGATTTATACAGGTTCACGAGTACGCAGCGATGACACATGCATTTTGCGGGATTACACATGTATTTCTTGGGCTAAAACCATTGAATAAGAACAATAAGGTGGAATTTAGTGATAATTCTTTAAAATTTGCTCAAGTTTTACACTGATTACACAGGGATTACACTTTACAACTGAACACAGGATTACGGGAGTCGTGCCCCCTCTCTGCACCCTCTCTCTCTCTCTCTCTCTTTCTCTCTCTCTTTCTCTCTTTCTCTCTTTCTCCCTCTCTCTGTCTCTGTTCTCCGAGGAACGGAGGCAGGCTCGTCTTGCGAGCAGGCTCGCCCGCGCCCACGTCAACCTTATGTTTTTATCAAAATATTTTTTATGGGTAAGCATATGCAAAACGTTAATTATTGTGACTTACACGAGCCACCTTTCTGGGGCACATCTCGGGCACGCCGCGCAGCGCCCCGGTCTGGCGCATGTAGGGAGGGGAGGGCCGGGGCGGGCGGCAGTTGAATGGGCCTGTGGGTGGGGGTCGTAATTACATTGGCATGATTGCAGCCCCTCACCTCCCCGCTCACTGCACTCAGACCCCTCCCCACCCCTCCACCACGTACCCCTCCTCCTTTCCCCCTTCCCCCACCTCCCCCTTTGCCGAAGGGCGGTAAAGATAGACACGCAGCGAAGAACGGCGCTGTCACACCCTTCATCGGGTGGCGCGGCAACTTTTTACTGATAATTGATTTGTCGACATGAATGACGTTACGTCGACAAGACTCGTCTAACAACGGACAAACCGAGGAAAAAATACATGAGCTCAGCGGAAAGCCGCGCGGACCCTTTTCTTACAAATAACCCTGCATGAAAGTTTCGGTAACAATAATGCAACGGTTAGGGAGAGGATTTTCGAATGCGAGTGAAACGCAACGATGTTTAAATGTCTCGCGCAGTCCGCCCAGCGGCCGCTCGTTGTCCTCGGGCCAGGTGGAGGGGAGGGGAGGGGACGACGCCACCACAGGTAATTTTCCCCCTGGTCGGACGGAACTAGTTAACAGCTCAAGCGCAGCAGCGGGAGGCTGAGCGGGGCGGAGACAAGCAGGGGCAGCCGGGCCGGGCCGGGCGGGCCCGGACCCGACCCGGGAGAGGAAATTGAGATAAAAGAGGAGGCATCATCTTTTTGCGGCCCACGCCGCGCGTTATATTATGGCCACCGCGCCCCGCCGCCGCCCCTGCGCGCGCGGTGAAGAGGCGGCGATGGTCAGAGAGGGAGGTGGAGGAGTGGGGTAGAGGAACGCGGTGGTGGCGACATGAGCTTTAATAAAGAACGAACGTAGACTTCATTAAAAACAAGAACCTCTGTGCGGCCCCCGGCGCGACCCCGCGCGCGGCTGACACTAAGCACTAAACGTTTCGCGGTGTCATTTGAAAACCACGAGCCGCAACTCTGCAGGGGCTGGATATTAAACGGCTCGCCCAAATTAAACACTCTTCCCCACGCCACTTTCTTTTTTTTATATAAATAAAAAAAAATCTCGACTGGTTTATGTTAACGGAGTTGGGTGTGGAAGAGGGCGCGCGTGGTCCGCCTTTCTGCCTGCTGTCGCTGGCATCTTCCGTGGCCCCCGCTCCGCTCCGCACCTGAAAGTAGTCTCCCTCGAGCCGCCTCCACCGACAAATTCCAAACAATTAAAAGGAATTCTTCTTGCGTGAAGGGCTGTGCTAAAAGGGAGTTGGTGGGGGACGGGAGTTCTGCCCCGGCTGCCCAGGCAAGGCGTCTGCCTCGTTGTCCTTCCCACTCGCACAGGATCGGCAGGGGCGCGACATGCGTGAGGCAGGCACGGCCTGGTGGCTGGAGGAGGCCGCCGCCGCCGCCCCAGCCCCCACTCCGCCCCGCGGGGAATTCCAGGTCAGTGTCGTGCGGTTCTGGTTCGGACGACGTGGCGGCCTCATTCTCTGGCACCCGCTCCCACCTCCGCTCCAGCCACCGCTCCAGCCTCCGACCGACTGCAGTCCCGGCCCCAATCCCAGCTTAAGCCCCGGCCTCAGCCCTTGGTCCAGCCTCCGCTTATTCGTCCGCCGCTTATTCAGCCTTCGCTCCAGCCTTCTCTCCAGCCTACACTCCAGGCTTCGCTCCAGACTCCTTCCCAGCCTTCGATCTTCGATCGAGGCTTCGCTCCAGCCTCCGCTCTAACCCCCGCTCCAGCCTCGGCTCCCAGCCTCCACTCTAGCCTCCGTTCCAGCGTCCGCTCCAGGCTTCGCTCTAGCCTCCGCTCCAGTCCCGCGGCCCGCCCGCCCCTGTCGGCCTGTCGGCCGGGCCGCTCCCCCTCTGCACGCTCGCCACCCTTTTAATGGAGCAAAGTGAAAGTGAAGCCGCAGTGCTGCTGAGGTCGGCGACTCGCCTCGGTCGTCGTGTGATTAATAAACTGAGAACTGCCGGCGGGACGGCCGAGGACAGGCGAGGGGGGCGGGCGGCGGGCTGCGGCGGGGCGGAGAGGCACCGAGTGAAAAAATGTGCTGAGCTTTTATACTTGTGAAGGGTGGGGGGCGATAACGGGCGTGGGGACGTGTGTTGGCTAGCGATGTTTTACAACGCCTGGTTGCTCCGGAATGCGCAGCATCCCCTCCCCTCTCTCGCTCTCGCTCTCTGTATCCGCTGGCTGCCGCTGCTGCCGCTGCTGCCGCTGCTGCCGCCGCTGCACGGCCCATCGCAACTCTCCTATCTCCCCTGCGCTGCGCCCTCTCGCCCTCCTTCCGCTTTTCGCGTTGCTGCGCCGCTCTGCTTTGATCAGATCTCGCGGCATCAGTGTGAGTCTTCTCTCTCTCTCTTTTGCTCTCTCTCTCTCTCTCTCGATTTTTTCTTTTTTTTGACCGTTTGTCTCTCTCTTGCCCCGGGGCTGCCGATAAGCAAAGCGAGGTGGTGCTGCGGCAGGTGGGGCGTTGAGCAGGTTATTGTGTCCGCGCACCACTCACTCCACCCCACCCTGTGCTACCACGCTCCACGCTCGCTCCACCAAGGTCTCGCCGCGCTCCGCCATGCCCTGTTCAATCCGGCGCTACGGGGTACTTATCCGCAAGGCAGCCCGGCGGGCGGGCGGGCGTGGTGGCGGGGCGTGGCGAGCCGCGTTTATTAAATGGGCTGGAAAATTTCCCGCGTCAGTCTGGACAAGAAGCTGCAGCAGCAGCAGCAGCAGCAGTCGTGAGAGGAAGAAAAAGAAAAGTGGAAAAGGAGGAGACGCGCGCGGCGGCCACTACTGTCCTCATCGCGCCGGGGAAATTGAGAGAAAAAGGGGGCGTTTAATTTGGGCCCGGCTTGGGATTGAGGCGGGGCGGGGCGGGGCGGGGCGGGGCGGTCCCGCCCGGTCGGAGCAGCAGCGGCAGGGGAAGCCCAACGTTATCGCTCGAGTCCGCGGGCGTGGCGCGGCGTGGCGCGGCGAGGCGGCAGGGCGGGGTCCTACGGGTCCTACCCCCGAGACAGCCCACCGGGCCGGGCCCACCGGGGCCACCCGAGGGGCCACCCGAGGGGCCACCGCGAGGGGGAGAGTCGTCCTGCTCAGATAACATCCACCGGACCCGCCCTGCCCGCCGCACGGTTACACGGATAAAAACAAGGTCGTGGCGGGGCGGGGCGGCCGCGGGGGACAAAATAGCATAATAAAGTGGCGCGCTTTATTTGCTCTGTGATTTAAGGGAAAGTGGTTGGCCGGGTCCCCGCGGCACTGCGCCGCTGTCCCGCAGCCTCGCCCCGCTCTCCGCTAAGAGCTCCTCCGAGACGCCCCCGCCCAGCCCCGCCCCGTCCGGCAGAGTGAAAACCGCAGGGCAAAGATAGATATTTACGAGCCAGGTCTAAGCGTCCTCGGGTCGAGCAAGTACAGTGGATGTTTAGCGAAAACTGCGTAGCTATATCTCTAGCTATTGCCTGTTGATAGGATAGTCCAGTCATCATCTTAATCTTCAAGAGTGACCAACCGACAGGTGCCTTTTCCAAGTATTCCTTCGTCTCACGTTTCGCCGAACAGGGGCCCACCTCTCTCGTAATCATGTGTCCCCTTCGCCCTTTGCCCCCAAATCACTGGCTGGTAATCAATGCAACCAACTGCATCAATTCCCATTTTCGATCTTTTTAACATTGTTTTGGGATTTTGCTCATGAAAACATGGAGAAATTGACATAATTGTGACTGTTACGTAAACAAAATTTGCGGAAGATTGCTAATCATCACCGGTAATTGGATATCATGTGTACGCTCCTGAACCGAGTGGTGGACGCCTCGTCAGACACTCGTCACGGCCAAACACCTGCACGATGACAGTGCTGAGGTTGTTGTTATGATACAAGTGCTCTGCAGTAGTTCGACACTTTAAACTGCAAAACAAAAGTTCTGCAGTTATAAGTGCAGAACTCTTTAGTTCTGCACTTTGCAGGTGTAGAACTCTCTAGTTCTGCACTTTGCAAGTGTAGAACTCTCTAGTTCTGCACTAAAAACTGGATAGAGAGTTCTGCAGTTGCAAGTGCAGAACTAAAGAGTTCTGCAGTTACAAGTGCAGAACTTAAGAGTTCTGCAGTTACAAGTGCAGAACTAAAGAGTTCTGCGCTGTAGAACAAAAAAGTTCTGCACTTATAACTTTAGTTTTGCAGTTTAAAGTGGCAAATTTCTACACACTTAGATTTGCAGAGTGTCGAGGAGTCGATCACTCGGTTTCGGAGCGTACACACGATTACCGATTACCAGTGATTACTTACAGAAACGTTGAAATTTATGTGAATTTTCGCATATTTCAATGAGGGAAAACCCATAACAGCACAAATACGACGAAAAGATGAGTTTCGGGAACAAGATTACCAGTAGTTATCGGACAACGTGTGCACAGGATTACCAGAGTGGTGGACCCCTCGACAAGAGTCCTTTGTCACAGCAAGCTTTCCGTTTTCGGTATCAGATCTTTGATATCAGTTGACGTCATTTGCTCATCGCACAGGCAACAAAGTAATTTCCTCCGTGCTTCGCTCGCTCAGCAAAAACAAAGCGTACACTGTGAAAATAATTCATAAATTGACGACATTTTTCGTAATTTGTGAGTACGACACAGATGTAAATTTACGAGCGCAGTCGTAAATTTACGACAGGAAATTCTCCCTCGTCGAGGAGAAACTAAGTCGACACATGGTATTAAAAAGAAATTATCGTAACAATACAACTAGATGTTGTATCCTCACGACACCAAACTTATCTTGGAAAATTTTCCCGTAATCCTTAAGAATATTTTCAGGTTAAAAAGGGTTACGCTAAAAATAAGTTTGTGTTTATAAAAAAATTACAACAAAATTATTGATGTTGTACTAAAGTCAGCATGCTTTGCTGAGGTACCTGGCGGGACCAGCTGGCCTGGCCTCTGGATGCGCTGCAGGGACTTTGGGGCAGCCGCATCCCATCCCGCAGCGGCCCTGTAGCCTAGCCGTGCGCCCTCGGCCCGGCCAGGCTCCCAGGTGATCCGTCAGCCGGGCAACCCTCTCTGACGTCTTAATAAATCAACGTTGAATATTTGATAGCTGTCGATGAGCACGGCAAGGCAGGTGGGGCGGGAGCTCTCTCAGACTCAGGGCAGGCGCCTGCCACTCCAGGTCTGAGCTCCACTCTGTGTTATGATTCGGCCGTCTGTCGAGGGGAAATAAAGGCCCTTACTTACATCAGATGAGTCATAGTTTCGAAAAAGTGTTTGAAAAATTGTCGAGGGGGAAACAACTCTGAACTTTGGTGCACACAATTTGTGAATTTGTGTGAATTTTCACTGAATTTTTGTGATTTTTTTGACGTGAATTTAACGAATTTTTTTTTGTGAATATTTCTGAATTTTCCAACATTTTCCTGAATTTTTGTGAATTTTTCTGAACTTTTTCTGAATCTTTCTGAATTATGTGATGTTTAAAAATTTGGAGCTGTTTCCCACTCGAAAATAGTAGACGAACAGGGAAACGGATTCACTTGTATAAGATGCACGCTGTAGGTAAGCTGGCAATGAATATTTCCCGTGGGCTATCCCGGTCCCGGTCGCGGCCGCGTCAACGGTTTGGTAAAGAAAGGGCGGGGCATCGTTAATTACATCTCCTCGATATCTTCGGGCGGCGGGCGGGTCGGGGCCCTCCGGACCAGCGAACATAGTCCCAGAGCAAGGCCGAGGGCAGCGGTGGGCAGGGGCAGGGGCAGGGGCAGGGGTGTCTCAGCTCGGCGCGGGGGACGGAGGGTGTCAGCCGGAGGAAGGGAAAGGATTTGGATTGCGAAATCGGGCGTTGAATTGGGAAGAGAGGATGAGCAAAGCCAAGAAGGAGGAGGGGGAGGGGGGAGGGCGGCGCGGCGCGGGGGCGAAAGAGGCATTGAGCGCGCGGGCAAGCGAGAGGGGAGATCCAGGCCTCTCGGAATAATGAGGGGGTGGGAGTGAGTGAGACGTTATCCTCCTCCGGCGCCGAGCCCGGCGGCGAGGCGAGGCGAGACGAGCAGACAGGGGCGGGTCGAGCGGCTAAAGAAAGGCTTCCGAATCCTGTCCCATCCGAGGAAAAGCATTTTTGCGGTTTATTTGCCGGGGCGCTGGCGTCGTCGAGGAAGTCTTTGGTGGGGGTGCCGTACGGCGGGGAGTCTGAGGGGGTGTAGGGGGGGGGGAGTCTTCTCCTCTCCCAATCAGCCGGGCGCGGTGGGGCGGTGCGGGGCCACGGGGGCCACTCTCCGCGGACCCGTCTAGTCTCTCCTCTCGGGGAGCTGACTTTGACTTTGGCCGCGCCAGCCGCGCCGCTCGTCGGCTGCCTGTCTGACATTAGGGCGCTCCGCCCGCTCCGCCCCGCCTCAGCCTGGAGAATGATGGCTGCACGCGACATTTGCTCACCGAGGCGAGGCGCATTACGGCCCTCCTCTCCTCCCTCAACACGCCGCGCAACACGCGGTGGGCGCGCGCCGCCGGGCGGGGCGGGGTGGGGTGCGGCGTGCGGCGCACCACCTGTCTTTATCTCGCCCGCCCCGCCCCGCCCCACCCACTCCCCCGCCGCAGTCCCAGCCTCCACTTACCTGATAAACGGCGAGCACCTCTTTGTAAACTCCCCCTTTTAGCCGTAATGTGACCGGCGCGCCCCGCCCGCAGCCCGCCCTCCGTCCCGCCCCGCCCCCGCCCGGCCCAGAGATAGACGCCCGTTAAGGCTGGTGAGGCGCTCGGCCCCGCCCAGCTCCACGGGCTGTTCTTCTATGCGTCCTCACTCTCACCCCTCTCCCCCTGAGCGCGGGCGACCCAACCTCCATATGCAGTTTGCGCTGCGGGCTGGGCTGGGCTGGGCTGCTGGAGTCGCATAGCACCGCGTATTCGGCGCGAACAAAAGGTCGTCGCGGAGGTGCGTGTTCCGGGCGGGGAGCCGCTGTGCCAGCAGCCAGCAAGGCCGCGCCCGGCCCCACCCCGCCCCGCGATTCCAGGCGCGATCGGTGGCGCTTGACGCGCTTCACAGCCACCACCGGAAATTGTACGCCACGTCGGGCCACGCTGCGCGCTCACAACGAAATGTGCTGAGCCTCCTGCCCCCCCCCCTCCCCTTAACTTCGATCACGATTCTTAGCCCGAATACTACAGCGCTGCTGATGGACTCGTGACGTGGAACACTGTCGCCTCTACTTACACTGGTCTCGACCCTCAGCACCCCCGCCCCCGCCCGGCCCCGCCCTGCACAGACACGGGCCGCAGGGAAGAATTTCCCCTGGCGTCATCGATATGTGTCGCGCGAAGCACACTTTAAGCACATGCAAATTGCGACCGTGGGACTCAACAGGGCCGGGGCGCTGAGGAGAGGAGCGGGTTAGGAGCGTCGACACGACAGAAGGGGTGTCTCGAGCCCCCGCTATCGCCATGCATGATGCCGGGGCTCATTATACGCGGATCCCACAACTTGTTTCAATCTCACAAGAGCGAGACGAGCTCACAAGCCTCGCCGCGCTACTCTCCCTAATGCTCCACCTCTCTTTTTTTTTCCCCCTTCCTTTCTCTCAATGCGCGTTATCGTGACCTTCACCTCGGGTGCACCGCACTACTTTCGGAGCGTTCAGCGCGTCAGCGAGGATAAGCCCACACTACAAGCTTCACCATTACATGGAGGAACATTTCTTTTTTTTTATTTTTACGAGCATCCGCCAGTATTTATTCCTCGCGAGACTCGTGCCTGTGCCACCCGGGCTGGGAGAGCGGCCAGCAGCAGCCTGGAGGAGAGATTTACTGTCCGGGCGGCACGGCGCCGCACGGCGCCCGGAACGAAACGAGGCTCGGGCCAGACTTATGAGGGCCGCGCCATACATCCCGCGCCGCAGTGCACTGCACATGTTGACTGAGCGGGGCGGCGTGGGGCGGCGCGGGCCGAGACGGGGGTACTTGTGGCGATATTAGCCCGCTACTGGTGCGACCCCGCTCCGTCGACCCCCGCCCCGGCGCCACGCCACATCACACCGTGACGGCGCACAAAGCACCTTCTCGCGGCCCGCTCCATTCTTCTGATAAGACACACTGATTGCCACACGCGCTTGAGTGCTTCGGTCTCTCTTCGCCCTCTCTCTCTCTCTCTCTCTCTCTCTCTCTCTCTCTCTCTCTCTCTCTCTCTCTCTGCAAAAAATAATGACGGTCAAAGTGACGGGATCAACCGCTAATTATTTTCCGGCAGCGCCCGCCCTTAGAAAAGACGGCATTGCCGTACCTTTAATGTCACATATCTATGACAGATCGCAATGTACGGGACCACCGTAGAGGAAACAGTGTGAAAAACAGGGTACGGTAGAGCCGTATTCTTTGATTGTAACGTGGAAAACCTGGTCTTCTCGGTGGTACGATGACGCCGTAGTTTGCGCTCCGTACACGAGGAGCGATGTCGAAGAGAGGCATGTACGACGACTCCGTACATAGAATGTCATTTGCCTCTCAATTTTTACAGTGCTCTCTCTCTCTCTCTCTCTCTCTCTCTCTCTCTCTCTCTCTCTCTCTCTCTCTCTCTCTCTCTCTCTCTCCATGCGCGGATCAAGGCGACAGGCCCTTTGCCCCATAGCTCCTCGATAGCCGCCTGAAAGGTAGGCAAAAAGTAATACTTTGCCCCTGTAAGTAGGCAAAAAGTACGACTTTGCCCCCCCCCCAAAGCCTGGCTCTGGATCCGCCACTGCTCTCCCCCCTCTCCCCCTCTCCCCTCCCCTTTGTGCCTGACCTTTGATTCTCTCAAGGCGTTTCCCATTCTCTTTTTCTCCTGCTCGTGTATGCAGCTGCAGGCCTGTGTGTGGAACCTTTCCTAAGAATGACCTGCTGTGGTTTGTTGTGTGTGTGTGTGTGTGTGTTGCCCCCCTCCTCCCCTCGCTAAGGACGTGCGTGGACTGGAGCCCCCCGCAGCACGCGCACAGCAGGCCGGGTCCATCAAGCTGCTGCACTGCTCGGCGCTGCACTAAATCTCCTGCCGGCCCTCCTCCACTCCTCCCCCCTCCTCCTCTTCCCCCTCGCCGTCCCTCGGCCGGTGCTCAGCCCCAATCTTCTCCTCCGAGGCCCCCCGGCCCCGACCCCAGCCTCCAGATTTATACTGCACACCTGGACCACGTCCTGTGGCGCACTAACCCTGGGCCCCGGCCCTGGCCCGGCCCGGCCCGGCCCGGCCCCCCCTGGGGCCGGATGGGCGCCCTCCTGCCTCGCCTCCCGCTGCCTCGCCGTCAGCCTGCCAGCAAAACGCCGGCCGTTAAATTGCGATATTCTCAAACTCCAGGCCCGGGCGTGAGGGGCTGGGCCTCGCCAGCAAGCCTCAGCAGCGTCAGTCTCTGCTGTGACGCCTGCCAAGTGTCGGGTAGGCAGACCCGCGGTACGCAGCTGTGTTGTTGTCTGGACGGATTGCCTACTCTCTGGCGCGGCCCTCCCCTCCCTGCTGTGACGCCTGCCAAGTGTCGGGTAGGCAGACCCGCGGAACGCTGCTGCGTTGTTGTGCGGAAGATTGCCTATCCTGGCGGGGCCTCCCCTCCCTGCTGCTGTGACGCCTGCCAAGTGTCGGGTAGGCACACCCGCGGAACGCTGCTGCGTTGTTGTGCGGAAGATTGCCTATCCTGGCGGGGCCTCCCCTCCCTGCTGCTGTGACGCCTGCCAAGTGTCGGGTAGGCAGACCTGCAGTACGCTGCTGCGTTGTTGTGCGGAAGATTGCGTATCCTGGCGGGGCCTCCCCTCCCTGCGGTGAAGCCTGGGAGTTATCCACTTAGCGTATCGCGTCTCGCGTCTGGCGTTTTTTGCGCCTCGCGTCTGGCGTTTTTTACGCCTCGCGTATCGCGTATCGCGTCTGGCGTTTTTTGCGCCTCGCGTTTCGCGTCAAGCGTCTCGAGCCGCGACTCGCCGCATTTGATGCGCTTTTTCATAGCTGTATGAAAAATCGTATCGGGAGATATTAGCGGTATGAAAAATAATTTGGAGCGCATCAAACGCGGCGAGTTGCGTCGAGTCGCGGCTCGAGACGCGAGGCGCCAAAAGCGCCAGACGCGAGACGCGATACGCGAGGCGTAAAAAACGCCAGACGCGAGACGCGATGCGCTATGTGGATAACTCCCTGCCAAGTGTCGGGTAGGCAGACCCGCGGTACGCTGCTGCGTTGTTGTGCGGAAGATTGCCTACCCTGGCGGGGCCTCCCCTCCCAGCTGTGACGCCTGCCAAGTGTCGGGTAGGCAGACCCGCGGTACGCTGCTGCGTTGTTGTGCGGAAGATTGCCTACCCTGGCGGGGCCTCCCCTCCCAGCTGTGACGCCTGCCAAGTGTCGGGTAGGCAGACCCGCGGTACGCTGCTGCGTTGTTGTGCGGAAGATTGCCTACCCTGGCGGGGCCTCCCCTCCCAGCTGTGACGCCTGCCAAGTGTCGGGTAGGCAGACCCGCGGTACGCTGCTGCGTTGTTGTGCGGAAGATTGCCTACCCTGGCGGGGCCTCCCCTCCCAGCTGTGACGCCTGCCAAGTGTCGGGTAGGCAGACCCGCGGTACGCTGCTGCGTTGTTCTGCGGAAGATTGCCTACCCTGGCGGGGCCTCCCCTCCCAGCTGTGACGCCTGCCAAGTGTCGGGTAGGCAGACCCGCGGTACGCTGCTGCGTTGTTGTGCGGAAGATTGCCTACCCTGGCGGGGCCTCTCCTTTGAGGGGGAAACAAGTCTGAAATGTTTGAACACCTCGTAATTTTGAAAACATTCGAGCACTGCAGGAAAATTCGGGAGAAAAAAATCTGACAAATTCTGAAAAAGTCAAAAACTTACGTAAAGTTCAGAAACATTTGGGTAAGTCAAGGAAAAAGAATTAAAAAAAATAACGAGCATACATTGCAAAAAAAATTACCCAAAATCACATAACTTTACAGAAATCCTCAACATCTGTACACCAAAATTTAGTGTTGTTTCCCCGCCGCTCCCTTTATCCTCTCGCGACGCGACGTGACTGCCACTGCGCGGCTGGCTGCAGAGCGTCCTCTTTGACCTCCTCACCACGACTCAGGCTGCGCGAGCGAGAGGTATGGCCAGCAGACAGTAGATGGTGAGGGAGGCCCCCCCCCCTCCCCTGCCCTCCCTCTCCTCACCGCTGGTCGAGCGCCGCCGCCAGTCACGGTGCGGGACGTCGTAGTTGTTCGGTCAATACACTGTGAAAAATATCCTCGAAAATTTACGATATTTTTTGTAATTTTGATTTACAAAATATGTCGTAAATTTACGACAGCCCATTCTTGCTCGTCGATCAATTCCAAGTCGATAGGGAGTGCTTGTAAAATTACAATTTCAAATTGTAATTTTACGACTTTTATCATGGAAAATTTTCCCGTAACTCTTACGAGTATTTTTCACAGTGTACACTGGTAAAACAAGTGATTAATATTGCACGTCAATTGACGTTTAAGTTCAAGTGTGCATTTCCCCAACACATAGTGACGTTTAACTAGGTTAAACGTCAATTGGTGTTTAAATTTTAAACACTTCCGAAAACTTCCCATATGGTTTCTACTCATAACATAGAACTGTGTGCGTCCAAGTGTTCAGAATTTAAACGTTTACCAAAAGTTTAAAATGTGCACACCATGTAATGTGCAACATCATGACTTGCACACGCTGGTGTTTAAATTATGCACACTTGTTTTGCCAGTGTAACGCCAATTTTTCCGAGCTCGAGTGTCACTTATGTGTCGCGTTGCGGTGCACGATAGGTTGCCTACCCGGAAGGCGTAACCTCGGCGCTCTACCACACCTAGGACTGTAATCGTATTCACGCGCCATCAGTCGCATTGAAAGGACTCGGCTGCCTGTGGAAACTTGAGCCCCTCATGAAAGAAAAGCGATTGAACCCCCCCCCCCCCCCCCATCCCCTTTTCTTCGCGTGTCGTCGCTGTCCGACCCGACCCACCCCGGCCTGGACTGCCTTGCTGACTGGGGGGAGGTAAAGAGGGTCCTAGTCGGAGGGCAAGCTGCCTGCCTGTCTGCCTGCGAGGGCGGCGGCGAGCACGGGTGCGAAAGATGAGGGAGTTAACCAAAAGTTTTTTTTTATATATCATTTCCCTTCCTTTCGCACTGATGAATGGGGAGCGTTATGAGCGCAAGGGCCATGAAGTGAAGAGACGCGCCCTGCTCTCCCCTCGCCTCCCCTGTCGCCTTCGCCCTCTGTGCTTTTTCCGCCGCGCGCAGCCCGCCAGGCCCCCAGCTGAGGGGTGGGGACGGACCTCTGGACCTCCTCACGCGGTATGGTGAGGTGAGGACCGCGTGCCGGAACGTCGTTCCTCAAAACGGTTTTCAAGGTCGTCCTTGACGAGGAGAAGCCAGTGGTCGCGCTGACACTCGTGAGGGCCTGGCCTATCTGCCTCGGCCGACTGATTCCGAGAACCGACTCTTAGTACATCTGACCTTGTCGCACTCATGGCGCACTGCCTCACTCCACTTGGCGCACCGCTCTAAGTGCAACGAGGACGCACTGTTAAAAAAAAATGTTGGAAATTCACAGCACCTCTATTGTGAAAAAAAGTTGCCAGAACTCTTCGTTCAATTACAACAGTCCTCTGTATTTAAACCAGAACTCTTCGGGAAATTACAACTGGCCTCTGTATTTAAACCAGAACTCTTCGGGAAATTACAACTGGCCTCTGTATTTTAATCACAACTCTTCGGGAAATTCCAACTGCGTCCGCTGTATTTAAAATAGACTGGCTTGAAAAATATGGTCGACTGTCCGACAAAATATTTCACTTTGAGGCAGCAAAAGGGCCCCTTTCTGATTACAGAGAAGTGTTCGGATTTCACAAACGTTTCCGTATCGAGGAAGTGCTGGGAAATCACAATAGATTTTTAACAGTGCGGAGGTACACATGGGCACGGTCCTTTAAATAAGTCGAGGAATGGGCACGTGCAGGACCGTCAACGAGCGCCGTGCGTGCGTGCGTGCGTGCGTGCGTGCGTGCGTGCGTGCGTGCGTGCGTGCGTGCGTGCGTGCGTACGCGAGCTTGGGTGCAGCTGCGCTGCGGTGAGTTAAGCCGAGCAGGGCCGGGCCGGGCCAGGGGCCGAGAGCCTCACCACAAACTCAATCATTAGCCCGCAGAGATGTGCCTTGCTGGTCGGGCTGGACCGCGCCACGCCACGCCACGCCACGCGGAGTGGACGGGAGGAGAGCCGGGGCGGGGCGGGGCGGGGCGGGGCGGGGCGGGGCGGGGTGGCCGGGGCATCCTCCCCAGTGTGTTTGCCCTCGGCCCCCATCAAACGCCCCGGCCTGCCCCTGCCCCTGCTCTTGCCGCCCCACCTCCCCGCCCCACCCCGTCTCTAATCACAACTCCAAAGTTTTTCCCTTCTTCTTACTTTCCGCCTCCTCCTCTCGCTCGGAGCGTGATGCGGCGGCGGGGCGGGGCGGGGCGGGGTGGGGTGAGGCGAGGCGGACCCAGCCATGGCCTAGCCTAGCCACCCGCGCCACGCCCCGCCGTGCCGCCGACTCGCCCGGCCCGGCACTGGAAATCGAAAACCCAATCCAAACCCAAACTAAATAACTGGCTCACCCAGCGGTCAAAGAGCTGCCGGAAGGGCCCGGGGCCCTCCCCCTCTAGTCCAGTGCAACTTTGCAAAATAACCCCCTTACCTAGACAAAATTCCGAACAGTACCAAATTTTGGGGGTCGTTTTGTACATGTCTTGGGAGTGCGTAGCCAAAAGTCCCCAAAAATCCCACCGTGCCGATCGGCTCAAATCGTGTTCAAAGTTCAAAATTTTGAACATTTGCATCTAAATGGTTTTTTATCTCTAAAATCTGAACGGTAAGTCGTAGAAAGCTCGGCGACACGTCAAAATGTTTGTTGAACTGAGGGCTACAAGATGCAATAATAGTTTGGACCTATTTGAGTTTTTGAACCTGTCCAATTTGGCATCAAAAGTAGTTTTTCGACTTTTTAAAAAACGTTCAATTTCTTTAAAGTCTATTTGCGCCGATTCTAGTCGGAAATCGAGGTTGCGGCCTTTTCGGAACGTTGTAGGCATAAGCCTGGCGGTCAAAATGAGCTTTGAATCAGGGTCTTGCGACCAAAATTGACGGAGTTATGACCTGAAGACCGCGGTGCGGCGACGGCCAATCGGCCGGCCCGCCCGCCCCTCCGCCCACCGCCCGTAGTCTAGAAAGAATCATATTGGACCTAGACACAATTGGAGAACAAATGTTTCATAGTGGAACTTGTTCGTCTCGTCGAGTACTATAACGTACCAAAAATCCCCATTTGTACCTGTTGAGGAATTTGAACACCGGGTGTTCAAAGTTCAAAATGCAGGGGTTTCGTAAATTGGCTATAAAATGTGAACTAATTATGGTATCGGTATGCGGTTTTCAGGAAAAGACGCTTAAAGGTCTGATCTACAAACCATGTTCTATAACTTTTTTGTTTTACATCTAGTTTTGAACAGAAACGCGAGCAAAGTAAAAAGAAAAAAGAAGCTGTGTTCCAAAAGTGTTCAACTTTGTTCAACGCCGATTTTGGGCTTTATTGGCTGAGGGATTCAAAAAAGTGCCGTACAAAAGTTGTAGGCTGTTCTTTTACGAACAATTTATGCGCAACCGGATCAAAATCGGACAACAAATGTCTCCAGTATGCCCCGCGGCGCGCGGCCCTTTCCGGCGAGCCCCTTACGCTCGCGGCTCGCGCATGGGCCCGGCCGGCCTAAGTCTCTCTAGCCTAGCCCAGCCCGCTCCGCTTGATAGTACGAAAATTATGCTTTTTGAGCGAACTGTCACGTTTTGAACCATACTTAGCGTTGCTTTATCCGTTCGAACCACCACGTACCCTCCATATACAAGATGGCGGGCGCCCAAGGCCTAAGTACGGTACCTCTATGTTCTATTATATAATTTCTATCCGATTTCGATCGGAAGAATTAGTTACGTTTTCAGGGACGCTGAGTTTACAGGGCACACTCGTTGAACCATATAGCTCGATTTTAATGTGAATTGCCTACTTTTCAGGCGTAATAGTTTGCAACTCGGGCGCTATAGCGGCACGGGGGAGGACACAGACCTTCTCATTTCCCTCTGCATCATGCTGACAGAATGTGTGTACATGCTGAGGCCCGGACGCGCGGGTGTAAAAGATGTCTTCATTCATGTGAAAATTATTTAAGAAGCACTTCTTGGCCTTTGTGCATGAATTTTCGAGTTGCTTTAGGAAAGTGGCCTTCTTTCGGAAGGGGAAAAAAATTGCTAGGAACACTCTAAAGAAATGCGGAATAAACAATTTGTTGGAATGCAGTAAAATATTTCATGCAGAGAGGGTTTCTGCAGAAAGTCTCGCGGAGGTCAGCGAGATGTTCGTGTCTTAGTACCTCTATATTACATTCTACAATTTGTAACCGATTTCGACCGGAGAAAATTCTATTACGTTTTCGGGGTCGCTAAAACAGTGTTCAGGTCTATAACATAAATATTCTCTCCCCCCCCCCTCTTTGCCTCCTCTCATTCCTTCTCCGGGTCCGGGCAGCGGGTGGAAACTCAGTTGTCAAAATAGGCATGCAGAGATGTTTTGTACGCACTAGATCTCAGAAAGCAGAAGTGATATGCGAAAACGTGGGGCATATTTGGAATCCTCGTGAAATTGCACCTGGTTCAGGCTACAACACTGTGAAAAATATCTCCGTAGATTTACGATAAATTTTGTAAATCGTGATTTACGAAATATGTTGTAAATTTACGACGGACCTTTTTTGCTTGTGAATGAATTTCAAGCCGATATGTAGTGCTTGTAACTTTACGATTTGCAATTGTATTTTTACAACTGCACTTCGTGGAAAATTTTCCCGTAACCTTACGACTATTTTTCACAGTGAAATAGCGCTGCTGGTTACGGAAATAGTCAATCATTTTTCCATGAGAAAGTAGAAAATAGGACATGGAAAAGCTCCTCAAGTCTCTCCAGGTAAACATTTCTGGATTCTCTGGAAGGCTTAGCTCTCAGATGCTGCAGCTCCTTAACACGAGTTCCAAGCACTACTCAGCCTGGCTCTAGAGGCTGGTCTTTGCTCTAAAATAGATCCATGTGTCAGCACCCTTAGTGCCTGTAGAAAAAGTCGAAGAGAAATAAATTTCAATATTTAATTCAGGATTTGGAAGTTACGTTAGTCTTCTAAATACCTGTAAACTGTTTGTTGGTTATTCTTTCATTGATCTACTGTATAACCTTTTAAGCAGAGACGTTTAGAAAATAATCAAAATGATTGGTCAGTAAAAAGACAACAAAACAAAAATAAATTTGCTGATTTAAAAGAAAAGGGCTGTTATTTCACCGGTGAAACTAAGGCCTAGCCGCCTTACGCCCCATTTTCAAGAGTAGTGAGATATCGCTTGCAATCAAGTGCAACAGGTCGATCTGCTCCTATTCGTCCAATATATAAATGTGTGGGAGAATTTCTTTCGTACGCTTCATTTCAAGCGTAAAGTCTTGAAGCGTAACTGTTTGCTTCATTCAAGCGTACAGTTACGCCTTGGTTTTACCAGGGTGCCAAAGATTAGAGCCTGATTTAAATCCAACATGCAAAATGATCGACTATTTCAGTTACCAGCAGCACTACAGGTATCCTTCGCCCCGTGAAATTTCATGAGGATTCGAAATATGCCCACCGTTCTCGCCTATCACTTCTCGTTTCTGAGATCTAGAGCGTACAAAACATCTCTGGATAGCTATTTTGACATCAGAGTTTCCACCCGCTGCCCGAACCCGGAGAAGGAATGAGAAGAGGCAAAAGGGGCGGAGGAGAGAGTAGGGGAATAACTTTTTAGGACCTAAACACAGAAAAAGCGACCCCGATAAGGTAGTATTAGAATATTTACTGGTCGAAATCGGTTTCAAACGGCTGGGCCGTCCAGGCCCATGCGCGAGCCGGAGGTGCTCACCGGAAAGGGCCGCGCGCCGCGGGGCATACTGGAGACATTTGTTGTCCGATTTTGATCCGGTTGCGCATAAATTGTTCGTAAAAGAACAGCCTACAACTTTTGTACGGCACTTTTTTGAATCCCTCAGCCAATAAAGCCCAAAATCGGCGTTGAACAAAGTTGAACACTTTTGGAACACAGCTTCTTTTTTCTTTTTACTTTGCTCGCGTTTCTGTTCAAAACTAGATGTAAAACATAAAAAAGTTATAGAACATGATTTGTAGATCAGACCTTTAAGCGTCTTTTCCTGAAAACCGCATACCGATACCATTATTAGTTCACATTTTATAGCCAATTTACGAAACCCCTGCATTTTGAACTTTGAACACCCGGTGTTCAAATTCCTCAACAGGTACAAATGGGGATTTTTGGTATGTTATAGTACTCGACGAGACGAACAAGTTCCACTATGAAACATTTGTTCTCCAATTGTGTCTAGGTCCAATATGATTCTTTCTAGACTACGGGCGGTGGGCGGAGGGGCGGGCGGGCCGGCCGATTGGCCGTCGCCGCACCGCGGTCTTCAGGTCATAACTCCGTCAATTTTGGTCGCAAGACCCTGATTCAAAGCTCATTTTGACCGCCAGGCTTATGCCTACAACGTTCCGAAAAGGCCGCAACCTCGATTTCCGACTAGAATCGGCGCAAATAGACTTTAAAGAAATTGAACGTTTTTTAAAAAGTCGAAAAATTACTTTTGATGCCAAATTGGACAGGTTCAAAAACTCAAATAGGTCCAAACTATTATTGCATCTTGTAGCCCTCAGTTCAACGAACATTTTGACGTGTCGCCGAGCTTTCTACGACTTACCGTTCAGATTTTAGAGATAAAAAACAATTTAGATGCAAATGTTCAAAATTTTGAACTTTGAACACGATTTGAGCCGATCGGCACGGTGGGATTTTTGGGGACTTTTGGCTACGCACTCCCAAGACATGTACAAAACGACCCCCAAAATTTGGTACTGTTCGGAATTTTGTCTAGGTCAAAACAAAGTTGCACTGGACTACTCTGCATCCACTCATCCTGGCGGATCGCCTCCCCCGCTGACGACAGTCGAAATATTTTGGTCCCTCTTAATAAAATTTACTCCAAGAGGAAGACGAAGATGGTAACAGAAAGATTAGAGGCTCGTTTTAACCTATACGGTTATTGTCCTGCAATCCACCGCTGCTCTCGGGGAAGCGCTCCGAGCAGCGAATTTCTCATATCTCGCTGTACCCTGGAGCGTCTGTGGGTACGCATCGGGGTACAGATCTACAACCTAAATTCCAGCAGGTGCTGTGTACTGGTCACCATTCTCTATCCGGCTACAAAGCTAGAATTTCGATTTTAGATTCTAAGTAACAAGCAGCCTCATCTTTAAGTTGGAGATTGTCTGCAGAATCCCGTCTTGATAAATGTCCTATTGTCGCACGGCGGTGAGTGAGAGAGAGAGAGAGACGTTCTCCAAGGTTCATGTCCTCTTTCCTTAGAGGAGCATAGCAGACAAATCCCCTGAGCGTCTCGCAGCATTCCGCGGCAACGGCAGCAGTGGTGGCGGCAAGAGCAGCCGGAAACAAGCAAATGATTGACATGAAAAGCACCACTTCCGGCGGGCGGGGGGCGCGGGGTGCCTTTCACGGAGCCTCATATTTATTTATGAGTAGCGCGAAGCACAGAGCAGAGCTCCTCCGCGGCGCGCTTCACAATCACAGCTGTTGTGCGGGGTGAGGCGGGGCGGGGGTGGAGCCTGAACCGTGACCTCCGCCCCGACAACAGCTTCCCCCGCCGAGGCACGCCACTTCGCGACGCCTGCAGGACAAGGACACTCGCGCTGCCCCGTGATGGTCGTAATGGTGGTCATGATTGGTCGTAACGATTGTGACCGCGGTAGGTTAGTGAAGTGGGTTATAGGGGGGGAGGGGCATCACTCGTACAAAATGTGTACAATGATTTTTTTGTGTTTTTATTTTTCTATTAATTTATTAATTTGTCAATTGTTGTTTTTATTTTTCAGTAGATTTTTTAGGAAAATAAAGAAAATCCCTGTCACTTTTCGATTAATTTTGAATTTGTTTTTTCTCTCATTGTTTCTGATGTTTCACTTGTTCTCAGTTTTCTGTTTTTTTGTTCTCGTTTGTTCTCGATTTTCCGGACTTTCTGTAACTTTCTTCTTGATTTTGTTTTGATTTCTTTTTATTGTTTTTGAGATTTAAAATGATTTTTGGGAGGCCATACAATTATTTTTCGAAGTGATTCCCCTCGAGAGGATTGCGCTTTAAATAATCTGAACGAGGTTTTCTCCGAGTAACTCGCTAGAGCAGCAAACTGCGCGAAAGAATTCGAGCAAAGTCGAGTACGAAAGGCCACATGAATGTCTCCATCCCCGTATAAAAGAAGAGCGGAACACTAACACTGAGCGGTTTAGAGAACGCCGAGCGACTGCTCGATTCCTCCGGCGGCCTCTCCGACCGACTCGTTAGTCATTTACAGCTCGGTTTGCCTCCTAAACACCATACATAATGAATGCGCGTCTAAACGCCGCGGCGCGGTCCCGTTTAGCCCCGGTCCGCCCCTTCCCCTCCCCTCCGCAGTTGTAATCGGGTTGAAGAAAGGGCAGCCTGCCGCATTGTTTCGCCGGAAATTACCCACCGCCTTTTCTTACTTCGCGATACTACACGCGTTCGCCTACGAACGCCAGAGATTTTTTTTCTAAACGCGAATAATAAACAAAGCAAACGAAGTTGGGTCGTAAAGCGAGACATTTTCACTGAGCCCGTTTGCAGCTAAGAGATCATTTGTCAAACATTTTCCCTCTATTTTCCTTTCCCGAAAGCGCGCCTTTCACACTTGGTATTCCTGCGTCGTTACTGCAGGGTCCGTGGCTGAAAGTACTTCTGGCCGCCCCGGGCCTGGAGTGGCTCCTGCCGCAGGCCCGACCCGACGCCGCACGCGTGTTTGTCCAGCACTCGACGAACGCCCTGGCCCCGCCCCCCTCCCCGCCCCACCCCGCCCGGTGCGAGCCGCATGCCGAGGCTCCCCGCGTCACGCTCCATCCCGCCGCCGTGTGGTGTGTAGTCTCCCGCAAAATGAAATGCGCGCGATCAGCTGTGAATGAAAGTGAAATGAAGTGGGTCAGGCGAGGCGGGCAGGAGGAGGAGGATGTGAGTACCAGGAGAGGGGTCAGGGCCAGGCTATCGCTGCCGCCCCAACCCCCCCAAACAGGCCCACCGCGCCGTTAATCGCCCGAACAGAATGGCCTGATTGATGCCGCCAGCCCCTGGCCGCACTCCGTGTAGGCTGGAGGGGGAGGGGGTTGCGCGGTCAGTTTGCGTATTCACACCTCGCACGCCTCCAGCCCCTCTCCTGCTTGCCTGACCCGACCCGACGCACTGGTGATCCCGCACAGAGTAAATCTGCTGACTCCACTGGACCTTCTCCTCCCCCCGGCCTGCTGCACGGCATAGGGACAAGGGGCAAGCTTCATTCAGCGAGCAATGCGAATGCGTAGTAAATATTTCGCTTCAAGTTCATGACTCCTTAATTATTTTGATGCTGCTACCTTACTCCGACAAAGTTCAGATAACTTGAGAGAGCGCCGCCGCCTCCGCTGCGGCGCTGCGTCTTGCAGGCGGCGGCGGCGTTGTGCCACGGCGCTGCCCAGCTCGGCGGGCGCTGCTCGCCGACGATATTTCACATTTTATTGCAGGAGAAAGTAATGAAATTAATTCACCAGGGGGCCGCGGCGCAACGCTTCTTGCGGCCATGTGCTGCTGAGTCGACCCACCCCCCTCCCCTCTCCTCATCCTCTCTGCCGTTATCCTCTACCGCGGGCCCCTCGCCTGGACACTGGACACTACCGAGTTGATGCCGATAGGTTCTGCTCCGGTGCCAGGACGCGGATCCAGGCCGCCGTGTGATTCTGAAGATCGCTCCGTCCTTGTCGCACTCATGGGACGCAGACATCCGCAACATAGAGCACCGCGATTGGTGCGACAAGGATGGAAGTATGAAAGCGATCTTCGGAATCAGTCGGCAGCGTGAGGCGGACTGCTGCAGGCCAGCAGGACTGGGCGCGTGGCGGCGCGTGGCCGCGCGTGGCGGCGTCTCCCTGCGGCCCGCCCGGTCCCTGCCCTGACATGTCGCCTTGATGACGGGCGTTACTGCAGCGCACGCCGTATACCGGGCCGTTACCGCACGCGTCGCCCGCCATGTCGCTACGACGTCACCCCCGCGCTGCCGCCCCGCCCCGCACCGCACCGCCTTCCTCCTCGTCCGAAAGCTCTAACCGGCTCGTGCAGTCGGGGGTTGGCGATAGCCCACTTCCTCCTGATATATGTGTTGCGAACAGCAGATAGCGACCGTAGCGGATCGGATCGGATCGGTGAGCGTTTCTGACGCCTCCGGCCCGCGGCGACGTGTACGATTCATCCTGCCATTCTGCATTCAGAATAGCGGGGGTGGGGGGATGCAGACAGTGTTTCTTTGTCCTCCTGCTGTCCATCACCAATCGCTTAAAGATGTATGATCTAGTGCATTTCTTCTTTTTTTTTCAGGCGGTGAACTGAAGAAAATATTTCATCCCTCCGCGGAGTAGTTATAGTCCTTTGGCAAGTCCTTATTTGGTTCTCCATCTGCACCCAGAAAATCTGATCCTTGAAACAAGGACATTTTCCTGAATAAAATAAAAGGAACTGTTTTCCTTAGCATGAAGTTAAATGGTTTAAAATGATGAGGAATAGGAATAATCTGTAAAACTGAGGTGAAAAAAAAAAACGTTAGAACAACAATTTTTTACCTTGAATTGAAGAAAATTCCTAGAAATTGGATCATATTTCATCGTAATTTTTATTCTTTGCATCAACGCGCTTAGACTTGTTTCAAGGCTCACATTTTCTGTGTGTTCAGACTTGCACCGGGGCTGCAGCCGCCTCGCCATAACTCAACCTCAACCTCCGGGAAGAAATCCGCGCGAAAACTAATTGCGCTCGACGACCTTTGCAGAGCAAGCCTCTCCTTCACCTCTGCGACACTTCAGTCAGCAGCATCTGTCCGGCGAGCCTCCAGCAAAAATAAACTAGTCGCTCCACCATGCAGCCTGCAGCAGCAGCAGCAGCGGCCCCTCAGCAATCCAGCTAATTCTCGAGCGAGCTCCCTCCAGACGGCAGTCTCCAGTCCATCTGCGGGGGCGAGCGGCTCGCATCAATATTCGAGTTGACTCTCTCCGGCATGCCGGCCCGGCGCTCCACTGCCAGTCGTCTCTCCACGCGTGGCATCCCCAGGTAAGACGGAGACGGCAAGTCATTAAGCAGCTCTTTCCTGCCCTCACTTCTCCCGCCCTGCTTTCAGGAGGACAACTCATTGGAACCTCTCCACCTCCACCCCCGCTATCTCCTTCGACCCGCGTCTCAATAAATGACTTTCTTGAGAGTTGGTCTCCAACCTGTTCCATGCTGATCTGGAGCAGCAGCAGCAATACGCAACGGCTCTAGGGGGTAGGGGGAAGCTGTGATGGAGGGGCCTGGGGGGGTAGAGCACACGGCAGGGAGGAGGTAGAAGGAGGGTGGAGGGTGGGAAGGGGGGCGTCACATGGCCATAAATAACCATTTTATCAGTCGATCAGACTTAGCGCTGTCGTTCCCCGAAATAGTGGATGCCGTCCAGGTTATTAGGTTCCCCGGGGAGGCCGCCGGGTCCCTGCTGGGGGCCGCCCCGCCCCGCCCCGCTGCCTCGCCCGGCTCGGCCCGCCTGTCTCGCCGCACGGCCGATCGGCAGCGCAAAAAGCGGGGGTCCCGGGTCCCGCCCCGTTCCACCCCGCCTAGCCCTCGCGCGACCCAGGCCCAGGCAGGGGAGGGGCAAGAAGTTGCGGTGCCCATAGAGGAAGGTGGGACGCGAGGACGACTGACTGCGGGGGCGTGCCGGGCGGGTCAGGCTACGCGCAGCAAACTGAATCTGAATCTGTTATCTGAGCCGAACAGGATTATTCGAGAAGCTTTGCGTGGAACGGGGTCCGGGCCGGACCGAACCCATCCCGAGATAAAATGATGATTCATGCCAGTCCTGCAGACCGGAACGCAGAGTGGAGCGCGCAGTGAGTGCGCCGCGGAGACCATCCGATAACCCTCAAGTACGGCACGACTATGCCCCGGGCCGGCCTCGGCTCGGGGTCAACCTGTTCGAAACTCATCAGTGGAAGAAGAGGGCTGTGGGTTTCCGACCCGCGCGCGCCGACCTGCCCCAAGAGGAGCGGGCGGGTGGGGAACCTTTGTACTCCCCAGAGGGCGCCGTGGGGGTTTCAGCCCCCCGGACCACCAACCGCCCCGTCCCACTCGGACCTCTCCGACAAATAAATCTTATCTGCATTTCAGATAGGGCAGGGCAGGGCGGCGGGAGGCAGGAGGCGCAGGGCTGAGTCCGCCACCGCGCCGCTCGTCGTGACTCGTGGCCGCGGCCCTCGCGCTCGTTATGGGACGGGCTGGGGCTTGGCGAGGCGAGGCCAAAACTATTTCGGCGCCAGGCGGCTGGTCGAGTCACGTGGTTCCCGCAGGAGTGACGACCTCTCGTGCACTCCGCCGGGGAGGGGGAGTGTTGTCCGTGATTCACTCCTGGAGTCTGCTGCTCCTCCAGCGGGGACGCGGCGCGGGGCGGGGCGGGGCGGGGCGGGGCGGCGGATGTCATCCTCGTCGTTGTGCTCCGACACGAGCGCCTCTCTCCCCGGCCTCCCGACTTGACCTCTGACACTTGATCCAACTCGGGATGGGGTAAGGCGTAAGACCCCCCGCAGAGCCAGAGTGGTCCAGGGGGCTTCGGCGTCCTACTGGCCCTGCTCATCCCCGCCCCGCCCCCGGCCCGTTGATACCCTTGTCCTCGGAGACGACCCTCCCCTCGGCCCTCGGCCCCTCGGACGACCCCCCCTCCCCTTCTATGACGCTCGGTTTACCACCCTCCCCGCTGACGGACATAGCGCGGCCGGGGCGGGGGCCCACTCTCCTGCGCACTGCCGACTGACTCCGAAGAGCGCTCTCCTCGCCCTGTCTCTCTCGCACTCATGGGCTTCGCCGTATAGGTGCCAGAGAGACAGCCGCGGGAGGAGAGCGCTCTTCGGAATAAGTCGGCTGCCGCCGCCATGCCACGCGGCGCGATAGCCCGGCCAACAGATAGTCCCTGGCACAGGCACCACTCAGGCAGTCTCGCGTCGCGGACAATTTTCGAAACAGAGCAAAATCGCGCTCTGCCCTACGAGTTGTTGAAGGTGGGACTGGGCGCGTCTCTAAGCCTAAAACTGCCATCGGCGAGGAGCGACCCCGGGTGCTAGCCTCAGCCGGCCTCAGCCCAGCGACAGACCAGGGCCGCGGGGGCACCGCCCTCGCCCCCCGGGTCCGGGGAGGTGGGGGCTGGGGGTGTAAACTGCCGCGGGCCGACACGGCCAGGCGCGCAGGGTAACCGAGCCTCGCTACCGCACACTTGCCCAAATCTCGGCCTCCTGCCTGCCTGGCCTGGCCATGACAGAAATGGTTTCGAAAACGTGTGCCGGGCTGGGTCGGGTCGGGTGGCGGGGAGGGGAGGAAAGGAAAGGAGGGGTGGGGTGGGGAAGGGGGGCAGGGAACTGCTCGCCCGGAAAAGGGAGTAGGTGTCTGCGTGTGCTACACGGCGCCGTCTGCGCCGCCGGGGGCGGGGGCCGCGTGCGGGGGCGGCGAAGTGCGCGCGCGCCCTTTGTTGGCGCTTTTATTGCCTACTTCTTCCCTCAATCGGATTCCTATGCGCGGCCCTGCGCGCGCGGGGGGGGGGGGGGCATGTGTTGAAGTGTTGGCGGAGGAGGGACTTTTTATCCGGAATCGGACGGGAATGCAAGGAGGACGAGGGGGGCGGGAGGGGAGGGGAGGGGAGGGGAGGGGTTCCAGCGAAAGCCTGGCGCGCGCCAGCGCCTGCGCCTGTGCCAAGCGCTGCCGGCCGGACCGTTGTCGCCTGTGTCTTTCACTTCAGCCCCTATTGCGTATTTGCTGGATCGGCATTCCCGTTTCTCCTGGTGGCGCTCCAGTTAAGCATCCTCGCAGCGCTGCTCATGACCCCCTGCTGTTCCCGCTCCTACTCCTGTTCCCCTTCCCTTTCGCTCTGCAGCCGCTGCCACGGGCCGCGAGCATGTAATGCCGCCAGACTCCTGAATTAATTTCATAACCCACCGCGGCGATAAAAAGTGAAATGTGTGACAGAGAGATGCGGGGCGGAGCGGGGCGGGGCGGGGCGGGGAGCGGGGCACTCCTTCGGGCGCCACCGCTTGTCTCAAGCCCTCGAGAGCGGGAGCGAGGGGAGGGGAGCCGTAGGGGAGGGGGGGATGGGAGCAGCAGGGAATCACAGGGGATGGCATTCTTACATCGCGCGGGGCGCCTCCGCCCGCCTCCGCCGCCACTCACTCTTAGCGCCGCCCCGACACATCGGCCCCGGAGGAGCAGCGGGTGCGGCGCGGGGGGTGCCAGGGGTTGCGTGGCGTGGAAACGAACATGACAGTGTTTTGATGAAATAGTGAGCCCCTCCCCTCCCCACACCCCCCTACCCCCTCGCCTTTCTCGCTCCTCTCGAGCGCCGCTCACGCGCTTTAGCCCCGCGCCCCCCAGAAGCCCCTGATAAAAATTGTCGCAGGAAATTGCATTACATTCTTGTTGACAGCCGCGCGCGCGGCCACGAGGAGAGGCGCACACAGCCGGGCGGGGCCGGGCAGCGCGACTGCAAACTTTGTTGGAGGTTGTCCACATCAGGCTCGGCCTCGGCCCTTCCTGCCCCTCGTGCGTTGCGTGGTGCGGCGCGACCCAGCACCGCGCAGCATTGCTCTGCCGGCCCCGGCCCCGGCCCCGGCCCCGGCCCCGGCCCCGGCCCCGGCCCCGGCCCCGGGCGAGGTCTGGTCGGGTGGCACACCTCGAACTGCGGCGCTACCTGGGTTCCGCCTACCTGGACAGCGGGGGCCGGTAAATAAATGCGGTGCCCGAACTGCGGCGCACCGGGGAGGGGCCGGGCGACTCGCCCGTACTGCGGCGCGGGCCCCGGGTGCCTAGCCCGAACTGCGGCACACAGCACGATGGGTTGCCTATCCGGTCCAGCGCAGGGGCTTGCCGTTTCGTCGTCGTCGGAGCGATAAAGGTAGTTTTTCTATCACCTGTTAAATCGTAGCAAGCTCCGGGCTCGCTTCGAGACGGAGCCGGAGCCGCTGAAGCTCCTGGGTTCTATCCCACGCTGCGGCTCGAGTCTTGATTTGTTTTTAGAATTTTCTCCTTTTTTGTTTTTTGTCAAATTCGTTTAAAATTACATATCTATAACAAAAACTCTAAAAACATTTGGAGCTGTAGAGAAAGTAAAAATCATTCAATTCTTAGCAGTGTGCAGTACTCTGACTCTAACTACACTGTTTTTTTTTTTCAAAGGTAGTGACCCTTTTGGCAATGACCGACGCAAAGGCAATAAGACAAAAGTAAGACCTTTGCAGCGGCAATGAACCGATCATTGCCAATAACCCAATGGCACACTGGCAAAACTAACGTTACATGTGTCGGCAATGTTCTAAAAGTAACTTAAAATTAATTCACTTTTTCATTAATTGCTGCATTTTGGCAAAACATTATTGCCGACCTTTTGGCAGTGAACGATCATTGCCGGCTGTTTAGCAGTGAACCGTCACTGCCGGCAATGAGCGATTCATTGCCGCTGGAAAGGTCTTACTTTTGTCCCACTGCCTTTGCTGGGGCACTGCCACAAAAGGTAGTACTTTCATTGCCTTTGGAGGAACAGTTTAAGTATTTGTACAAATCTATACACCCTGTCTATACACCCGTTGTGAGCGTGGGTCCGAATCTCGGTCCCGTTTTACAGGCGATAGAGAAAATTAAAAATAAATATCAAGGCTCGAGCCGCAGCGTGAGATAGAACCCAGGAGCTTCAGCGGCTCCGGCTCCGTCTCGTAGCGAGCCCGGAGCTTGCTACGATTTAACAGGTGATAGAAAAACTACCTTTATCGCTCCGACGACGACGAAACGGCAAGCCCCTGCGCTGGACCGGATAGGCAACCCATCGTGCTGTGTGCCGCAGTTCGGGCTAGGCACCCGGGGCCCGGCCCCTCCCCGGTGCGCCGCAGTTCGGGCCCCGCATTTATTTACCGGCCCCCGCTGTCCAGGTAGGCAGAACCCAGGTAGCGCCGCAGTTCGAGTGGTGCCGGTCGGGTCCAGGTTGTGACGGCGACTGCGACTGCTATCAGACACGCTCCAGTCCGCGCCGCGCGCCGCCACCGCCGCCTTGCCTGACAGCGAGACGGGAGAGGGAGACTCCTGCTCCTGCCCCTCCCTGCTCAGCACTGCTCAGCCAGGGCACCAGAGGCGCTGGTGTGGGTGTGGGCCTTCCCTCTGACGGTGCTGGGCTGGTCTATGGTCTCCGACCCCATCTTTCCTCTCTCTGTTTCTCTCGCCCCTCGCGGCGGAAGCAGCATCCGCACGAAACAACGCTGAGGCACTGAGGGGAGGCTGGGGTAAGGCCAGTGGCAGCGGCCGCGCCGGGCGGGGCAGCAGGACGGGCTGTCAGCACGTCAAGCCTTTCAAATCCCTCATATTTCCTTTTGCCATGGCAAGTCAGCCAGCCAGCGCCTTGGGCTTGGGCTTCGGTATAAGGAGAGCAACAATACACACAGACACAGCGTCTTGGCAGCAGTGCATCAGAGAGAGAGAGAGAGGGGGGGGAGACATATGAAAGAGAGGAGAACGGAGAGCGGCTGCGATCGAGAGACAAGAGAGAAAAGGTCCGGTCCACTCGAGCCCAGAGGAGCGGAGGTCCCGTCGCAGCCACGACCCGCCCCGGTAACTCCTGACCCTCCCCTCCGAGCTTTAAGCCCAGCTACAAAACCACTCGGGTTATGACGTTTTGTTTCACTGGCGTGCTCATACGTGACAGTTTACGCTTAAAGACGTGATTTCAGCGAGATTTAAACATTTCTTTTTGACTGGTGCATTCTGTACTTGTTTGCTCGCCTCACCGACCACTACGAATAACATTTGTATGGATTGCAGTGTAGGGGAAGGGTCGGTTCAAACCTGTGTGCGTTTCATTTGCAGCGTGCGGCACCGTGCGGCACGCTAAAGAACGAGTTCCATACTTATGTCACAAAATTCATTTTGAGTTCAATTTGGCCCTTGTCTGTTCCTCTCTGGAGGGGTGGCAAGGCAGAAAATTTAAAGCCACTGCCCCAAGCGAGGCTCGAACTCGCAACCCCGGCATAGCTCGCAGCCACTGTCCTATAAGTACCGTGCGCTAACCGATTGCGCCACTGGGGCTCGTGTATGGAGATCGAGGCCACGCCCAGAATGTTGTCGACGGCAGGGGCAGGGGCTCCCTTCTACGACATTCAGTGCTAAAAATACACACTAACTTGTGATGTGCTTTTTCGTACATGTTAAATGTAACACTATAGAAACATGCAGATTTATGAACAAAATCGTGCCGAATTGTGTAGAATATTGTTCATTAATCTGTTTAATTTTGTGCAGACTTTTGGCGTACCCCTCCATAGTGGGACAGAGACCCCTTTTTCGCGCGCAAAAGTCCACACACACCCTTCCTGTCAACCGATCGCGACCGAACTTGGTATTAAGACTCAAAACATGTTTCTCCATGTATTCGCATTATGGCGACATCATGTCGTCATCAGGAGGACGTCCAGCTCCAGGATTGGGTGCCCGACGTAGGATACGCGGTGACATGGGGTACTTCTCGACCTCTGATCGCCACCAGGCGTTGCTTCTTACAATTCAAAGTTTGAGTTTAAGTTCAAAATAATTGGCTTTATTGGCAGCAGGAAAATATGCGGTAAGGATTTCTTTCACTCTGAAAGACACCAGATGTACATTTTACCAAAAAAAACTACATTTATAAAATTTTTAAAACGATTCTTACAAGTCTATTCAGTTCCCCGTTCTGAATGGAGCACACAAATTAGTTAAATGAGTTTATAAGTTAATCAGTTCATATTTCATCATAATAAAAATATACAAACACAACTATTTTATTTTAAAATAAGAGATCACAATTGCAGAAGGGCAAATTGACTAAAATTGACCAGAAATATGTTTTACCAAAAAACTACATTTATAAAATTTTTAAAACGATTCTTGCAAGTCTATTTAGGTCCCTTATGAATGGAGCTCATACTAAACTTCATTTTTAAAATCACATAAATTAAGTGAACTTACGATCTATTTAAAAAATTGACACAGACCTGCTCATTGGAACCAGAAAAGTCATAATACAGCATGGGCCAAAGTATCCCCGGTCACGCCCATACAGGTGCACTTCCTCCTTTTTTCCTCCCAACCAAAACTGTTGACTGTGCGACGTCTAGAACGACGACACTGAATAAAAGTTTCAGGTGTACGAAAATTTCACCAAATGACTAAACTCAAAAAAAAGTTTAAAGAAAGTGTATGTAAAGGTAGCTGATATGCTTCTGGCAGTTGGTGTTGGTAGACAATCTATTTAGCTCCAAAAAAAGACTTTCAGAGACACTCTATCATACATAACAAGGTTTTTAGAGGCATTTTAAACAAAAAATCGGGGTTTGGGCCAAAGTTACCCCAGAGGGCCAAAGTAGCCCCAGTTTACGGTATTGGTAGCGATAGACCTCAGGGGAAGACTTTTTTCCACCAAAACAGGGGTCACTGTGGGTCGTCTCCTCCCACTGGGGCCGCTGAGAGGGGGTGGGGGGTAATACAAGCACCATTTACCCCAAGCCGTTAGCCTTTCCCTTCCCTGTCCGCTCTCCCTCAGCTGACTAACGCGCGGGGGGAGCGCAGGGAGAGAGAGGGAAGGGCAGAGAGGAGAGGAGAGTAGGAGAGAGTGGCGTCACGGGGGCACGTCACGCGTGGACGGCGCGGCTGTGATTTCCGATCGCTCCATTTCCGGTAGCAAAGTGAGCGGGCTGCGAAAGCAGAAGTGCATTGAACCGAGCTGAACATTGAACTGTTTGTCGCAGTGTTTTATTTACGCGGCGCGGCGGCGCCCCGCCCTGCACGCAAAAAAATAGCAGGTGTACTAATGTATTAGCTGTACAGGAGCATCTTAGTTTTAAGCTATTGTGCTTATTTTCTGGCTACCCTGCTATTTATTTTTCCGCTGTATTAAGTTTTTAGCCATAGTGATAATTTTTTACATCTAATTCCAGCTCAGCGTTTGTTTTTTTTCTTCCGTGAGCCAGCCTGGTGCGTGCCTTCTCCCGGCCCGCCACCTCTAAACCCACTTTCGACGGCATACTCCCAAACAATTGCGTGCCTCGGGATTGGCACCGGCAAAACAGTCCGGCGCAGCGCAGGGCACAACTTTGCGGCTATCGTCCCACCGGATCGCGCGGCGCGGCGCAGCATGGCATCGCGCAGGGTTTCCACAAGTCGAGGGGACTGCCAGCAGCCACGTGAGGCTTGCTCTGCCGACTTATTCCGAAGAGCGCTCTCCTCGCCCTGTCTCTCTCGCACTCTGGTCTCCGCCGTATAGGTGCGAGAGAGACAGAGCGAGGAGAGCGCTCTCCGGAATAAGTCGGCTGGTGGTGCCAGGCCAGGTGCGCGAGGCAGGACGGGGTGGAGTTTTGCGGACTGCCTATGATGCGCGGTGCTCGTATGCCTATCCACCGGGCGCGGAGCTGAGCTCGCGAGGGCAACTTCTAGCACAGCCCGGCCTCCGCCACGCTCGCTTTGCGGGTCGATCGCGCACAACAAGACATCCATCGGAGTGGAGACAGTCGGTGACAGGAGCGGGCGCGCGCGCGCGCACACACAGCGCGGTCACAGCGCGAGCCGCGAGTCGTAAATGTGGTTGTGTGGTTCCGCGCGTACTGCGCTTCAGCCAGCCACAGCGGCCACCGGGGCCGGGGGGTACCCCACTCCCCACTCCCAAATTAGGTGTACAACGAGTTGGCGAGTTGATTCATTTTCGCGAGTTGAGCGCGAGTTTTCGCGGGCTGAAAGCAATTTTTCGCGAGTCGAGCGCAATTTTTTCGCGAGTTGACGCGAGTTTTTGTGTGTTGGACGCGAGCTGAAGCGAGTTTTCGCGAGTTGAACGCGAGTTCGGCTCGGGCAAGTGTACAAAGAGTTGGCGAGTGAGGGACCCCTCGGCGGCCACAGCCCCCAGTAGTATAGGCCTATACTACTGCCCCCACAGCCACTCACTCACTCAACACCACTCTTGCCACTATATTCCCAGGTTACGCGCTTGGTTTCTGGACTCGAGAGTAAAATCTTATTGTGTCTTGTACTTTCGTGCATGTTTTAAAGTAAAGGTGTTAAGGTATCATCTGCTAAAAAAAAAATTATAAGAAGAAAGCTGAATCAGTGGGATTCAGGGCGGATGGGGGCGCGCAACAATCTACTAACCATAAGGGGATAATTGAGCATTCTCCTCTCAGAAATATGGAAAAGTTAGCTCTGCTTAGTAGTTGTTGTAATGACATAGTGATAAAAAAGCTTATTGATGCGATCCATCTCGAATGGTTTCGTCTCTTTATCCTTGTCGCACTGATGGGGCACAGACAGAAGAAGCAAGAGAGAGGACACTGTTCGCAGTCGCCCTGCTGGTCTGTACGCGTACGCTGCCGCCGCCGCGCGGGTGCGCATCCTACACGACGCAAGTGTCGGGTGGGTTGCCTGCCTTCTTGGCGCTTTGCTGCTGTTGCTCCACCTGAAGCCCCCACTTCCCTCTCCTCGCGTCAGCTAGCAAGTGCGAAGCTTTCGTTTCTTAGTTTCAAAGTGCAAAGAAGACTTAGACAGTTGGACACAACCGAGGACAAAACTAAGGCCAACACGTTTACACATGTAGCACACTTTAATTATTATTATACCATATAGTTGACAAAAATTCTAACATGAAAAAATATATTTCACTAGCCAGCCATGCATTTGGCTGACACAAAAGATAAAAGAAGATTCAGTAAAAAAATACTTAATTTAACAGATGGCAGCAAGTTGGGCGGGAGGCTCGGCATAGAAATTCTCGGCATCTTTTCTCCAAAGAGATTGGAGAAGGCTGTCAACATTGGATGAGGGAAACCGTTCTGACCAGGACTGGACAAAGCCTTCAGGGGTAGCAGCATACTTCAAGAGATCAACTGTGCTTCCTGTGCAGGAAAAATTTTTTTTTCTCAATGAGCATCCTTGCCCTTAAGCAGGAGGATTTAAATTTGTTTTGAGCCAAAAGTAATTTACCATTCAACTTTGTGTTATGCTGCACCATGATTTTGCGAGGCTGCTTATGAGCAAGAATAATTGATCTCCAAGTGGCCCATGGATAAGTACCATCATCAGAAACCTCAGAGTACTTGTTGAACATATCTTGAGCACTTTTCTCATCTCCTGTTGATTTGTAAACCTACAAACAAAATACCCTTACATGATCATAGAGTTTATGAAGCTCATGAGTAACACAAACTGGGTTTTATGTATAGACTTTCAAAAGGCTACGTAAGTTACTACAGTACCTGAAGCTTGAGAAGGAAGTCCCCAATAGCTTTCTTGCCAACAGTCTTTATCTTGGACCTGTCAACAGTTAACAACAGGTTTTTTCCTGGTTCTGTCTCAGTTATCTTCACAAAGTCTTCCCCTGCTTCTAAGCACACACGTAAGATAACATATCTTGCTTGAGAGTGAGCCTGAAAGAAAAATTTTGATGAAAACTTAGCAAAAGAAAAATACAACACATAAAAATTAATTTATCAGATAGATAATACAGACTTGTAACCATGTTTTAGAAGCTGGAGAGTACATTTCCAGCGCCTTAGCACCACCAGCCCAGAACATATTCAACCAATTGATATACAACACATTTTCTGCATCTTCACCTTCAGCTCCAAAGATCCTAAACAGGAAATAAATGTATCACTTCTAAAATAGAGTTTTAAAAATTTGTGAAATACTACAATTTATTGGTACAAGTAGCTTACTTCAGGACATTCTCATTAAGGGATAAATAAAGACCAACACATTCTGCGCGGCACTCCTCATATGCCGAACCCAAGGAGGTAAATTTCGAATCATAAGTATCACCTTCATCATACCATGAAGTAATCTAGAAAACGCATTAGGTTATGAAGAAATTGTCAGAATTCAAGTCAAGTCTTCTCTAAAAGCTTACTGACCTTTTCATTTGTCAATGGGTTTACAACACTCTCAATATCAAAATTATACTTTCCACCCTCCTTCCTAAAAAGCTTTCCACTGCCATGTCCTAGCAGTTCATGAAGACCAACACATACCTGAAACAACATATTTTTAGACATTTTAAACAACACATTTTCTAGCGGCTTCAGTTACTAGGAAACTTTGCGCACCTCAAATGCTGTTACAGCATATTTGTCCATCAGAGCAACATCCTCATCTGAGAGGAACTGATGTCTGAAACCTTTGAAGCTTGTTGGGATAACATTACCCAGGGATACATTCTTAAAGCCCTCTGATTGACGGATTTCGTCATCTGTGAAATACATTTAAAAATAGTCTGTATGACAAAGCTGTAATGGCTGTACATGACATGCTATGCAGGCTGTAGAAACTCACAGTTTGGGATGTTAATTCCAGCCGGGATGCCTGACCCTGAGAAAGTCAAAACGTCGAGAGAGGTGTAATCAGGTTTAAGGAACTGATCCTTTTCAAATGTTGAAGGCCATGGAAGCTCTTTCAGCAATGGTTCTGCATTAGCAACAAGCGCACCAAACTTAGCTGACATTTCTTTGTTGACCATTGCCACAAAACCCTCAAACTCTCCTCTCATTCCAGCAGGGTCTCTGTATGTTTCAATGAAACCAATGTACCTAAAGCAAACAACAACAAAATTGTAGCTATAGAACTGGGTGATAACTAAAGCATTAGTTTTATAAAACTAAAAACTAAAGTTCTTGAGTGTCTGAGGAAAAAAAGTAATCTTACGTTTCAACTACTGGACCTTTATTTTTGATCCAAATACCTGATCCACTTTTATGGGCATCCAGTGAACCAGTTCGAAAGCTCTTGATGTACTGTTCCAACATATTCTTCTCCAAGTCATTTGATGCATACTCCTAGATAAGAAATGAAACACAAAACACATGAACTCTTTCATCAACACCAACCACTTTGAAAAGTTTAAAGGACAAACCTTAGCCTTTTCCAAGTTTTGACAGACTAAATCCAGGAGGCCAGAATAATCTCCTCTTGTTACTCGGAAAGTACAACCTTCATAAATAGTATCTGACATCAAGAAAGGTTCACTCTCATTCTTCTCCAAAACCGATGCCATGCGGATCTGACAAGAAACGTAAAGAGGTAAATTAATTACGGTGTGCAGACTTCAATACTTAAAATCAAAAACATTCACTTACTTCATAAGTTGTGTTAGAACCATTTTCATATTTAAATAATCTATTATTGTAACCCTCCAGATTGTACTTTTTCATAAAATTACCAACCAGCTCCGAATCTTTTTGAGTACAATTTGGGGTAAAGTAAGTAGTAATACCCTTGTCACTAAAGCCCAGATGCTGCTGCAATGGTTCTAAAGAATAAATACTGTCAGCACAGGCAGACCATAAAGCTTGAATAACTGTGGGATCTGCCTTGTAGGCAGCACTTGAAAGGATAATTTTCTCAAGGCGCTCTTTAGGCAAATTTGGCACTATTTTGCTGTCTCCAAACCCTTTATAGTTTCCACTGTTAGCAAAAACGCCAGCAATGTACACTAAAAGAGCCTACAATAAAATTAAAATTAACAAGGGTAAGTAGATATAAAATAGGAAAAAGTAGGTGATTTTTTGGGGGCGCTGAAAAATTACCTTTATGTCATCCTCTGAAGCTTCACCACTTTCTTTGGCAGTTTGCTTCAAATCCTCCACACCCTCTGCTGTGATTAATTTATGAAGTAGGGAGAAGATAAGAGGTGCTTCAGGGGAGGTCTAAAACATGATACAAATGTAAGTCAAAAAAGAACAAAAGAAAAATAATTTTAAAAAGGGAGAGAAAAAAACTCCCTGTTGGTGCCTCACCTGAACATAGACTATAAGGCCTCCATACCATGAGGCTTGGCTCAAGTAATGGGCATATAGCTTTTCTTTATCAGTTAAAGCATTAAATGCAGAAGTGCAATCCAACTCCACAAAGGGAGTGTCATTGGGATATGTGAACAGTGATAGGTCAGCAGTTGACATTTTGAAAATTGATGTGCTGAGATACCTGCAAATAAAAGACACAAAACTAAATTTTAATGGTTCAGGGGAAGATGAATGAATGGGCAACCATTCAGTTAAGAACTTGGACACAATTTCTAATTATTATAAATGTTCACAAACTTTTAAATTCAATCCGCTTCAGAAAACTTTCAACAGTGTAAAAATAAAAGTTATTATTAAATTCTTAGAAGGGTAGACCAGCTTATTTGATTGAATGATGTCTGTGTGCGGGGAATAGCCCTGGTGGTAAAGCCACCCAGTTTTTCACTCCAAGTTGTGTGGGATGGTGGTGCAATGGTACGATGGTGTGGTTGAAGAGTTAGTCTACCTCTATTAAAACGTAACAGCTGACCCTAATAACTTGCCTGGTGTTAAAAAAAGGAGAAATATTCCAAGAGCAGGCTTGCTTTGGTATTAATGACAAGATACTTGATGAGATTTTCAGCCTATTCACATTTCTATAGGCTCGATAATTATGATATCTGTTACAGGTCTTATGGGTAATGTTACAGAAATCCCGGCGAATAAATTGCTTAGTTGTACCGGTCGATCTTGAAAATTTCGACAAAGTCACAATCAAAGAAGTAACCATAACCCTATGCTGCATCAGCATTCTGACAGAAAACGAAAAAAGTAAGACAGTATTACACGTGAAGCGAATCAGCTTGCACGCAAGAAATGTAAGAGCTCGGTTTTCAGATCGTTCAACTTACTCTCTATAGTGTTGTGTCCAACAAAAGTGCACCGGCGACTACCAATTGACAGAAATCAACTGATTCACTACGAAGAGGAATATGTCTGTCGGGGCTCTTCGTTTAGTGGCTTCAGCACATAGGGCGATCGGCCAGGGATTTCCAAAGGACCAGACGTCTTCCGCGGCAGATTCAAACTGTACCGCGTGACAGGACAGCTAATTTTTAACGTTAATTTTCCTGAATTTGATGTTTCATGAAATTCATGGCAAATTAAGAGGAGACTTAGAGAAAATATTTGATTTATTCTTTACATGAAATTTATATTTACAATAATGTTGCATTGATTGCGCATAATACAGTCTATGTTAGCCGTTAGCCTAGGAATATCACAGTTGATCATAGATACTCAGAAAATAACAAGAAAAAGAAAAAAAAGGACAAAAAAAACACCAACATGGTGCTGAACACAATAAGCAATAGAAAAATTGCCACTCTTGAGAACAAAATATTGATTTCACTAATACTGCAACAAAAACAAAATTATTAAAGTAGAAAAGCAGACTATGTTTTTAACCGAATTATATGTTTAGGACGCAATTTTCCATAAGACCAACTGCTTCACTCTTTCATAATGAAAATATTGAGGGAAATCCAATCCAATCTGTTCGACAGTCCATGAATTTGGCCGTATATGATCTAGATAGGATACGAAAGTGCTCATAAACTGGCGCCACTGAATCCAAGTCATCAGTAGTGAAAACAAACCTGAAATCAGTTAATAATAAGTATAAAACCTGCTGCAGTCAGAGAGGTAAAATCGATTTTCAAGCATTGGAGTATGCACATAATTGAGGTAAGGAGTAACTTTCATTTTATTTTTCTTTCTTCTTTTTAGGGCTTTACAGGGTAATTAAAGTCAACCATTTCAAATCTATGTGTTAAATGCATGTCTGGTAGGTCCTCATTTTGTACAAAGTTAGTGATGGGAAAATAATTTTTTTCTTCCATGCATCAGTGCTTAGGAAGGATAGGGCAAAATAATATGAAAATGTACCTTGCATAGAGATACAACATAGCTCCCTGTTTGCTCTTTATCTTTGCACCCCTTCCTCTAATACTGCTGAAATTTACCTCTTCTCCAACGCAAAATAAAGAGTTTTCTTTGGCTTCACATTCATTATTTTCACAACAGTTTGAACGAATGCCTCTGTCAGGTCAACATCATAAATCACTGTATCAAGAGCAAAAGACAAGGAGAGATATGTAACAAATTGTAAAAAAAAAAATATATTTATATTCTGTTGAACAAAATATTACCGTCAGCTGCCAATACTATGGACACTTCTTTCAATTTATTTAAGATCTCTTTCGACCACTCCTTTGAAAAAAAATCCAAGCCCAGCACAGTGGATCTTGCTTTAACCAATCTCTTGTTAAGATCTATATTGGTTTTAATAAGGTCTAGGATCCCGCCCAGATCAACATCTAAAAAAATTTTAAAAATATAAAATAAAAAGGCACACGTGGGGAAAAAAAAATGGCAGGAAAAGGTACAGATGTCAAAACGGGCGCTCGTCTCGTAGGGACGCGGACGCACCTGTGCTGACGACCTCCCGGGCGTGCATGGCCGCCACGATGCTGGTGAGCCCCGTGCCCGTGCCCAGCTCGAGCACAGTGGCGCCCCGCAGCAAGGAGGGCCCGTAGTGCAGAGCCCAGTCGGCGAGGAGCAGCGCCCCGCGCCACACCTGCAGCCCCACCATGCGCAGGCTGGTGGAGGAGCTGTGCTCTGTGGAACCGCAAAGAGAGGTGAGTTTCAGGAGGGGACCCCAGCCAAAAATATCAGTGTACACCCCAAACAAAATCAGGAAAAAAAATCAAGAAAAATCAAAAGGGGAAAAAATAAGAGAAAGTCACGAAAAAATCAGAAAAAAAATCAAGAAAAAGATAAGAAAATAATCAGTAAAAATCAAAGAGAATCACGTCAAACCAGAATAAACTCAGATAAATCGGTGTACGCTTGAATTTATAGTGAAGGACCCCGAGAGGGATGCTTCAATCAAAGGAAAAGGAAACCGATGAGTGTGTCTCCAGTGTCTCCCTGTCCCTTACTGATCTGGATGACGTCTTCGCTCTGCTGGCGCTCCAGGATGGGATCCCCATCGCTGTCATATTCGAGCGCAGCCTCCGTCTTCCCCACCTCTGCGACGGGGTCTGTTGTTGGGCGTCTAAAGTAGAACTTTGTTGTCACATCTAGAGGGGAAAATGCGTTTCGAAAAAAACAAAAAACAATAGGATGAAAGTACTGTCCGTTAGAAGCACGATGTACAGTACATCGTGGTTAGAAGCAACCATTCGACTCACATCCTTCGGACCCCGGCTCCGGCGACCCCACAGGTATGTCGGAGTATATTTCGGAGGTGACTTGGTGTTCCCCTACAGCCGACATATCTGCAGACAAAAGCCTGGCAGGCACAAAAAAAAATAGAAATCCGTCATTCAGGACATTGGACATTCTTCCCCCATGACACAGACGGCGGCTCGGCTCACGCGTTAGGTCGCAAGCCAACCAGCCCGCCTCGCCAGCAGTAGCGCCTTCTGATAGGCAACCCAACGTACAGCCATATAACGCTCGTGGCCTCGCCGGCGTCGTCTCCATATCAACAGTTCTACTACACGCAGTTGTATCTCTGCAGGAGGAAAAAGAGCGGAGAGGGGACACTCCGATCCGCCTGGCCGCGCTTGCCGCGCCCGAGTAGGGGAGCCCCTCCTCGTCCACGTAGCGCCGCAACATGGTCACGACTTTGGGAGTCCACCTTTGTACCTCACGAGCGCCAATGTTTCCACAGCTGCTAATATCGCCACAGAAACCTTCCGACTGGCCAGACCAGGCTCGCGGGCTTGCCTACTTATTCCGAAGAGCGCCCTCCTCGCTCCGTCTCTATCGCACCTGCACGGCGAACTCCATGAGAGCGAGAGACACAGGGCAAGGAGGCGGGCTCTCTTCGAAATAAGTCGGCAGGCAAGCGCCGCGCCGCGGGCAGGACGAGGAGGCCGAGGATGAGGCGTGAGGCCCGGGTCGGCCCGATTGATGATGATGATGGCCAATGGCCACAAGCCGGCCAAAGTGAAGAGCAGTATGCGAGAGTATGCGTGGCGTGGTTATGGCAGTGCCGATAGTTTCATTGAGTACGATGTGCTCGACAAAGCAGTTCTCTACATCAATGTATTAAAGCCCCGACTCGACCATCGGCTACGCATCGCGCTGTGCTCTGGTGATGATCGCGCCGCCGCCGGGTGAAAAAGAGCGCGCGTGTCGGAGAAAGGGGCTCTTCTGTCAGCGCGGGGCGGGGAGTGACGAGTGACCCGCCCGTACCGGCGCGGCGGATCGGCCAAAACCTTGACCTTTCTCTGCGAGCTAAGCGAGGCGCGTCGTCATCATAAACCGTTAATCACGTACCCGGTGTTTCAGAGAGGAAGAGGACGCAAGGCGCAAGCGGAGTTTGCTGCCGACTTATTTCGAAAAGCGCTTTCCTCGCCCTTGTCTTTCTTCACCGTTTAGGTGCGAGAGAGACAGAGCGAGGAGAGCGCTCTTCGGAAAAAGTCGGCAGGGTATAGGCAAACGCGCCCGCACCTGCGTCTTCTCAAGAAGCCAAAGCCGCATGCGAAGGCTACTTTCCATTCTAGTAGGGCTAATGTCAAACCCATACACTGCCAATCCCCAGACCTATGTTAGAGTGTCTGACAGTCTGAAATACCCGGTACACAGCCACAAAATCCTCGGAGGCACTGCAACAAGAGTGCGAGGGAATGCCGGTGCCGGTGCGGCGGCATACGACTCCCCTATCCACAGCCCACAGCGCGGGGCGGGCGAGGCCTACATCCTCCTCCCACACGACTGGCCGGTCCGGCCCGGCCCAGCAGTCTACTGATCCAGAACATCGTTCTTGCGCCTCCGTCCTTCTCGCACTCGTGGGGCCCTGCCATCCCCAACATAGGGCGCCGCCACAGGCACGACAGGGACGGTGGTACGAGAGCAATCTTTGGAATCAGACAGCAGGACGCGTGGCGCAGTCGCACGAGACACACGTGTCGCGTCCAGTAGAGCTCAATAAGCGCGTTTGAGTTTGAGTCATCGCGCCGCGGCGGACTGCAACGTCGCATCGATGCCGCACTCGCACGGCACGCCACGCTTGCTCACGCGAGTTACTTCTTATCGGCCGAAGAGGGGCAACTCACTTATCTGTTTTGCAGGTAGGCGGCCCGCCCCCGGCCCCGCGGCTGCCCCCGCCGGCCTTGCCGGCCTCATCGGGTAGCGACATTGACGACGACCTTAGCATTGAAAACTAGGCAGCACAGACGAAATACACACAGGCAAACCACCAATCTGAATCTGACGACGCGACGGGACGGATGTTTCGAGCAGTACACTTAGTCCACGCTGCTGTGTCCAAACCAACGCAAAATTTTCAGGATACCGTTTCAGTCTCGTACAGTTGAGCGAGGTGGGATGGGTAGCTATCAGTCCGTCACTTCCTTTCACTGTTTTAAACAACTTCAGAAAAACAAGTTTTGCAAATAACGGACCCCTCCTTTCTCTGAGATTTTACATTACGCTCATTTATTAGTTTGCTTAGTGCTTGGGTTACGCTCCATATGGATAAGGTCGTATGAAAAAGGCGAACATAGGTTTTATTGGGGCGTACCCATTTTTAAGTAGCATCACCTTTCTATACGTGGATAAGTGTCGCTGATTCGAATTATCGCGCGAGTTGGGATAGGTCAGTCGGACAGCGCGGAGTGATGTCAGCTTATCAGCATTTATCAGCTTAAGCTACATCTTGAGAAGTCCCAATCCATGGTGGATGAGATTTCCGCCCAGCATTACAACTCCTCGAATCGCGGCATAACTTGCGCGATGTTTGAAAATTCGCGCGCGTTACTGGCAACAAGTTACCCACGAGATGTGACATGTACCAAAATTAGCGGCTAATTACAATTAGAAGATACACGCCAAGGCTGGGCTGCCCACTTTTAATTATTACTCTACCAACTAGAAATGAGCTGCAAAGGTCTCTGTAATGCGTCAATTTATGTTGGTAGCACCTCCAATACTCTCTCACGCGAAAAAGCCTGGGAAAACATACAAAGTTTTGGAGCACGCACACTACTCTGCGTTATTAGCATTTTTAAAAAAAAATCGAAATGAACTGCTACATTGTGGCTCTTTCAACATGTTGCAATGACGTAAAGCAAGTAGGAACAAGGGCACTCTAACCTGCTTGCACAATCCTGAGGTCGATTTACACGATTTCTCTTTTTAAATGGAACGAGCAAACCCACACTGACGCTACATATTAGAAAAACTGCGATCAGTCTATCCTCACTTAGACAATTTCAAGATGTGACAACGACGAAGAGGCGTCGAAAATCGAAGAAGATGTGAAGGTCCTTCGTATTTTCCGCGACCAGGTCCTTTGGTCCTATGGTCCTAGCGGTACTGGTCCTAGACGTCACCTTACAAGCTTAAGTCATTTTTTTTTCCAAAATATATATGGCAAGGCTCTTACAATGTTCTAAAAATTCTCTCAAAAATTTTACAATCATAGTGCTATTGGCTTTTGAATAGGAAACAGTACTGTTATGTTGAAAACTTCTGACGAGAGTAGTACACCTTCTCGGCAAATGTCTCAGCCAATGAGAGCCCACCACGATCAGAGGGTGCCACGACAGCCGCCCTCGCGGTGAATGGTCCTCACTCTATCCAAAGCCACGGCAGGTGTAAGGCGTCTGAGCATTTGGGGAGCTCACACACCGGGAAAATGATTTGGCCTAAGTTAGCCCTGTTAGTGGCCGTGGTTGCCCTTGCAACTGGCGCCGAAGATGTTGACGACAAAGAAGTGATAGTATTAACAAGGGCCAACTTCCAAGAAACAATTTCTTCCAACGAGTTCATCCTCGTCGAATTCTGTAAGTAAATACATCGTCATGTTTGTCCACATATCCAGATGTTCCGCTCAAGTCCAAAAGCCGTTTTATTGATAATATTTTATTCTTCACACTTCTATGCTTTGTTTCTATCTCAATTTATCCGTGAATTGTGTCGGTTAGGTTAAAGTGCGGCTGTCGGAATTTGATGATTGGATTGTTTCTGTCACGTATGTACACGTTGCACAAGGAGTCCCGGCCTACGGCTCATGTTGCGTACGTCGAACTAACATGTGTCAGACTATCTTCTTATTTCCATCTCTCGATTTTTATTCTTTTAAGGGCATTTACCTTTGGCCACACAAAGGCTAGGAATTATTTCCCCATTCTTAATATTGTGGTAGGTTCATTGCCAGTTTTGATCAAACCCATTCATGGATTTCATTATTTGATCTTTATCAGATATTCAATTAGTCATCGTTACTTCTTTTTAAAATCATTTTGTTTTGTGTTGTGGACTTAACTCTCAGTTGTAGCTCAAACCATCTTACTGGGCATTCTGAGGTTAATGACCTGTTGTGCCTAGCAATTTTTCTACCAGGTTACTCTCTAAACTTTTGAACAGTTCTCTAATCAAAATACGTTATCTATTTAAGGAGTAATTAATTTTTTCATGTTAGCTTCTGTTTTACATCTTAAAACTTGTCTCTGAAATTTTAACATTTTGGTTTTATTTATATATACATACTAATTTCATATTTTGTTTTGTTTCAGATGCCCCCTGGTGTGGTCACTGCAAGGCCCTTGCCCCTGAATATGCTAAGGCTGCCAAGACATTGGCTGAGAGTGGATCTGCCATCAAATTAGGCAAGGTTGATGCTACTGAAGAGCAGGAATTGGCAGAGAGCCATGGTGTGCGAGGTTATCCTACTCTGAAATTCTTCCGCAATGGAAACCCTGTGGAATACAACGGTATAGTTCAGTTTGATTGCTTGGTTGTTTTCGACTTGGGTGATGTCAAATATCAATAAGTTATTGTTTTCTAGGTGGCCGCACTGCAAGCGAAATTGTCAACTGGCTGAACAAGAAGACTGGCCCTCCTGCCAAGGCTCTTGAATCTGTGGAGGATGCCAAGTCCTTTGTTGAGAAGGCTGCTTCTGTTGCTGTGATTGGTTTCTTCAAGGTAAGTAAATAAAGAGAATCTCTTTTCTTTTTGCAAAAATTTTGCATCCCCAATTGTGTAATTCTGAGAACTGGAATGTTGGGAATGTAATGCAGAAAATGGTTTTCCCAACAGGATCAGACCTCTGACGCTGCTAAAGTTTTCCTGTCCGTTGCCAGCATGGTTGATGATTATCCTTTCGGTATTACCTCCTCTGAAGATGTATTTGCCGAGTACAAGGTTGAGGATGGCAAGGTTGTTCTGTTTAAGCAGGTATGTCAAGCACCAGTGGGAACAAAAGTTTATCTTAAAACCTTGTTTTTGAATTAATAACTGATGTTTTCCCCCTTTTTTATTCAGTTTGATGAGGGACGTGCTGACTTTGAGGGTGAACTTAAAGAAGAGGTTCTCAAGAAGTTTGTTTCCTCCAATGCTCTTCCCCTTGTTGTTGAATTCAACCATGAAACTGCTCAGAAGATCTTTGGTGGTGAAATCAAGTCCCACCTCTTGCTGTTCCTGTCAAAGGAGGCTGGACACTTTGACCAGCACCTTGAAAGTGCCCGTACTGTTGCAAAGGAGTTCAGAGACCAGGTATTATTATTTTCAATTTTTTACCTCTTTTTCCTTGTTTCCCAGCAAGGAGAGTAAAATTTTTACTGACCAACTGTTTCATGTTTTCCTTTTTCTTTTTTTAGCTGCTGTTTGTCACCATCAATGCTGATGAGGAAGACCATGATCGCATCCTTGACTTCTTTGGCATGAAGAAATCTGAGGTCCCTGCCATGCGTCTTATTCGCTTGGAGGAAGATATGGCTAAATACAAGCCTGCTGAGGCCAAGCTTGATGCTGATAACATCCGTTCATTTGTTCAGAGCTTCCTTGATGGCAAGCTGAAGGTAATATACAACAGTCAAAATAAGCTTTTTAATAATTTTTTTATTTTAAATATTTTGGAACTAAACGTGTGTTGAACTTTTGTTTGCAGCAACACCTTCTCTCCCAGGACCTTCCTGAGGACTGGGACAAGAACCCTGTGAAGGTCTTGGTTTCAACCAACTTTGATGAAGTTGCTTTTGACAAGGAAAAGGATGTCTTGGTTGAGTTCTATGCACCCTGGTGCGGCCACTGCAAACAGCTTGCCCCCATTTATGACCAGGTTGGCTGCTGCTTCTTTGTTTTCCATTGTGAAATTTTCTCTTTGTCTTTTTTCCCTAATTTTATGTGTAAATTATTTCTATTACTGCCATTTTTACTTTATTTTCTGTAATGACCAAGGCAACCTGTCTTTCAGCTTGGTGAGAAATTCAAGGACAATCCCACTGTTGTTGTTGCCAAAATGGATGCTACTATCAATGAGCTGGAGCACACAAAGATTCCTTCATTCCCCACACTCAAGCTTTATGCCAAGGGTGACAACAAGGTCATTGAGTACAATGGTGAGCGTACTCTAGAAGGACTTACCAAATTCTTAGAAACTGGTGGTGTTTATGGTCAGGCTGCTCCAGATGAGGTAAGTTTAAATGTTCAATTTCCCTTTTGCCATTTTATGGAAATTTTAAGCCGTATTTGACTTTGGCTCTTCCTGTATTTCAGACTGAGGATGTTGATGAAGATGATGACCAGCCAAAGAAGGATGAGCTGTAATTATTTATGAAGCTAACTTCAAAAACAAAAACCTGAGTTTTAACTGTGTTACCACGTACACATCTTTGTACCTGGAAACAAAAATCAGCCAAATGTGAAAGTGAAGAGTGATTGAGAATGAATTTTTGTCAGGAAAAAGCTATATGAAGCTTATTGTGATTGACGACTTATTTTTATTTTTTTTTCATCATTTTTTTGAGCTCTATTTTCCCTTTGGATGAATGTGATTGAGTGAGCAATGTGCGTTCCATTAGTCACAAGACGTTCCATTGGTTGTAAAATCCATTAGCATTTTAATTTTCTAGTAACAAATGGTACCTTTTGTGTTTGCATTTTTTCAATTGAAAAGTCTAAGCATTTATTGAAGTGACAAGCCAATTGCTTCAACTGAATTTAGGGGGAAATTTCAGTATTGTATTTCATTTGCGCTTTGTTGCAAATGTTCAAATGCGATTAGTACTTGTGACTTGTGTGGGAAGCCAGCTGCTTTTAACTTTAAATTATTATAGTCTATAGTGTACAGCTAATTCCTGTACAAATCATTACCCCTTTTCCCATTCCTATCTCTTCCATGATTCTGTAATACTAATACTCTATCAATTTATCTTTGCTCTCACTCCATCTCCTTGCCTGTATTGTATTCTCTTTAACTTTCTCATTAGACATTCTTTAGCAGTCGTAAAATCTTCAGATGATTGCACAAATCAGGGTACACAAACTGTCGTTAGGAGATTTGATTTTAGTGAATTCTATTTTTCTATAATAACTGGATTGTTTTTAACTGTACTGTGTACATTATTCCTGAAAATTGCAAAGACATCACACACGTAATAGCTATGCTTGCAGCATTGATTTGACAGAAATCCTGTATTTTAATTGTCTCTCCACACAGTACAAACTAAGTAGTACTTATTAGATTTTGGAAGTTGTCAGTGTCTTGCTGCCATAATGAGATTTTTAATGACAGTTGAATCAGTGCTGCAAGTCTCTTTTATAACTTAATTTTTTTAATGGTGTGTGCGCTGTGCTCTGCTGGATGTTGTGGGTTTGCATGTCAACATCGAAAGATAATGGCAGTTGTATTGTGATTTATTATAAACCTGCCGTGGCTAAACCTCGAGACTGATGTGTTAACAAGTATAAGACAAAACTCTAAAAGAAATGCTGTGTTAAATACATTTCCACAGAAATCTCAAATCTTTTGTAATTTTGTGTCCTTCACTCCCCTAATTAATCAACTGGAATCCATTTCATAATTTTACATGATGCTACAACTTGAGAAATAAAACTTTGATTGGTCTGTTTTTTTTTAAAAGACAGTTAATGCTCATGCTCATCTCTCATGTGAGCACTTCTACAAAAAACAGTCATTGACCTTCAAAGACATGACAGAAGAAACATGGCATTTGAATCTTTCAATCAAAAATATACTGTTTTATGGTACAGCTATCAATTTGCACGCTGGGATTTTCTTCCTCTTTTTTTAAAGAGGTGATCATATTTTCTCAAAGCCACTTTCACCATTACACATTTTATTACTATCAATATTTTGCCCACCTCGGAGTGTCTTCAGAGCACCAAAAAATAGATAAGTTTAAAATTATGATGAAATATTTTACGAGTACTTACCAATTTTATTAATAATGAAGTGCAATGTCATTACAAACGTTAGCGGGCCTAAAACAAATGAAGCTGAAGGCACAGTGTTGCCGTAACCACGTCTTCTCCTCTGCTTTTCCTAAAAGCAGCCAAAAATGTAAAATTTATTTAATGAAAAAAAAAAATAATGTGTGAATGAAGAACACCCCAGTTTGCCGTTTCAATGCCGATTTTTATAAGAACTACTCTTTTCGTCGGTGTTTTCGTGTGAGTCCGTGTCTCGGAGTCTTGGGACACTTTACAACAGCGCCATCTACATATCTCTACCAGCCTTAGCAAGTCGCACCGGCAACGATTTGCCGACTCGCGTGTTTGTTTATAGTCAGAAAACTCAAGGAAAATGTCGTACAAAGGACCCCCTAAAGTTCAGAAGGTGATGGTACAACCCATCAACCTTATCTTCAGATATCTTCAAAATCGTTCCAGAGTACAAGTAAGAATTTCCTGCAGAATGGTTTTCCCGCTGTGTGCCCTAACCTAAGTTTCATGTAATCACAATACTCATACTCATATTAGCTGATGGATTTTTACTTTTTTCTTCGTGATTGTCAAGTGAAGTACTGCTTTATACCTTTTAAATCTTTATTAGGTGTTTCAAGCACCACTCTCTTTCCCACCAATCGGTGTCCATTTGCTTTGGATTGAAGTTTTGATTAGTTATATTAGCCCAATTTGTGCGCCGTAAGAAGGTGTTGCTATACGCCCAAATTTGGGCAAACAACTTATACAAACAACGAAACACAATTTGGGTAAAGTTATAAAGAAATGTTATTCGCCCAAACAGCCAGAATGGTGACAGATCTGTGCGGATAAGAAATCTATTCGACTTAGCCCAATTTGGACAATCTTAAGTAGCTTCGTTATTCGCCCAACGCAAGGCCCGTTCTCGGTGGGCAAATAACAGAGTTGAGGAGGAATACCCAAATCTGTGCGGATACTTAAACCAGTACGATTTTGCCCAATTTGGGCAACTTGAAGTAGCGTCGTTATTCGCCCAGCACAAACCTAGAACGACAGTCTGCAGCAAGGGAAGGTCAAGAAAGAATCAAAAGAATGCCCAAATTGAATGTAATAGAAAGTTCTTCCACTGTGTCGTTGAATTAACAACAACAGCGCCGTTATTCCGCGTTATTCGCCAAGAGGTCCGCAACTAGGTTTGAGCGCGTACACCGGCCGCCCGGAAAACTGGGAAGACCAAAGAAAACCGAAGAAAACCATTAAAATCGTAGGCCACAAATGGTAAGGGAAAACCGAAAAATATTAGGGAAGACCGGAAAACTTGAGGGAAAACCGAGAAATTTTAAGGAAGCCAGATAATTGAAATGCACTTCTATAGTAGGTAGAAATTATCAGAAAAAAATATAATGAAGGTACCTATTGACAATTTCGAACTAAAAGATATATCTTACCATTTTTTAAATAGATAAGAACCGCTCTCTTTTATATTTTTGTTCTCGGTGTGTAGTGTGTGTGTTTTGTGAAGACAATTTCAACAAGTATTTGAATAATTCACTTTCTTACTGCCTATGGCATGTGCTAGCCCGTTGGCCAGAGACCGTTTGTAGATTGGGCGAATAACGACGACAGCACCGATTGCACGGATCGGGCAATCAGGACCGAACATGTTTTTCGCCCAATTGGTCGTGCCCCATAGCCCCCCTCTGTTGGTGCGTTGGGCGAATAACCATTCTGCGTCAGTTTGCACGTCTTGGGCGGCATCGTGAGCATCTCCTGTTCGCCCAAGCTTATATATATATATATATATATATATATATATATATATATATATATATATATATATATATATATATATATATATATATATATATATATATATATATATATATATATATATATATATATATATATATATATATATATATATATCAGAACTCATTTTCTTTGGTAGCTAGTTTTAACTGATAATTTTTTTTATCCTTTCTCAGGTATGGCTGTACGAAAATGTCAACCTCAGGATTGAGGGCCACATCGTTGGTTTTGACGAATACATGAACCTTGTGTTAGATGACGCTGAAGAGGTGTATAAGAAGTCTGGCAAGAGGAAGACCCTTGGACGCATCATGATGAAGGGCGATAATATTACTCTAATTCAGAATGTTAATCCCCAAGGAGCTGCAATGCAAGCATAATTAATCTTCCATTAAGTTTAACTTCTCACATTTTATTTTAAGGCTTGTTCTCAGACATTTTGAGGAAGACATTATTGATTTGTTTATCAACTCCAAAGGATCTTGTAGAGGCAGCAGATGCTATTTTAATTTATAAAATCTAATCAGATGTCCATTTTCCTACCAGTTTACTCCTCATTCAATTTGTATATAGCAGCAGTCAAGGAAAACAATTGTACAATAAACACAATTCAACCATAAATTATTTACTTATTCCTTGGTCGTAATTTTTTTGTTTGTTCATAATTTACAAAACTTAAGTGGGAGAGACTTACTTTTTTATCATTTCCTCTCTATCTGAACTCCATTTACTTTTGTTTATTCAACCTCTAGGGTTCCAGCTTATTCACACACTATTGCATTAGAATCTAGTGTATTTCGGTCAGGCTGAAATTCGATTGGATGTGATACTAGTCTATGCCCTTATCTCCCTATTTAGTTTTAAAATTTTGCCTTTAAAGGCAGTGTAAAAATACCAAACCAGTATTGAAAAGTGGAAATTTTTATTTAGGAACTCCGCAAAAAGAAATTAGGAAAAAAATTGGCATGAAACCAACAGTGTAAAAATGTCTCGATAATTTTGAGGAGATTTACGAGTTTCATGTAACTGACAGAGATATCTGTGCTTGGCTCCAGTCCAGCTGGAGCCTAGCCTCCAGGAGAGGCCTTGCTCTCTCCTCTCCTCACTTGGCAGGCTGAGGCTCCAGGCCCTGCCGCTGCAGCTCCTCCAGCTCGTTGGCGCGCGCCTTTCGCCGGCCGATGGGCGTGCGCTGGAACCAGCTGAGGAACGCCTCCTCCTCCTCCTTGTACACGGGATCGTGTCTGCTCAGCGCCGCCACCAGCTCGGCGTGCGTCAGCGGCTGCACGCGCATCTGGAGGATCCGCTTGCACGTCATGACGTCCCTCAGCACGGCCAGGATGCGCCCCACCTGCAAGCAGCGTTAGCGGTCGGGACTCAGGGCCTGGCGCCCGGGGCCTAGGCAACCCGCTCGCCTCAGCAGTCAGACGGGTGTAGCGTACCGTGTAGCCGTCCGAGATCTGCGCGAGCGCCGCCGTGTCGAACTGGCGGTTGACGCCGCTATAGGAGAAAGAGCAGCTCGCTCCAGATGAAGCTGCGGCTGGCGTAGTCCGGCCGCGGGATGAGTATCATCTTGGCGTACACCTGCGCGAGGGCCTTCTGGTCGCACTCCCAGGGACTGCGCGAGATGCCCAGCAGCAGCACCTGCCGGTTCGGGTAAGGTTTGGAGTTATTTTACCAGCGCCGGTTGCGATTTGCGAGAATCGCGGTGAACGGGGGGCTTCACACACCTGGTCCTCGGGGCCTATGCTTTTTATCAGCTTCGGCAGATCCTTCTTGAGCCGTTTGGGGTCCGTTTTGTCCGTTTTCGGCACCTTCTTGAGGAATGGCTTTTCGGCGCAGTCCATGAAAATGACGGATGGCTGCAACAGTCTTTTAAAGAAATTCATTGTGAAGTGCACGTACCGCTTCCGCTCGCCTCCCCTTCCGGCTCGCTACTTGCCTGGACACCTTGCTGACGAGGTGCACGAGCATGACGAGCCCCGCTTTGCCCGGATACTTGCCCACGATGTTGGCGGCGCTCAGGTCAAAGAGCACGGAGCCGGTCTCGGTGCACACGGCGTGCACGAGCATGTGCTTGCCAGAGCCGGCCGGCCCCGCTAGCAGCACGGAGCGCACGAGCGGCGACATGGCGTGGATGGTGGGCGAGCCGAGCGGCAACACGCAGTACTCGAGCACGGCCTGGCGCACGTCGCCCAGCGAGGGGAGCGGGTCCTTCCCCAGCTGGCGCAGGGCGTGGTTGCCGTACGAGCGCTCGCCCCGGAAGGCGGCCAGCGGCACCTCCGGGTACTTGCGGATGATGCCGTTGGCCACCAGCTCCTCGAACAGCGACTCAAGCGTTCGGTCGGGCGTAAGGTCGCGCTCCTTCTTTTTCTTGCTCTTCTTGCCGCCGCGCCGGCCCTTCTTGCTAGCCTTCTTGGCCTTCTTGCCCTTGCGCGCGCGGTCGCGGTCGAGCGCCGCCTGCAGCCGCTCCAGCTCCCCTCGGAGCATGTGGTCCACCGTCTTCCTCAGCTCGGCCTCCACCTGTTGGCAAACCTTTCTGTTGCGAATGCGAAGCCTTTCGGAGAGATTTGCCGGCCCGCGGCTGACTCCGACAGACCGGCAGACCACCCGACCCGATCCCCGTCTCAGCCCCCTTCATCACCTCTCGCTCCTTCTCCTGGGTGATCATGTCCAGGTAGAAGGTCTGCGCGGGGTTGTCCCTTTCGTCCTTCTCGGCCCAGACGTCCTGGTACATGCTGCAGCCGTTGATGATGTCCCCTAGGAAGACGGACGGCGTCATTTTGAATCCCGGGTCCTCCTCGTCGTCAGGCTTCTTTTTCGCGGGGTCCTTTTCTTTCTGTGCCTTTTTCGTCTTGTCCTTTTTGCCTGTCAGAAGTCATGAAATTATTTTGCAGGGTTGCGGATGCGAAGTAGTGAACAGACGCGGCCTCTCCCCTCACCCTTGCTGTCCTTAGAGGAGGGCGCGGTAGACTTGCTCATCTCGGACTCGGCCCCCTGACGGCTGAAGAGCACGGCCGAGCCGCCCGACTCCTCTGATGGGAAGTCCGGGAACTTGCCCGTATTGGCCTTGTAGTCCATGTACCAGCAGCGCGCCGCGTCAGCGATCTCCTCCTTGATGATCTCGCCCCGCGAGCGCAGCACGTGCTCCTTCTCGAGCACGAGCGCGCGCTCGTACTGCTGCTGGTGCTCGGTCTGCACCGCGCGCCGCACCTCCCGCACCTCCTCGCTGCGCCGCCGGGCCTCGGACTCCACCGCCACGGGCGGCAGCATCCCTGCAGCACCCCTGCTCGCACCCCGCTTTAAAAGGACAAGGGACGAAGTCTAAAACATTCACACCTTTCCTTACCTATGAGCAGCATCTCCTCAATGATCCGCCTCCTGATCTTGCGGCGCGTGATGAAGCCCCTCCAGATCTTCTGGATCTTGAGCGCAGCGGCGCGCGACCCGGCGCCCGTCTTGTCATCGGCCAGCGGGTCGGGCTTCGCCTTGTCCTTCATGTGGCGGATCTCGCGCATGAACTGCGCCCGCAGGCGGCCCTGGCGCGCGCGCTCGTGCACCTGGATCAGCCGCGTGGCCTCGTCCTCCGTCATCTCCGGCTCGGCACCCTGCGCGTCAGCGTGTCAGTGAGTCCCAGATAGAATGATGAGGAGGTAGGGCGGGATTCCTGTCGAACTTGTGCCTGAAGGTGCGGAGGTATGTCGCTGGCGGGAATCGGAGGGAAAAACGGGGGATTACGCGGGGGAAAGGGGAAATAGTCGCAAGCGGGCATCTGAGGTCAGGCGCGAAGTGTTGCCTACCTTAGGCGCGAAGTGTTGCCTACCTTGAGGGCGATGGCCCGAGTGCGAGCAGGCGAGGGGCGACAGGGCGACAGGGGCAAACGACTGTCTATCTCTCTCGCACTCACGAGATGAGCGTCGCTTGCGGCGGCACAAGCGCTGCCGGCATGGGTGCGCCGTGCCGTGCCCGCCGTGCCGTGCCGTGCCGTGCCCCCGCCCCGGGCCGTTGCTGGACCAACATAAAATACTCAAAGAGATAATTTGGGCAACACATTGATTCTCTTCTAAGAAGTTGACTGAGAGGGAGACCGCAGAAAGGTAGGCAACATGCAACACTTCGCACCTGACCGGAGATACCCGCTTGCGACAATTTCCCTTTTCCCCCGCTCTATCTCCCTTTTTCGCTCCGATGCCCGCCGGCGACAATCCGACCCTTTCTATCTATATGGCCCATGCCCGCTAGCGACCTGATCCCGAAGGTATCGTCCGACCACCGAGAGTTTAGCACACCAAATGAATGGGACCACGATACCTCATCCTCGTAGAAGCCGAGGCGCTTCAGGATGGTGTCGATGGTCCTCCTGCGCTGCCGGATCTCCTCCTCGCGCTCCCGCCGGTAGTACTGCGGGATGGTGATCTCAGCCTCTTGCGGCAGGATCCGCATGTCGATGAGCACGTCGTCGTAGTAGCTAAACTCGGACAGGTCCAGGTTGACGAGCTCGTGCTTCAGCTCGAGCATCCGACCCGAGGGTCGAGTCGAGTAACTTACGGACGAGGAGCCTCTTCTGGGGCTGAACCATTTGGTCGTAGCATTGGTCCAGGCTGTTGACTGCAGTGATGTACTTGACGTACAGGTCACATACGACGGCGGACGCCTTCTTCTTGTCCTTCTGCGGCTTTGCGCCGTGCAGGTCCGTGTCGATGGTAGTCGCCTCGTCTAAAGTTCTCTGAGCTTCGGCCCAGAGTTTGTCGTAAGTGGCGTGGGACATGACTGTACGTGCTCAAGTTTTGTCTCTTGTCTCGTACCCGGCTCAGGTGCGGCTCGGCGCCGTCGGTCGAGTATTGATTAAACTAAACACAGGGTATGGCTCACTGGAGCAAGCAGCGCGCGCACAGTGCTAGGCTTTGGGGTGGAATATATCCGGCTCCGGCCTCTCAGTGGCAACACGACCTCACCAATGCATGCTGGGATGCCGGCAATACTCCTCGCTGCAGTCCAGTCGGCTGCTAGCTGCGGAGTGGTCGAGACGTAGAGATGGGAGACTGAGCAAGGTTAGGAGAGACAGGGAAGTTCTTTGACAATTAACGATCGACAAATTACAGTATGTCGTTGACAGCAGTGACAGCGACTGCTAGGTTTTGTCGAAGCTGCTCCAAACTGTCCCCTTTTCACGGGAATCCTTTTCGGTTGAGTGCCTTCTCCACATCTTCTAAAAAGTGCAAAGATGAAGATGAAATCAAATCCCTGAAATCAAATCCGTATTTTGGTAAATACTCTGAAAAAATTTCAGAGCTTCAGAAAACGACACCCGAAGAACTCGCCCGCCGCATTGCTGGCATTCGGAATCCCAAACCAGCTGGAGTTAAAGAAGCATCTTCCGACAAATTAACTCTATCTTCGCCATTCACCAAGAAGAAATATTTGAATGACATTTTAAAAATTCCACTCTTGGAAGATAAATCTGAGCAAGAAATCACAGAAATATGGTTGAAGCATCACATGTCTGTACAAGATAAAGTGGCTGTTGTTCTGTCAGTAGAAGTATATAATCTTATCCTCGAGACAAGTTCCAAACATCCAACTTTTTTGCTACCCCTACCAAGACCTCATGGTTATGAATACTTTGTCAGTCAGTTTTGTGGAGATGAATTTCATCTAACTCCCCTAATTAACTTCCAGGCATTCAAAGAGAATGCCCCAGAATGTCTCTTGCTTACGCACTTTACTGAATTAAGTAAAGAGAAAGGCATTGTCTTGATGCGAGGAGAATTCAATAGTGATGTCTTAAGTGTTACTGAGGCTATGTGCTTAACCAATCAGATTCATAGGTATTATGGAGAAGAAGATGCAAGGCGAGTTAAGCTGCTTGAGCGGTTTACACATGTACCATCAGAGTTTCATCACATGGACTTGATTGTAGAACTGGAAAGAATGGCAATGTAGTTGACAACTGTATGCTATTTTAATTTTTTGTAAAATGAAGACAAGGTGTAAAATTAATTTAAAAAAAAACAAAAAAAAACAACAACAAACAACTATTACTCCAATCTATTTTTTATTTTCCTTTTTCATTTACAATTATTTGGATGATATATTTCATTGAAATCATTTTTAAAAATTCCAATCTTGTGGGCTTGAAAATCATGTTTTGCTACAATGACACAAAATATTTGATAAAATTCACTATAGAAAATAAGGTATCACAAAAATAAAATTCACTCAGATTCTTTCCCAGAGATATTAGTGTCATTGTCATGTCCACAATAACATCACAAACATGAAGTAACACTTAAACAGTGGTACACTTTACTGCCTGAATTTCATGATTCTTTTGATGTAGGGAATAGCGCACCGTAACATTTTTTCCCCCCCATTCCTCAAACAAACTAATTAATGACGTTAATTAACAGGATGTTCCCAAATTCAAGAGAGTTGATCAATCAACCATTCATGATCTGGAGGGCTTTTGTAAAGAATTATGATCACAATGGTCATCAATGAAGATTAATAAATACAAGAATTCAAAATTAACACCAACAAAATTTAAAAGTTTAACCACCTCTTAACTGAGTATGTAAATTTGCAGGTGCCCAAGCTCAATGTGTAAGGTGTCCTAAATATCATTGGACAGACTAAGTACATATAATTGTGTTCAAAGATTAAGGTAATGTGATATTCTTATTTTTGTTAAAGAGACAATGGAAAAATTACTGCATATGGCTCAGTAAATCAAATCGAATTGAAACTAAATCCCTCAGGGGCTTTGCTGTTTCACATACGAAATGTATCACATCGGTGGATTTGAGCATGTTAACACAGTTGCCATCACTGATCAAAACTCATTGTAATATATTTTTTGGAAATTTACCCTATTAATTTTAATAGATAAAGAGCATATTAGAGGGTACAGCTCTTACCCCTAAATTTTACATTTTCATTACTGATTTGGACTTGAGATCAGGTATGTCACAAAGGAATCCAACAGAATCACATTTCTTCAGCTTTTACTCATATGAAATCACTTTCTCAACATGCAAGAATAAACTTAATATAGAATGAACTGTCTATTTATCTACCCAGCTTCCAAAATTTGACACCAGCTCCATGGTACTTTTCTATTCAGTTACAATAAATGACTAGTAATAATAATATGTTTTCCTGAATTACCAACCGTAAGAAGAGAGGAATACTACCAAAAACAAACTTGAAGGAGCCATACATTTAAGAAAAGATTTCATTTCACATGTTGCCAACAAGTGAAAAATAAGTGGAAGCCTATTTTCCAGCAAGAGTAATGTTATTTGCAGTCACACAACTTTCTTACAATGGGTAAACAAAGGAAAATAATCTCTTGCTTTGTTAATTGTAACTATAATAAAAATATATTGAGTATTGAAATAGTAAATCTCAAAATTGCAGTGAAAGGGAACAGAGATATTGGGCCAAGTGCTGAAGAAATTGGTAAACTCACTAATCAAAAGAGGTACAAATAGCATCGATGTAGAAACTCAAATTGATGACAGTGTTAGAGGTTCATGTTGAAGCTCATTGTACTTTGTTACACATTGGGCAACTGCTTCTGTACAAACTCCTTTATGTCATTCATTTCCTAAAGAGAAAAAAGATTATAAATTCACTTGTGCTTAAGAATAAAATCAAAAATTCCTTTAACTATACTCACTTCATCAGAGGATGAATGCATCAATCCACCATATGTTTTAAATTCAATACTCTTCAAATAACCCTTGAGTATTGAAGCTGTCATCTGTCCCCACTTGAATGGCACAATTGGATCACAGTCACCATGGCATTGAAGGAAAGGAGTCTCCTTGTTGCCGACCACAAACTAAATGAAAATAAAATACATACAAGGATGACGACACATGTACTATGTAAATATTGCAGATCATATGAACAGTCCTCACTTACACTAGGGAAGCTTTTGTTCAAAGGCAGCCAGCAGGACAACGCTACAACACCGCCCAAGGGTTTGGCATATGTGAGAGCGGAGTACAATGCCAAAGCACCACCCTGAGAGAAACCTCCAATGACAATTCTATTAGAGGGTATACCAGCACTAACTTCAGCATCAATCATGGAATGGATAAGTTGAGAAGCTTTCTTAATGCCACTTTCATCCTCTGGGCCACTTGCATCAAGTGACTTAAGGTCAAACCTTTAAAAAGAAAATATTCAAATAGATGAACCCATAAAAATACGTAACACATAATGGCAAGAAGCTGATAAAATGTGCCTTACCAGGCTGGCATTTTGAAACCTGAGTTTAGGGTAACCGGAATTGTCTGGGCAGTGGGGCATATAACTTTCATGAATGGTGCTTTAAGAGCTCCCATTGCACTCGCCCACCCATGACCAGTGTCTCCCAGTCCGTGAAGGAAGATGAGCTAAAATTTAAAAAGACAAAATAGATTGCTTATTCTTTAATAATAAAGTGGCTAATAGTTCTTCTAATTACAATATTTTGGGAGAAAATGTAATACTTTCTTGATGAGGTTAGATCAGAGTTTACAATGGGAACTGACACAATTAACTTTGAAAACGATTTGACTATGACAAAATACGAATCCATAATGAAGTAATTATTGAGTACTTACAGTGGCAGTGTGTTTTGCCGTAGCTCCAATTACAACCGGGGTCCCTGCCATATTGACACTAGAGTTCTCAGAAGTTGAATGGTTTATTGATTCTCGTGAATCAAAACTAGAATCAATCACACCGCCCCGAACAACTACAACACAACTGATAAGAAATGCTAGTTTGAAGACGTTTACTTTAATGTTCACTGATACGCAAGGCTTCACGGGCTTCACTGGCACAGACGACAAATATTGATGTTTTTTTGTCATCTTCTATAATTGACCGAATTTGCACTTGTAGAAGCCTGTGAAAGAAAGCGCGCCAAGCTTTCAGATTTTAAGTTTTTCTCAGCGTTAAGTAAGGGTACTGCCACGTAATTTTGGATCCCCCAACGAAAACGCCGTGGTCCTCTTTTTTTCGAGTTCTGAAGCCACCAAGACCTCATATTATATAATGCACTTCCCTCTCCGAAACGCGAAACAACAACAAATATGTGTCAGAAAGAGAACGGCTATAGAGTAACAGATCCGCCCGGATCCCTGGGCCACACACCGCAGCGGCAGCGGGCGGGATCGAGAACCGAAAACCGAACCCATCGTCGTGGACCGAGGACGGTCGTATGCCGTCGTTTCGTCGTTTCGCGTTTCGTTGTAGTTACTGCTTTTGAATTGAAACAATGCCATTTTGGCAAAACCAAAAATACGCAACCACTTTCCACTATCGCAATGATTTCGTTTCAGTGGTCTAAAATTATATTTATGGTTTGTATTTCTTTGTTCTCATGATTACAACTTTGACATTTAAAGCGAAATATCTGGCTATTCAAATTTGAAGGTTACGCTTAGGTTAGAAGTCATAAGTAGACTGAGAGCTGCAAAAGCCAATAAAAAGCATTATTCTCTCGTTTTGATCTTAAGGTTTTAGATTTACATTGGTTATCGAAATGTTTTCAATTTTTCTGTGTACTACTGTCTTTTGACTGGTAACCAACTATTTCTTCAACCTGCGGAATATGTTTTAACCGTTGTTTCCGTATTTTCACTTTCCAGCTCTTTTATTCTTCAATGTTATTTCTGGCATATTGACAATTCATAAACTTATAATGGAGATTGACATCAAAGATCTAGAAGGTGTAACTTTGCTGCCTCTTGCAGATGGCAGAGTTGCGTATGTTGACAAGTCAGGTACAGAACATTTAAAGTCATTCTTTGCATAGCATGTATAAAGCTTTTCAAGAGTAAATTTTCATGGTTACTGTCCTTCACCTTTTAGGAACAGTTTTCATGTGTGGACTTAAGGAAGAATTGTTAACAAATGATTTTCAACAGTCATTAAGTGTTGAAGGGGAGATTGAGGAGTCCTCTGAAAATACTGATGAACAAGTGGAGGCCCAATTTTTACTACCCAACATATTTTCTGAGCAGGTATACTATCCATTTTTTTGAAAAGTTTTCCTAGATAACTTAAAGAGTCTGTTGAATCTAATTTCTGTTCCAGTGTACAAATTTGATTTTGGGAGCATCTGAATCACAGTTCTTGACTCAAGATGTAGGGGTGAATGAAACTGAGGCTGTTGAGATAGAAAAATGTGAAATTGATGTGGAGCAAGTCGATGAATTGCTTGATACTTCCAAAAATAATTGCTTGAGTGTCTTGCAAGTAGATGATGATTGTGTAGAGCAGGTGACAGTGTTCAAGTGCAGAGCTTGCCTTTTTACAGCTGCAGAGAAAACATCCATCGTCCAACACTATGCAAAAGAACACCTTAAAGTTACGCAACATTCCACATTTTTGTCAACTCCAGGTATTGATACTTCTTGCGGCTATTTATTTTGAGATATTCTTCTTTTGTTCCCATCACTAATTAGTAACAATGGTTCAGGTACAATCCCAGTGAGTGAAGAATTTGAACGTCTTGCACAGAGTGTGGTAGCAGATTCGCAAGATGATTTCGTGGAAGAAACAAATGTACCTGAAAGCGAATCTGAGCAACTTTTATATGTGTGTGTTCAATGTCAAAATGCATTTGAAAGCATAGAAATATGCAAACAGCATATGATTCAAGTAAGGCATCCTCAAATTTGTGTATTCATTAAAGTTATGAAAAATTTCTATTCTTTTGCCTTTTCCATATTATCAGGAACACAAATTCGTGTCTGGGAGAGGAAAAGCTCCACCCAAAGGACCAATTCATGTCCTCTCTGATACAAGCTCAGGTGTTTCTAATGTCAACCTGAGCTCTATTGAACCTGTTGTCACATTCACCAGTGGCGAAGTCCAATGGCAATCCCTCGAATTAGCAGAGGGGTCAATTCTTGTTAGCACTGAGACACCTTCTATCAAAACAGATACCATTGAAGAGAAGGGAGATACTAGCGTTACCACTGAAAAAAAATTAGGAAACTCTCCCAAGGAACAAGTGCAGAAAGTAAAACAGCGTGCCAGAAAAATTAAGTAAGTATGAAGAACTACATACTCACTTCATTGATGGTTGATTCACCTAATTTGGTTTGCAGGGATATAACTCGCTATATAATTGTAATATTTTATTTTTCTCCCTGATATTCAGGTGCACTTTTCCCTCTTGTGTTTCAAAATTCTCCAATGATAAAGCTCTTCAAACACATTTATCATGTCATTCTAAGGACAGAAGTGTGAAAGATTTTCATTGCATCCATTGTGATGAGACATTTGTTCGGTAAATGAAATACTCACACTTTGGTTTGTTGTTGACTCCAAAATGTTCGTTGACTTGGTATATTATTGCTTTTGTGTTGATTCATTGGTATGCAGGTGGCGGCTGTGCTCAGCACATTTGTGGAGGGTTCATAAGGTTGATGTTGACCTTTTAACATGTCCTGTTTGCCAAGCCTATAAAGCTGCAACTCCACTCAAGCTGGAAATTCATATGCGAACCCATGGTGATTTGAGACCATTTCGATGCAAATTATGCCCTAAAAGCTTTAAACAATCAGCTCAACTTCGTAATCATTGCACTAGTGTTCATTTGGACAAAGGTTCAACAGAATCAAGCCCAAGATGGTGAGCAATTATTTTCTTTTTGCCTATTTATGCTCTTCAGGCAATTTTTAAGGATCTTTTGATCAAGCTTATTTATCTACATTTAGGTATATGGAACAGCAATGTCCGCACTGTGGGAAAATGTATTCTAATGCCAAAGGCTTAAAAAGGCATATTCAGGCTGTCCACAGTAAAATCAAGCCCTATGTTTGTAGTGTCTGTGGGCATTCATCGGCCTGCAAAGCTATGCTTGCACTGCACTTGCGTCAGCATACTGGAGAAAAACCACATGCCTGTACACATTGTGACTACCGCACAGGAGATCATAACACTCTCAGGAGGTATTTAAACTTATATTTGTTGTCATTTCAAATACCTCTGTGAAATGTGGTGCATACAACCAATGTATCTCTTTAGTGCCATCTAACACAGCTTCCATGTTTTTGTTGTTCTAGACACATGATGCGGCACACTGGTGAACGCCCTTACAAGTGTCCCTATTGCACTTATGAAGCAATTCAGAGCAATTGTTATAAAGCCCACCTAAGGAACCGCCACCCGGGGGAGTCGGGTTTGTTTTCTTGTTCTTCTTGCTCATTTCAAACTATCAACCAGGATGCATATGTTCAGCATGTTGCAGACCACCAAAAAGGCCTGGTTACTGCAAAAGAAGACACCTCAACTTCCAACAGTGGTAAGATCAATAAATTTTATCAATGAATATCTTTTGAATCGTATTATATTTATCATCAGTGTATATTTTTTTGTGGTTTAGGAGAGGAAGTTGAGTATTTCCCTGGTAATGTTGCTGCTGCACATCTGGTATACAGATATTTGGGTACATTTCTTCCAGAACCTGGCCACAAATTACCTCCAGCTAATATTACTGATTCTCGAACATCAGCAGACGGTAACTTTTATATTGTGTGACCTGAAATTATTATACCTTACCTTAGTTACCTACAATATGATTTTAATAAACATTTTCTTTGTCATAGGGACAACACAATCCATCACAATTCAAATTCCATCTCAGGAAGATCCTTCCATTGTGGTAGAGGATGACGAATCGTCTCATTCCTTCTTTCTCAAAGGCACTGATGATGATGTTGGCATAGACACAGGTGGTATAACAATTCCAGCTGACCCATCTGACTTGGGAATGGTAGAAACTTAAGCCTTTTTTCTCCGTAATTATTTTAAGGAAAGGGCAATTTACACTGTTATTGTGATACAGAGTCAAGGATTCAGAAGTTTTGATAAAATCTTGTCACACATGATTTTTATATTTTGCCATGTGTGTATCAATTTTTTTTTCTGTTTTCTTTTTGTTAACTTATTCTTTCAAATATTTTTTCTATGCTTTGTGATGCCTTAAAGTCAAAACTCACCATGCTTGCAATCAACAGCGCTCTAGCGTCAGTAATTTTACCGATCCCCCAAAAATTTTTTCTCCCTCTGAACATTAGGATACTGCCTGTTTGAAATCATGTCTGGTTTGGAATTCAATTCTGAATTGTTGCATGTTATCTTTCACCAAATAGATCATCCTAAGTAATTTGTTATCATTTTCTTTTTGTGTGCGAGTGTGTCTGTGTTTGAGTGTATGAAATTTTAGCACTTCTTCCTATATCACCATCAAGAGTTGGCTTAACCAAGTCATATTTGAAGCACATTGAGGTTTTATGAGGTCCATGTTATGTTTTTCATTGGACTGGAAATAGAGACTGAGTATTTGAGATCTCTTGTTTTATGATTCCTAAGCTAATAATAAGTTTTGAAAATCAAGATGTAGAGGTACTCTCACGCTCAAAGTGTGTCTTACCCAGCGTTTGCTTGCAATGTTTTTATTAAATTTTTTATTTTATGTTAAGTATTCTTAACTAACTTTTGATGAAATATTTTGATTGCATTTTGTCAACAATCTAAGGTAACGTAATTTTATTATTAGGACACAAGGAGTAATTCACTACAATTATTGTACTATTAAGTTAAGGAATGGAGGACCTTAATGCATTTTCTGTGATTGCACATTTTGTGCTGTGAAGAAAAGCGCTGTGATGACCAAGGCCATGGTAGGATTAATATAAACTGCTAAGTAAGATTGTACAAATATTATTCTTGGAGAGCAGAGCTTAGTTTTGCTCTATAATATTTGAGGTCTAAGTAATTTTAAGATAGTAATTGTGATGAGTGATAAGCAACATGCAACTGTTCAAATAAGAATTGTTCAATATGAACATGTCCGTACTTAGAGTAGAGATTTTTTTTCTCTCTTTAACACATCTATCATTTTCTTTGTTAAATTTGGGATATTTGTGAGGTAATGAAAAAGAACCAAAGCTCTGCTTACTGTTCTTTCTTGTAAATGTTGTAAAACATTGTGGTCATCAATTAACTGATGAAATTATTTAGTGTTTCCTTTATCATTGTCAACATTGTTATTTAATAAAAAGAAGGCAAAGTAATTTAACTCTCATTCTTCACTGTTCAAAATTACAAGATATAAGGCTCATAAAATACTAATTATTTACGGTCAAATTTAATGGGGGATCAGTTCATTGGGGTCTATGGTAACGCCACCAGTTTTCAGCATTCTTACAATTAAAATACATAATACCTGCTCTTTATTACTGTAGAAGCTAGAAAGATATAGTATTACTTAATACTACGTAATATTTTTTAAGAGATCATTGTACAAAAATAATACTTGTGGAAGTAGGTACACCAAAAATTATTGCAGCCCTATGCAGAGGAGCATTTGTGTGCAAGTCACATTTTCAATCAGATACATAGTGTTGGAAGAAGTTTTCCTTCCTCCAAAAACTCAAAAGATTTACAAAAATGAATTGTGCAGCTATCAATATGGATGCAATTTCTATTTTGAGTTTTGAGTCATAAGAAAATATATGCCAGCATTATTCAGTATGGTGCAACAATGAAAACAGTAAAGATATGCCTTATCAATTTTAAAAGTCAACTCTTATTATGTCAAATATTTGCAAGATAGAAAGTGTGATGTACAAAACCCATAGGAGAAGAAGTAGTACTGTTGAACCCACTCGTGGTATTGTGGGGCCCCCCAATTCTGCCTGACCAAAGAATTTGAGATAACGACGAAGCATCAAAAGCCCAATTGCAAGAACAGCAACAATTGCAAATATCATCACACTGAAACCTAATGATTCAGCTGGCACAATGAACTTTGTTCCCTGTAAAGATATAATCATTGAAAGAAAGTGCAATGGAAACAGACAAGTAAAAAGCTTCATCGATAAGATTGTAATTGATACCTGGGATTGGTGGTAGATCGTAGCAAGCAGCCAAGGTAGTCCAAGACCAAGGAAAACATTCACTGAATTACTTCCATTTATGTTCCCTATAGCACTGTCAGCAGTTCGCTCCTGTCGAGCAGCTGACAGGCTTGCAAAAGTGTCTGGCAAAGAAGTTCCAATGGCAACCAAGGTAATTGCTGCCAAGAGAGATAGAGTTTTAAAATACGAAAAATTTACAAAAACATAACTCAATTAGGACAATTAGGTAATTACCTGTAACATGATCAGGAAGTCCAACTAGGCAGCCAAAGGTGCGGGCCACATCTCCAATAATTGCAGTCATGACTCCTATTCCAAATAGGGCCATTATGAAACACAACCAGCCACCAAACATTGTGGGCGGTGGTATTAGTGAAAACACAGCCTGAACACGGTGAAAATTCAGTTTTATCAGGTTTTTTGTCTTGGAAAAGTATTAGATCACATGCTTTTGAAATGTCTCTTACCTTCCAGCCAAAGGACACAAAATGAAGCAAATAGTCGGTATTTGTTGCATTTTCAATATCCCCTCCATTCACTGTGAGGGCATCTTTGATCTGCTGAGACCAGGTGCTGCGGTGCACTCTTATAGCATCAATGTTAGTTTTTGTCAGGACCATCAAGTGATCCACAACAGTGTTGAAAGCTGAAAGAAATTCCCACCATGAAAATATTTTCTTGATAGTTTACATTTTTCTAGTGTTAATAAAACTCTTTCAAAACCTTACCATCATCATTAGTGATTGTTATGGCAATTCTGTTGATGTTGCCAATTTTTGCTCCTCCAGAAGGTTCAAACAATTCAATTTCAAAGTGCTCATCTTTTTCTGGTTCCATATCATCTATTATAGGAATCTCTATATCTTGTTGTACCTGACACACACATGCACAAAGAAATAACACATCTCATAGAGTCCCAATTTCCATTTGGGAGCATTTGGGAAAGGAGAGGAAAATGTACTTACTTCGTAGTGCTTGAAAACAAGCTCTCCAGAGCCACCCTTGAAGTCTCTGCCACTGATTGCAGACCGGTCAATTGTTCTCCATTTCACCCCAATCTCTCCTGATGCTCCTCTCCGTCTAACAACAGTTACTCTCACAAACCCTGAGCTCTCCTTTACAAGCATTCCTCGTTTTTCAAATGAAACTATGCCTGGATCTATATGGAAGAAAATTTAAACCATTGTTGAGTAAATAAATCAATTGGGCCTCAAAGATACTAGACGTGTTTAATTTCTTTTCTTTTTCTCTGCACATTATTGTCAAAACATCAATTTACCATCGTCGTCGAGTATGGTGACCTCCATTATGGATATTTTTCCAAGCTCTACATTACTATTTCCATTGTCCAAAATGGTAAGCTTGAGGAAAAATTCCTCAGTAGGCTCCCACTGATTATCATCCAAAATTTCAACAGTAACCTAAATTTAAAAGAAATTTAAAAACTTAAAATGAACCACGATATTAAGAATTAAACCTGACATAAATTATAATTTGTTTTTACTGGCCTGCTTGTCCAATTCATTGGGCTCAAAAATCAAGGTTTCATTCACTGCAACATAATCCTTGCCAACTTCTGCTGATCCATCAATAGATTCCACCCTAGGAAAATTTTTTAATGGTCAAATGGTGTCAGCAGACAAAGTGCACACATCAGGGACGCAACTCACTTGACTTTGACAGTTCCCTCGAGGTTGCCGTGCCGCCAGACATTGACATGGAACTTTCCGATACTCTCCCTCACCGCCACCGTGGCCGTGTGGAACTCGACGATTGCGTTGGCCGTCGAGTCCGGCACGCGGACTTCCCCGATGTTGGGCGCCTTGGGGTGCTCGTTGATGGCCGTGTAGACCTCACGGAGGCGGCTGGAGAGCTGCGGCTGCAGCCGCCGCGAGCCGGACAGGTTGCGGACGGCCCCGATGCGGTACCACATTTTGGAGTGGGGCTGCGCGTCGTTGACCCTGGATGAGGAGGACCGCAGCAGTGGTAATGTGCGCGACACTGGGGTTGGGACACCGTCCAACTCCACCTCCACACGGACTTACTTGGCAGCGGCGAGCAGAGCGGCGTCCTCGTTGGTCAGCCCCGGGAACTTGCGCACCTCCCTGATGAAGGCCACGAGGCTGTCCTTATCCAGCTTGCCGTCACTCAGTAGGTTCCTCTCCTGCACCATCTTCTCCGACTCTCCGTCCTGCGGCTGCATGGGGCCGAGCTCCAGCTGGCGCTTGTTACCGCGCTGGCGGGCGAAGCCGCACCAGCCGCGGTCCGCGCTGTAGGCCACCACCGTCAGGGCGGGGAAGAGCAGGAAAGTGACGACGGCCTCCCACAGCTCCACCAGGTCCGGAGATATCAGCTTGAGCACCACCAACATCCAGATGTAGGCCAGGAAGCCGAATAGCGACGTCACGATGAACACCTGGAAAACGACGACAGACCCGTCACACAGCGTGCAAACCAAGCGGAGCAAATGCGCGAGACCGACATCTGAGAGGTGGGAACTTTAGTGATCCAGTTCCATTTCCCGGCAAGACTAGCATTCGTCTGGCCCGTGGTGCACTGCCGGGAATTCCCTCTGTACGTTCCGTTCGAGCATGGCGTGATGGGCGACCGGCACAATCGACGAGGAGGAGGAGGAACGCGAGGGAGGGAATGGTCTGGTCCGAGGGGCCCACAACTCCGAAAAATTTTGTACACCTGATTTCCGGATTTCAAAGATTTCACATGATTTCAGGTGATTTCAACGAATTTCAAACATTTCAAGTGAATTCACTGATTTCGGGAGATTTCACATGATTTCAAGTGATTTCCATTGATTTCACATAATTTCCATTGATTTCAGTTAAATGTCTACCGAATTCATATGATTTCCACTGATTTCGTGAGATTTCCAACGAATTCAAGTATTTTTGGGGCGACTCAATGTACTCAATGTATAAACAATTTCTTTTTGTTTAAATTTTTGCCATTGGAGGTATAAATAATAGTCCTACGCAAATCCACTTCCACAAATCTGGTTTAGGAGGGAATATTAATTTATTAACTGGAGCAATAAAACAAAGTGAAAGTGCTAGATGACTAAGATTCTTTAAAAAAACCTCCTTGTTACGGCACAGTTGAAGTGAAATTGTCAAAATCGTGCAAAAAATACGGGGATTCCCAAGAAAATACACGCACAGCTGATCCAAATTACTCTCTCAATTACATGATTAAATAGGATTTTTACTAAATTATTGTGAATTATTTCGATTTATTCCAAATTATTGGAAATTAACTTGCAATAATGCAAAATAATCACAATTATTTCAATTATTTTTTTTTAAAATTCGGAAGCAAATTTTGCTCTGCAATTGAAAGGGTGGCGTGAAAACATGGAAAATTTTTGCGGCAGTAAACCTCCCGAAGGAGGTTGCGGTTCCCGCCAGGCACAGGGCTTTTACCCCCTGTGGCAGCCAACTGCTTCGGTGTTCCATGGGAACCGGCGCTTTGCTGACTGCGATCCTATCGCGCAATTCGACAGATTTGATCCCCGTACCACCATTGGCCTACCCCTAGAGGTACGAGCGGTGTCAAGAGCGTTAGACTTCCTGATCCCAGTTTCAGAGGCCTTACCTCAGAGGGGTACGCGGGATTCGAACCCACAACCCCGAGTGCCGACACGTAGCCAGAAGAGGAAGCGACCCAACGCCCAGAGCCACCGAGCCAACGGCGGTGAGACGTGTTTAACTTCCATTTGACCTGCCATCCAGCTGCGGCCAAAGGGAATGTCAAGCGCGAAAAACACTTTCCCGAGTGGGAGTCGAACTTCGGACCACTCACTTCGGTGTTGCGCGCTCTACCAACTGAGCCACGACGCCACGATGACTGTACAGTGCGACGGGTTCGAGCCGTATTTGCCGCGTATCCTGCAGCCTCCAGCCAGGAGGACAGGGAAAATACAACTCAAACCCGTCGCACTGTACTGTACAGTCATCGTGGCGTCGTGGCTCAGTCGGTAGAGCGCGCAACACCGAACTGAGTGGTCCGAAGTTCGACTCCCACTCGGGAAAGTGTTTTTCGCGCCTGACATTCCCTTTGGCCGCAGCTGGATGGCAGGTCAAATGGAAGTTAAACACGTCTCACCGCCGTTGGCTCGGTGGCTCTGGGCGTTGGGTCGCTTCCTGTTCTGGCTACGTGTCGGCACTCGGGGTTGTGGGTTCGAATCCCGCGTACCCCTCTGAGGTAAGGCCTCTGAAACTGGGATCAGGAAGTCTAACGCCCTTGACACCGCTCGTACCTCTAGGGGTAGGCCAATGGTGGTACGGGGATCAAATCTGTCGAATTGCGCGATAGGATCGCAGTCAGCAAAGCGCCGGTTCCCATGGAACACCGAAGCAGTTGGCTGCCACAGGGGGTAAAAGCCCTGTGCCTGGCGGGAACCGCAACCTCCTTCGGGAGGTTTACTGCCGCAAAAATTTTCCATGTTTTCACGCCACCCTTTCAATTGCAGAGCAAAATTTGCTTCCGAATTTTTAAAAAAAAATAATTGAAATAATTGTGATTATTTTGCGCAGTTGCAAGTTAATTTCCAATAATTTGGAATAAATCGAAATAATTCACAATAATTTAGTAAAAATCCTATTTAATCATGTAATTGAGAGAGTAATTTGGATCAGCTGTGCGTGTATTTTCTTGGGAATCCCCGTATTTTTTGCACGATTTTGACAATTTCACTTCAACTGTGCCGTACGTAACAAGGAGGTTTTTTAAAGAACCTTGGTCGTCTAGCACTTTCACTTTGTTTTATTGCTCCAGTTAATAAATTAACATTCCCTCACAAACCAGATTTGTGGAAGTGGATTTGCGTAGGACTATTATTTATACCTCCAATGGTAAAAATGTAAACAAAAAGAAATTGTTTATACATTGAGTACTTTTATTGAAATAGCACTAAGCTTGAAGAATAAATAGGAATCTCAATCTGTTATGAAAGTATCTAAAAATCTTAAAATATCTCGAATTCGCCGAACAGCTGTTAGTGCACATCGCCCCCCTCCTCTCCCCACACCGATTTGAGTGAGTTTCCCGAGACGCTTTTTAAATGTGATTTCATGTGAATTCAATGTGATTTCATGTGAATTTGAATTTAATGTGATTTCACGTGAATTCAAAGTGATTTCAACAGATTTCAAGTGATTTCAACGGAATTCGTGTGAATTCAAGAGAATTCAACTGATTTCAAAGATTTCACTGATTTCAATGAGATTTCAATATGATTTCCAAAGATTTCGGTGGCCTTGTACACCTGAATTCCAGAGTTGTGGGCCCCTCGGTCTGGTCACAGTGGAGAAGTGCCCTCTAAACGCCGATCCGATCCGACCCGATCCGATCTTACCTTGATGCGCGCGACGCGCCGCGTCTCACCGGCCACCCCGCACAAGCAGATGGCGGTGATGACGAGGAGGTTGAAGGCGGCCGAGCCCACGATGGTGCCGGGTCCCAGGTCACCGGCCTCGAAGCCGTTGCCCACGATCTCGACGATGGCGAGGAGGATCTCGGGCGCAGAGGTGCCAAGCGACATGAGGGTGAGGTTCGCCACCGTGTCGTTCCACACGCGCACCTCGATCACCTCGGGCTCGTCCTCGCGCAGGCCCGCCACCACGCCGCCCACCGAGCTGTAGCTGCCGTTCTGCTCACACAATTCGCGAGAAAGTGTCAACGTCTGGAGGCGGGAAACAAGAAACATCGTAGAAGCGAAAACTTGTCTCGACGCACGCCGTCCTCACCTTCTTGGCCCGCTCCTTGGCCATGTACACCTTGCGGGTCTGGCTAGTGATGCTCTCAATGGCCGCCATGAAGATGTCGGTGACGATGGCCACGCCGAGGAACAGGTAGAGGAGGGCGGCGAGGTAGAGCGCGCCGCGCACCTCGACGCGCCACCCGGACTCGTCCAGGATGGGCAGCAGCAGCAGGTTCTCGGTGCATTGCGGCCAGGACGACGTCAGGTTCGGCGCCGGTACCTCCTCCATGGCTGCAAAAGTAGAGTCCGGCTTAAAATATCAGAGTTGCGTTTAGCGCGTCACGCAGGATGTGTGGCGTCTTCGCATCGTCGCGCCCGCCTATCGGGTGATGTCACGGCTGATGTCAGAGCGCTGCGTCCCGCGGCCTGCGCGGCCACACCTCATTCTTGAATCCCGCCTCTCCAAAGCCTCCGCGCCCGCGCTCCACGCGACCGAGATGCCTCAGCGAGGCGAGGGGAGGGGGCGGGGCGCGGCTTCATGGGAGAGATTGCCGCCGCGCGGGACAAGACGTTCGACGTATGGACGGTCTCAAATCGCGACCGAGTGCCAAGAGGCTGACTAGCGGGGCGCGGGGCCGATGTCGTGGTCGTGAGCCCCCCGCGTCCACGCTCGCGCCATACCATCACGAGACTGCAGCAGGCGGCCGGGCCAGCGGCAGACTTCTCCAGAAGAGCGCTCTCCTCGCTGTCTCTCTCGCACCAAAACGGCAAACCCCGTGAGTGCAAGAGGGACAGGGAGAGGAATAAGTCGGCAGCCCCGCGCGACGCGACGCCGAGCTGAGCGGAGCGAGCATGAGCTGCAGCGGGTCGGATAGGGTCGGGACGGCGTCGTGATCGTCGAAGCGACCCTAACGACCCCGATCACGATCGCGGGCACGGGCGGACACGACGGGGCTCTCCCCGGGCGCGCCCCCTGCTGCTCTCCTCCACCACGTCCCACCCCACCGTGCCCAGTGTCGAACACCGCGGAGGAGAGCTGCGCGATCGCATAGCGAGACACCAGCCTGGCGTCCCGCCTGTGCTGCGTTCAATGCAGCAGCCTAGTCCAGCTCAGCCCGGGCCCGCTCCCTACAAGGACCTCGCGTGGCGGGTGTGGCGCGGCGTGGCGCGGCGTGGTTGGAGTGCTGCGGCCGAGGACCCGGCCCGGAGGCCCTTGCAGTGGGTGCCGCGTAGAGCCCAGCAGGGCCGCACAGGACCGGGGTGCCGGTGCCGCATGCAGTGACCGCAAACTATCGCATCATCGCATCGCATGTAGCCGTGCGGGGCTGGGGCGGCGGGTTGGGGCGAGGCTAGCTCTGCCGCTGCTCGCGGTAAGTACAGGAAAGCTGGGAGAAAAAGCACGGGTCTCTGCTCCGCCGCGCTGCTGCGCCCGCCCCGCCCCACCCCGCCTGCCTCACCCCACCCGCGGAGAGCCAATTGCGGTGCAAAAGTGCAGGGCAGGGCACCGCGGCGGGCGGCGGGGCAGGGGAGGCCCAGAGGCAAGCCGTGCACCCGCCGTAGGGCAAGTGCGTTGCCCTGCGCGCCCTGCGCGCCCTGCGAGCCCTGCACCGCCTTTGCCTTGCCTGCGGCTTGCGGCTTGCGGACTAGTCTGCGCAGTAGGTCAATGCACCGAGAGCTGGTTGCGTACCGCAAGCGCCGCCGGCGGGTAGGCTATCTATAGTGACACGGTGCAGGGTCGGTTGATCGCACGGGCCTATCCCAAACGCCGGGGTGGTTAGGCAACCGGCGACGTGAGCGCGCGTCGTGGCGGCCTAACTGCCCAGGCGCTCGCTGTGCCGGGGCCTGGCTCGGGTAGGAGAAGATCCAAACTTAGTATTTTCATGCTCCTTCCCCGGCCCTGCCCGTCCCTGCCGGTCCGCGGAGACATGTTGTAAAGTCTCGCGCCGAGAGGCCCCCTTCACCTCGCCTCGCCCGCCGAGCCGTCCGCCGCGGCCCGCGCAGCAGTGGCCAGGCGCCCTAAAAGGAATCTGCCCGGGTCGCATTCCCCCGTGCAACATCGCAAACGTGCGACGAGACAGCAGTCTCCAAATGGCCAGGAAATTACCGATCCGACTTGCAGCGAGCATGAGCCGTGCAGGAGGAGGCGGGCCGAAGCGGAGAGCGGGCGCCCCGTCCTGCAGGGCCCCGGCCCGCCCCCCGCCCCGCCCCGCCCCGCCCCTGATGCGGCTCGGCGCGACTCGGACCAGGGATGGCTGAACTGAGACTCCTAAGCGACGGGTACCTCTTTCTTTAAGTGGGTGTACACTGCGATCGGAGGGTGGTATCGTGATTGAAAGGAAAATATGACCAAAATAGCTTTAAAATATTCGCACCCATTCAATATTTTGCAACTTTAAGGTGCTTAAAATAGACTGTTGTCGAAAAATCATGGGACTGGATAGTGATTGGAAACGGACTGGAACGCAGGAGGTGCACTGAGTGGAGAAGGTGAGGTACCCCCCTCGCACGTAAGCCGTCACTGCAGACATGTCTTTCCGCGGGTCCTATCTCGCTCGTGTATTCTCCGGCCCGGCCTGCTCCTCGCCGTGCACGTGGCATTCCAACAGCGCACTGTACGCCGCCGTGGCGTGGCGCGGCGCGGCGCCGCATTGCGTCCCCCGTCTGGACCGACCCACGCAGGCTGCCCCCTGCCCGGCCCGGCTGCCCCCGACCCCGCCTCCATGTAGTGCAGCGCTGCGCGGCGCCGGCCCGGGAGACAACACGCAAGTTGGACGGGGAAGCGCTGGTACCCGCAGCAGGCCGCAGCAGGCCGCAGGCAGGACACCTCCACGCCGCGCCTCACGATGCGCACCGCGTACTCACCGCCTCGTCCAACCGCGACGGTCCTCCCCGCCCTTTTCCTGCCCCACGGTGTAGCCGCCCCGCCCTGCCCGCACCCTGCCCCGCCCTGCCGCGCCCTGCCCCGCCCTGCCGCGCCCTGCCCCGCCCTGCCCCGCCCTGCCCCGCCCTGCCCCGCCCTGCCCCGCCCTGCCGCGCCCTGCTTCACCCCGCCCCTCCCCTTTTCCCTTCCGACTCGAATGGGAGATTAGGTCTAGGCGGCTCGCCTCGGAAGGGTCGCATGGCTGCTCGCGTCGCCACACAACCTCGCGTTTAATTATTTGCCTCCTTTTTCATTTCCGTTTCAACGAAGAGAGTCGGAAGAGTCTCGAAGAAATTCCCGCTCTCGCCCTCAAAACTGTTTTTTTCCTGTTTTTGTTATCTCTTTCCGAGTGTGTTATTTGTAGGGCGCCTTAGAGGCTCGCGTTGTGCTATCTCAACCATGGGGTGTGGACGCACTAGTCATAACATCTGGAGCGAAAGCAGAGAAGAGGCCCCTGCTCCTTAGAAGCCCTTTGTCTGCCACACAAAAGCGCTCTTTATTTTTTATTTCCACTCTCCCCGCCCAACCCCCTTGCCCCTCGTTTCAATCTAGACCTCGCGTCCTTCCACACCGCGGGCACTCACGCCAGGACACAACAAAGCATGGAGAATGAGCCCCGTTAATAAACACTTTCAGGGAAGTCGATTTGCCCGAGCTATGAGGCCATGGTACCCGGCGTTTTGGACCGCGTTCCATCTCCTCTAGCAACGAGAATAAAAAGACGACCGGGTGGTGGGGGGGGAGGGGGAGGGACCGTGCGAGGGCGGGCCGTAGTGCGCTGCTCCGAGGCTCCCTAACTCGACGGCCAGCACAGTCACTGCCCCATGAGGAAAGATGAAGGTCGTGATGGCGGCCAAGCGGCCCGGGGCCCGGGGCCCGGCGGGTCAGTGACCCCGATCCCCTCCGACAGGCGGAGGCGCCGGTGGGGCACCAGTGGAGCGCCCGCGCCCCGCCGCAACCAGCCGTTCAATGAGGGTTGCTATCGGGATGTCGGCACCGGCACGTCGTAGACGCTAATCAAGGCTCGAGGTCTCGTCCCGCGCCGAGCCGAGCCTTCCTCGGGTACGAGTGTACCGTGTACCGCTCTGCATTACATGCTGCAGGTGAAGACGAGAGTTGCGGTCCAGGAGGCCGGCGAGGTGCCTCGCGTCGCGGCTGTAAGGCTCGCGACGTCGCGAGCACGGCGGCGGCCCCGCCCCACCAACCCCACCCCACCCCACCCCCACCCCGCCCCGCCGGCTCAATGTAATCCCAAGGCACCCAAGGCTCGTTTTAATGATGACCCTCTTCCCTACTCATCCCTGTAATGACATAGCGTGACATGGGCTGCATGCACCTCGCGGCGCCTAGCCGCGCACACTCAGCTTATTACAAACACATGTCGTTACCGCGAGCCCCGCCCTCTATGCGCTGCAATCAGGCGGAAAGCCGCTGCGGGCGGGGAAGGTCGGTCGGCCGGCCGTCCTGTGACCCGCCTGGGAGGTAGGCAAACCTCGACGAGGGAAGACCAACTCCGCCCCCACGCTGCCCCGCCCCCGCCCCGCCTGCAATAGGCTATTTGAGAGCCGGACGGGAGGAAGTAGAATGGAAGAACAAAAGCGCTCTGCACATGCCCGGGCGGCGTGGTGGGGGGTGCCTAGGGTCCCCACCCCGGCCCCAGGTGCCCCCTACCGGGCCGCCCGGGCATGCGCAGAGCGCTTTTGTTCTTCCATTTCACTTCTTCCTGTCCGGCTCTGAAATAGCCTATAGGGCACAGTGAACTCTCACCCAGACTGGTTGCCTTTCACAAAAACCTTTCTGCCGGGCCGGGTTTCCGACGACGGGCATGGAAGGGGGCGGCGGCGGTGGGGTGGGGCCCGTGGGGCGTGGGCGGGGCGGAGCAACAGGTGGCACTGAGCACTGACCTGGGCGTGCAGGGGGCGCGCTGCGGCCGGTCAGTCCCCGTTAATCCGGGGGTGGGGGTTGACGGTCGTGCGTCGGGTACGAGGGCCGAGCCCGGCGTCCAGGGCGTCGCCGAACACTGCGTCTTTCGGAGACAACTCACTCACTGACACGCGGACGGGCGCGGCAGGGGCGATACAGTGCGGGATACGGGACACTGACAGCACAACCGCGTCGAGTCAGACGCGCCGCCGAACTGAACTAACGCCGCGTTTGGTCAGTTGAGTCAGAGAGCGTCCCCCGAGTCCCGAGCCGGCCGGCCGGCCGGGCCCGAGCGAGCCGCGCCGGCCTGGGGAGTGAGAGAGAGCGAGTCGAACAAAGGCCAGCGGCCGACGTGGTGCGAGAGAGACAGCGATAACAACAACAACGCGAGAATGAAGGTGGGCGGAGAGGAGAACGCCCCGCCGCACCTCGCCGCGCACGCCGGGCGCTTCCCCGCCCTCCCGCCCCTCCCCTTCCCCCCGCGATGCACACCGTCATGCTCCTTCCCCTCTCCTTCTCCCCCTCCTCCCCGGCGCTCCGCTCCACTGCAGCAGCGCACCCCTACCCGCTCCAGCTTCCAGCCAGGGGGCCTCGCTCCCGCTGGAGTGAGTACGAGTACGGGGAATAAAGACACGCCCCCCCCTCGTCCTGTGGTCTTTTGCAGCCTCCCCTGCAACGCTCGCGTCTCCACTCACGTCTCCCGAGGGGGAAATAACTTTGGAGAAAAGTGTACACCGCATTATCATTTCCAACCATTTCCAGCCATTTTCATTCTTCCTAGTTTTCTATTTTTCACGCATTTTCACACATTTTTCACGCATTTCCACACATTTTCATGCATTTCCACACATTTATACCATTTTCAGCCATTTCCATGCATTATCATACATTGTCATTCATTTTCGCGTATTTTCACACGTTTTCATGCATTGCCCTATTTTTTGCTTCAGGCATTTTCGGCCATTTCCATCCCATTATCATGCATTTCCAGTCATTTTCGCGCATTTTCACACATTTTCCCTATTTTCAGCATTAACAGCCATTTCCGACCCATTTCCGGTCCATTATCGCACGAAGTGTACACCATTTTCGCGACTTATTTCCCCCTCGCACGTCCCGCACCGCAGCCGCTGCCGTCTGCAGTCTGATTCAGAAGATCGCTCTTGTACCTCCGCCCTTTGCCGCACCCATGGCGGTGATCTTTGATGAGGATGGCAGGGCGGCATAAGTGCGACAAGGACGGAGGGTGCGAAGAGCGATCTTCGGAATCAGACGGCTAGTCCTTAGCACATTCCCCCTCGTCCCGCGAGCGCGTCTGCAGCGCTCAGCAGAGCGCAGCCGAGCTGTGAGCGGGCAAAATTACATTGGCCGGGTGTATGCAACATGCAGAAAACATGAGTGCGTACCCTGCAGTTAGTACCGGCGGCATCGGCCCGGCCGGCGGTCCTATCTGGGTGGAAGCTGAGGCGAGGGGAAATCGGGGAGGGGGGGCAGTGGTACAACGGGAGTTGGCTGGAGGGCCGTGACCGCGCCGCGCCGGGCCGGGTCGGCCTGCACCGCTGCGCCCATGACCATGGCCAGGCAGCTCGGGACTCGGGGGGCGCGCGCGTGCGCGTTCGCGCGTTGCATGCAGAGTGCAGTGCAGTGCAGCCGTTCTCGGTACGGTACATTGGGCCGGGCCACAGGTACCGGGTGTTTCAGAGGATACACATGTCAGTATTGCTGGTCTGCCTGCCTACCCCCAAGGGGCCACACGGCGCTTTACGGCTGGATCGGGTAGGCAGACCCGCATACTGCGTCGTGTTCTCTGAAACACGCGGTGGAGCCGGCCGGCGCTGCGCAAACCGCGGGAGCGAACATAACAACGCGACCGCGGGGAGCGCGGCAGCAGCATGCCGCAAAAGGAAATACGATCGCTCTCGGACGATATAGTTAAACTTCCCCCCCGAGGTTCTCTCCCGTCCCGTCGTGATGATTACCGCAGGATGCACCTGCTCTCTTGGCCGTGTGCGGGGGTTCGCCCCGCACCGACATCGACTTCCCTTCTCTCACAGTCGTCCTCTCCTGGCGCGGCGTCCTTCCCCTTCCCGCCTCCTCGCCCAGCTCTGCTTTCTCTCCTCAGCAGCCCACGCCTCCTGCCCCCCCCCCCCCCGCGCCCTTTCCGTGCCTTCGGATCTTTCTGGAAAAGGCCCTTCCACCCAGGCTCCGCTCCAGGCGCTCCGGGCTAGGCCCTTCCCTTCCCTGCTCCGTGTAGCGGGACACACCGTCGCCGCCGTAGCGAATGCACGGCCCTACCACCCGCCCGAAAAGCCCTTTTTCAGCCGTCTGCCCGTGGTTACTTACAATCACCCGGCTGACGTCCACAACGCCCCTTTCATTAGCGTTGTACTGTTCTTTTTTGTCCCCTGTACTTCTTTGACACGGCTGGACGCAGTGGCCCTCAATCTGGACCACAGCAGGGTAGCAGCAGCAGTGGCGACAACTCTTGTCATCGCCGTTCGGCAGTTTTTTCGACCGCGACAAAAGTTTATAGAGGAAGCAATGCGTACAGCATCGCGTCGCGCAGAGTGCGTGGCTTGGGCGCTTGGGCGCAACAAGCGTGACCCTCTGTCATTTCCGACACTATACTGCCACCCCTTTTCCTATCGCAGAGGAAGTGGGCGCCGAGTCGCGCTGCGCGTGCGTGCGTGCGTGCGTGCGCGCGCGCGCGGGCGGCGAATGATGAATGACGATGACTAGGACCATGAACTGCCATTGCATGCAGCGTGTGCGCCGGCGGCGCCGGCTACGCTACGCCACGCCACGCCGCCGCGTCAAACGTACCGCAATTAGTGAATGAGGAGCCCGGGCCGGGCCGGGCCAGCCGGGCAAGGCCATCTCCGGTAGGGCACCGGAAAGAATTTCCGTCGACTCGCTTCTCACGCATTAGTTGTTTAAATGATAAATTGAATGAAAATTTCACTTGAATAATCGAGGGATTTTAAATCTTTATTAAGACATTTTGTTTTTGTTGTATCTGGAAGCGTATTTTTTAGAACATTATTGTGAAGTGCAAAGTCATAGAATGTCAATACTCATTCCAGCTGATTCCCTCCTCCTCTATTCACCATCCTTGTTAAATCATTCATCTACAATCAACCTGCTTTTCTTTGACATAGAAAAAAATAGACAATGCTTGTATTTGTATGCATTGCGGAAGCCCCACGAAGCATTAGCACCTTAAAGTGACTTTTCCCCATACATGAATTGTCTTTTATGATTTGGAGATAATCTTAGGTTTAGTCAGACTTACAATAATGTTGATCGTAGATCAAATGATAATAAGATCACAAATACAAATTACCTGTCTTTCAATTTAAATAAGGGGTACACCATAGTGAGTGCCTGACAGCAAAGGGAAAAGGTGCAACCTGATACAGTTCAAAGTTTAAATTAGATTAAACTAAGGCGTGGTTTCACTGAGCTAATTCATGCAAAGTACAAGACTGAAATTGAATGCATGATGCAAAAATCAAGTGTTAAATCATCACCCACATTCCATTTTGTCAGTTGAGGTGATGTACACATGTATGCATAACAATACAATAACTCTTGTGATAAAAAATTTTGTACTAGAAATGTAAAACACAACCTTCCCCGAATAGTGACAGCATATAAACCTTTAAGGACTAGTGGATGCGTCTGCTAAGCTCACTGCACTTTTGTGTTTAACATTTCTAGTCACAACAATCAACATTTGTTACATTTTCTTAACACTCAGGTTCAACTGAAAATAAATGGTTATAATGTTAAATTGGTCATGGAGCATAATTTAAAGAATAAATGAAACTCAATAGGACTTTTCTAATGTACAAAATATTAAGCGTAACAAGGCAAAAGTCCTTCAACAAACAATTGCTGAAACATATGTTTTAGAGATTTGGATAAGAAGTACTTTCTATCATAACAAAAGATATACGTTATGAATCATACTATGCAGAACATTCAAAAGTCTTTCTTTCTTAAACATCATAAACAAGTCCTTCTCAATACTGAGGAACACTTATTAAAATTTGGCGTGTTAGAGATATATATATTTGTATATATATTTGGGCAACAGTATTGAAAAAAAAAAATAATAATAAATTAGCCTGCTCTGAACGTTTTAAGCTTGATAGCCAACAACATGCTTATCTAGTGGCGGAAAACAGAAAACACATACAGGAAAACAGGGAGTGGAGTTTACTTGATACCATCTCACTCGGAAATGATAATGGAAATGCATGTAGGTGAGCCATTGAGTTGAATATTTAAGGAATTTTAAGTGTTAAAATAAGATCAAAATACATAAAACCTGTAATTGCACTATTAACAAACATATATGTGACTCCTCAGAATGAACACAGATTAAGTAATGGCAGTGGGAACAATAATTTAAGGATGTTGATTAACTATGCATGTTAAGACAAACAACATGCAGCTTCTAGGTGAAATGTATCTTTAACAACTAACAAGTTTTTAAACATTCAGCAAAGTGGCCTTTTGTGACCAAAATTTTATCAGAAAGGCGCAAAATGGTCATCAAAAATATTTTATAGCAGGACAAATAAAAAGATGTTTTGGAAAATTTGGAGATTTAGGGATTGGGAGTGTATTGAGCTGGTTTAGGGAAAAACACACTGCTAAGATTTATAACAAAGAAACTACGCATTTTGGACCGCAAACATGAGCTCCGAAATTTAACTTGAGTAGTGGCTGGTGAATATATGCCCTTTCAAGCTAGTAAAGCATTAATGAAAACTGTTTCAACAACAGATGCATAGTTTGTTAGAAAACCATTTGGGATGTAATAAGAAAGAACTTAAGATAAATATATGACATGTGACTGCACAATTATGAAAGGTAACTATGGTACTCCTTATCATAGTACCAAAGAAACCGTGTTAAAGAACCATTTAAGGTTTACATTGAATCTAGACTAGGATTATGAGATGAAATAATATTGTTTGTTCACCATGCTCATTTTACTCCTAGCATTTCGTCATTTGTGCTTTCATGCTTGTACTGACTTCTTCTAAACCTCACATTTGAACTTAACGTATCTTATAAACAAAACTTACAATAACTCTTTCCAAAAGGATGTGTCATGAAAGTTTGCTCCTTTATGAAATGGTAACTATTTTACCTTACTTTGAACAAACAATATCTACCATACCGCAAAATATACAAAAAGAAAAAACTTAAAGAAATTAAAAATGAACACTTTAACCCGATATCTAGATGAACGGGGATTACAAATACTTCACAACCAGGTAAGACAAAAGATCACATGGCAAAATGAGAAGATATTCTCAATTCTGCATCAATAAAAGTGGTTTAACACTCATAATACACCACCCATAATTAAAGCTAAAAATCTCATATTTGAGTGAAACTTCACAGGGAAAAGTTCTGATGGTTCATGAAAATATAATGCATGCACACTATCCTAGAATTTGTTTTTCACAAACACCTGTGCTTTTATAGAAAACAGAAAACTCTAGTGGCCATGCAGTGGTAGGTAAAATGCAAAAGAGGTCAGTGGTCTCACAATAATCAAATACTGTAGAGGATGCTGTTGCTACTGCTGTGCAAATAAGCACGGAAAGATAAAAGGAGGACCATAAAGATATTTTTCATTAGACAGCTAGAAGATTTTTTATGTTCTTTGGGGTTCCTTCCTCATTTAAATGTTTGGTTGTATATCTGCAAAATACATTTAATTCCAATAATGAAAAATTATAAAGTGTGTTGAATTCCAACTTATACAGATACCTGAAATTTATGAATCTAAAACAATTAACAAGTAATTTTAACTTTACCTCAGGGCATTTAGTAGGCCCTCTGATCTAGCAGCTGGTTGATCCTTTAACAGCCTCACGCATCCTTTGACCTTAAATAAACAAAAAATTAATAATATTCTAATTATTTGGTGAGGATAGAAAATGGTAATAAGTATTGACGTACATCAACATTTGCTGCCTTCACAAATGCTCCATTTGGATGAACATGATCATAGAGAATGACCAAGCCAACCATGACCCTCAGTACAAACAATTGAGTTTCTTCTCGCTGAAATTGTGAAATTATATTTCTAGGGGAAAAAAGTAATTGTAAGCACGGGTACAATTTTAATAGATTACTATGATGAACACACAAAATTTAACTTACGGGCTCTCAAGCATTCGCAAGCAGACTTTGGCCATTGTACTCAGTGTCTCAGTAGTGTTTTCAATAGGTATGTCAGAGTTCTGAAAATTTAGTGGAAAAGAAGAGAAGTTTTGAATCATGATTGCTACAAATTATACCTCAACATAAACCCTCTTGAGATTGTCACTTACTTGTGAAACAAATCTTGTAGTTGCTTCACTCAATGTTCGCAACATAGGAGTTGCATGAGCATAGAAAAGGGACATATGATTTGCAAGTTCATTGGAAACCTCCCTTTCATCAACGTCACTAATTTCACTACAAGCCAAGCTTGAGAGGCTTGACATTCTTTGTCTGGTTAGAGTGCGGCGATAATAACTGAAATCATTCTGTATTGCTGGTGTTTTCATCTAAATTAAAAGTGTTACATGAAGAAATTCAAAAATTAAAAAGGGCAAAAACAAAAAAGGCTGATTTTACAAAATTATAGTTCACCTTATGTTCATCAAATTTGAGAACAAATTCAAGTATTTCGGCAAACTGTTTCACAAGAGCCTGTTGTGTTTCAAGGTGTTGAGTAGGGACCATTGGACCAGAACATAGCTGGAAAAGAATTTTGGGCACAACAGCATCTGCAAAAGAGATAAAAAGTAAAATTATTTTACAGTAATAAACTTCCAAGCATAGGCTTAGTTAACAGCATAACTTACCAAGCTCCAATGAAAACTCATAAAATCTTTTCAATTTTGATACAAGAGGTAGAACTGCAGTCCAAGCTTTAGATTGAAATTCATCACTTGGATTTGCAATGGCTTCTCTAATTTCTCTTCCAGCTCCTTTGTAGCATTGAATTTCATTTAATATGGATTCAGAATTTCGTAATACCTGCTGAACTTCCTCAAATGTTTCCCGCTCACTCTCAGTTGGTTGAGCGTCTAATAATTGCAGCAATTAAAAAAAAAATCAAGAAAAATATAATAAAACAAAAAATAATAATAATTAGGATCAAAAAGTTACATCCTAAATTTCTTACTTTCAAAGTCCAGGAAGACATCATATTTTTGAGGTGAGCAGCACGTAGACTCATCTCGAGCCAAAAGACTCAAGAGCTTGCCCATGGTAGAATTTGTGAAGACTGTTGTAAATCAGCAGTCCATAATATAAAGGGCGCTGCAAAAGAAATTGTGGGAAACTTGTATTAGATAAAGCTGTATTGTTGTGCAAGGAATATAGGTTAGATTTAGCTCTTAGCCTAAGAGAACACAGAACGACGCGCACCCACAGATAATATTTTCCTCCCAAAAAAAATGCAAAAATCAAATTGCGCATTCTAAAATTTGAACTGAAGTGCTCGCTACACTAAAGATAAGCCCGATAAACCTTCCCGCCTATTAAGGTTAATTGGTACAGGGAGTGTGAGTCACAGTGGTGGGTTCCAGGAGGGAAGTAACATGCACCTGTTTCAGACCTAAGCAGTCTCAAGACATAATTTGGATGATGTGGCGAAAGAAGGCTGCTAAGCATAACCAAAAATGCGAAAATATTCTACATATGCCATTGATTTGGATTGTGCTGAAACTAAAGCATTCAAACTGGAATAACGCCTACTCCTTTTTTAATGCGTCGTAGTTGTTTCAGAGCAAGATTAAACCATGGAATCGAACAAAACTCCAACGTCAAAAACAATGAGACCATTCAAAAAAGCATAAGATATTTCAAATTCGAAGTACCTTGGCGTTCTTTTTTCCTTTAACGATCTACATTTGACAAGACGACGTTACGTCGTCTGCAATCTTTCAACTGACAAGTCTGAATGTGCGCCTTCTATGAATGGAGCGTTCCTTTTGGCGGCATCAGATCCATCAGGTCTGCGAGCCTGAGGTACGAGGGAGGAAGCGAGAAGCGCGGGTACTTTCAAACTCAAAACATGCCAATGGCAGTACAGTGGCACTTGGGTTCGACAGACTGTTGTGTGAGAAAGGGGGGCCTTGGAAGCTTCAATCCCCTCATTGAATGAACGATTTAGCGCTATGGGATGAGAGAGGAGGGGAGCCGACCGAATTGCACAGTAAAATAGAAACACTGCAAAATGGATATGTCATGGGGGGAACACCGGTGAGACGAAACTGCTTGTGAAGGCGGAAATTCAAAGTGGTGCACTACAACGCAGCCGCATGGGGAAGTTGCTCTCCTCTGCACTTCACTCTGCACTGCGCTTTAGCTGCACTGTACCTGACAGTGTTCGCACTTATCATCATTCGATCTCATTCGAAACCTTTTCCTTTCGAGCCGTATAGCTGAGCTGCTCCGGGTTCGTCTCATGAGACGGGCGACAGGCGTTAAAAACCGCGACTGACTGGCCTGCGATGCCTGTCGGCCGTGACGACGCGACGACCGACGGAAGGGCGTAACTGAAGCGACGACCGTGGGGCGCGCGGTTGGGGAAAGGACCGGGACCGTGGGGGGAGGCGTACAGCACAGCAGGCTTTTCAATGAGATCTAAAGCGAGGTGGAGGGGCGTGACGAGGCGAGCTGGGCGGGGCTGGGCGGGGGAAGAGGGGCACGGGCAATGCGCAGCGACGTTGGCGAAACATCCGACTCGACTCGACACCGTGCCGTGTCGCCATCGCCATCTCCTATGACCAGTGCCTTGCGGTTGTACTCATTGGGGCACAATGCTCTCTATGAAGGGCTTGGCGTGATTCTAAATGTGGCCTTACACTCAGCGTTTTTCGTCATGTCCATCTGTGTCCGTTTTGCATTTTTTGTCAATTTTGTAGTCACTCATGTCCCAAAGGTTTTGTTAAAGTGTACAACAGTACATTTTTTCTACACTATCGGACAAAATATCAACGAAAATCGACAAACAGACATAGGCGGATGCATCAAAAATGTTGAGTATAAGGTGACCTTAATGCAACGATTTGGACTCTTTCGCCCAAAGCATTCGCGGGGGGTGGGGGGGAGGGGGATGAGGGAGATAGCTTGCGGACTACAGAAACTCTCAGTTTCTAATTCAGACCAATAATATACGCTCTAACGCCGAACTTGAGGGTGTGCCAAAGTAAACTTTCCATCATCTTTCATCATTTTCTTTCCATCTCGAAATAGGGACACTTGGTGTTTTACTGAAAGTTCATCACAGGACCTTTATAATAAAACACCGAGTTTTCCAAAGTCGGGATGGGTAACAGGTGATCGAAAGTTGACTTTGGCACACCCTACCGAACGCCCCTGCAGGCTGATTCCGCAGCGCGCGCGACGGGGTTTTCTCCCTCGCGCGAGGGGGTGTTTCTCTGTTCCTGTCCTTGTCACACTAACGGACAGAGGGAGGGAGGAGGGGATCACTCGCGCACTCTGCAGAATCAGACACGTCAGATTCAGAAAAGAGTGCTTCAGTATCTCCGTCCTTGTCACACGCATGGGTCTCGCCCCCTAGGAGTGAGTGAGAGGGCACTACAAAGAGATCTTCTGAGTCTGGGGGCAGCCTGTGAGCGGCCCGATGCCTCCGCGCTCCGCGCTCTGCCTGATATGGCCCACATGGAAGTAGGATGGGCATCCACGCCGCCTCGCCGCCCGGGGGCCGGCTCGCCCGGCGTGTCGCCATGCCGAATGGGTTGCCTACCGGGCGCGGCGCTCCCCGCGCAGAGCCTGTTCTGCCTCCGCTCGATGTGTTGGTGTTGCCTCTGACCAGAGCCGCCCATGGGACCCCTACTCACGCTGCAGTCCTCGAGAGAGACCCCAATGTTGTGCGGTCGGGGCGGGGCGGGGCGGGGCGGGGCGGGGCGGGGCGGGGCGGGGCGAGCTGATTGTGGCGGTTGATAAGCGCGGCCGCTGCGCCCCCACCGTGGGGAGGGAGGGACGGGGTGCCGGGTGGGGCCCACCCCTGACACTGGGGAGCACGCGTGCAAATGAGTGACGGGTCCTTATCGCCGTGGCGCTCAACTCTGCACGGCCCGGCGGCACCGGAGAGCAGCACGGGGCACGGCCGAGCCTGCGGCCTGCGCTTGCATGCGTGCTGGTGGCCGCGCTGATCGGACGGGACGGGGCGGATCGCCGCGGCAGGCTGAATCCACAGTGAGATTTTGTATCTCTGTCCTTGTCGCACTCGTGGGGCACGATCATAAGGAGCAAGAGAGAGGTCCGAGGGGTCCATCGCTCGGTTCAGGAGCGTACACACGGTTACCGATTACCAGTGATTACCAACAGTTTTCGGTAACATTTTCAAAAAAGAATTGAAATTAGTGTAATTTTTTTTGCACACTTTAATCAGGGAAAGCCCTAAACAGCATGAAAAGCTACGTAAAGAGGAAGTTTTGGAATGTGATTACCAGCAATTATCGGACAAAGTGTTCACAAGATTACCAGAGTGGAGGACTCCTCGGAGAGGTCACTACTAAACGCTGTTGGTAATCACCCTGCTGCCGAGAGGGACCGGGCTGGGACCGTGCCGAGCCGAGTCGGGAACCGGGGCCGGTGGAGGGACCATTGGGAGGGGCCTATGCATAGCTATGGCTAAGGGCTGTACAGCAGGGTTATTCCGCACCCTGGTTTCATCGTTCTCTCCTTGTCGCACTCATTGGGCACGGCCTTAGGGTGCAAGAGAGAGGGCACATCAAAACGGTGTTCGGAATCGCCTTACAGGTCGCCAACCCCTCCGCAGTGCACCGTTGGGTGACGCCGCACAGAGTTTTCGTCTCCCTGTTCTTGTCTCACTCGTGGGCACCGGGCAGAAGGAGGGAGGGAGGGAGGGAGGGAGAGAGAGAGAGAGAGAGAGAGAGAGAGAGAGAGAGAGAGAGAGAGACAGAGAGGACATACTGCTATCCGCTGTGTGCGGAATCACCCCCTGCAGACCAGGCGCCGCCGCGCCAGGCCCCGTGGCTTGTCTCGCCGGAAGCTCTCGATAAGCTCCGCTCCACACACTGGCGATGGCGGTGCGGTGCGGTTCGCGTGCACCGCGCGTGTAGTGTGTGTGCTCCTGCATTGACCATCACGTCACCCTGTGCGGGGCGGGGCGGAGGGTGCCGTGTAACCCTTCGTTGTGGGTGCGAGGGGGAAGGGTAGAATATGTGGGACAGTTCGGAAATGAAGACATGATAGTGGCGCCGCACGGAACGGCCTCGCGCGCTGTGCGACGCTTCCATCTCGCGTCTTTTTAACCCTACTCCCTCGAAAATCCTCCCTCCGATACCACTCAGGCCGGGGAGGTATTTGTTTCCCCCTGGTTGTTTGTGCGTCCACCCCTCAGCAGCAAGTTCAAAGAGAGTCCTTGATTCGAAGCGGTAGGCGAGCAAGGTAACTTGTTGTTTTCTTTTTCAGTTTGCATGAAATCCTTTTCTATCCTGGGCACGCTTGTTGCCGCCGTCGTCGCCAGTGACTGCACAAGGTATTTCCTGTCGCTGCTTCCGCTACCCCCATTCCCTACCGTCTGTATGCGAACTTATCGAGCCCGGCCGGCGGCCGTGCGCGGTTCACACGCTCAAACACTTCGTTCAGGTCTGCCGATTGGCCGTCCGGATTCGCAGTCGCGCTGCTGCGTTAAACGTGTGGTGCGCCCCGTTTTCTCGGCCCGTTTGGCCCGTTTGTTATTGGCTTCCCCCTCCCCCCCCCTCCCCCGTCCCCGCTCGACTCGATGGAAAACACAAACAGTATTGACTGCTTCACTTTTCATTCCGACCCCCGAGAGCAGCTCGCCGCCGCCATCGGCGTCACCAACATACGCCGTTCTATCATCGCTACCCCGCGGTGTGCATGACTGTTTTCACCTCCCATTTGACTGCGATTGGTGTCAGCGATCGGCGGGTCGATGCGCGGTGGGGTAATAATACTCCCCCTACAAATTGTATAACAATATCCAACTGTGTATCTCATCACAACAGAATGCGAAATGAGTATAGTTGCCGCACTGTTTCCAACGGGAATGGGGGTGATCGCCAGCAGGTCGGCTAGCCGCGAGTGTTCGCGTGTCGGTCGGTTAGGCCCCACCACGCATGCACTATGCACCGCACACCCTCACGCACACATTTCCCCGCATCTTTTTGTTGACGACGCAGTTTCGATGTGTCGCCAATGGGAACAGTGGCTTCCCCCTCCCCCCTCCACTCCCCCGTCTACTTTTTATTTCTTCGTTTTTTCTTTCTGCTGATTTGGGTTTGCAGACCGCACAATCCCGCCGCAATGGACAGTGGTAGTGCGGTGAGCCATCTGTTGTTGTGGTTTGTGTTCGGACGCGGTGGCGGCGCGGGGCGGGGTGTGGCCGGGCGTCGGACGGGCAGTTTAGACCGCGTGATAGATCGACTTGCATTTTCATTGCTCTCCCACCACTCATTGATTTCTGAATGTTTGATTGACTGATTGATTGAATGATGCGTTGATGGATTGTTCCGTTTGAATGGGGCGGCTGCTCGCTCGCGCGGCGGGTGCCCCTTCTTTACTCAGCCACTCCGTCCCGTCCCGTCCTGGCCCGGCCCGGTCCGCCCGGCCCCCGGTGTCGACTTGAGGAAAACCAATAAAGGCGGAGTGGCGGCGGGAGTGCATTGGACTATAGTAGAAAGCACACCCCGGCTCCCCCAGGAAAAAAGCGCGCAGAGCGGACAGCGACTTTCATTTGCGGCTAACTGCCTGGTTTAGAGCCAAGTATGCTGCAGTTTGACGCAGACATTGGCGAGACGCTCTATGTGGGGGGGGGGGGGGGTGAATTTCTTCTCCGAACATACCAATACAATCCTTTCTGCAACGTTTCGCACGGGGTTGCGCGCAGCAGGGCGTTCCGGCTGCCCCGATACAGTAGATCCCCCGAGGACGCCATGTAGGGTTGGGGCTGATTGGCTGCTGACGGCCTGGTCTGCACCGCGCCTGCACCTCTCACACGGAGACGAGCCAGGAGGAGGAAGAGAGGAACAGCGCGCCACCCAGACGACCGATTCCGAAGACCGCTTTCATCCATCTATCCTCGTCGCACTCATGGAGCAACACCATGGCGAGCATAGGGCACCGCTGTACGTGCAACAAGGACCGAGGGACAAGAGCGATCTTCTGAATCAGTCGGCAGGCTCCCACGACGACAACCCCCACAACGCCACACCCTCCTCCCCCTGGCGATGCCCGCCCCTCACTCGCCCGCGCTAACACACCCCTCTCGGACAACTTTGCGCGCAAGTCACGTCGCCGTGCAGCGCATCGCATCGCGGGGAGGAAGACGGAAACACGAGAGTGATGTCGGGCTGGCTGGGGCTCCTGCAGGAGGAGGAGACTTCGGGTGGGCTTCCCTTCCCCGCAGACTCCTCGTCCATTATTATCAGCTCGACGCAAAGTTGTACTCGCGCTGGATCCGTTCAACAACTATCGCCGCGCGCCTGCTACTGCGCTGCTTGACGGCGTCCTCAGCTTCCTGCCGACAGCGACGGTGACGGGCGGCGGCGCTTCCCTCGGGGGAGAATAAGAGACCGTGTCACCGGGGGAGAGGAGGGGAGGGACAGAGAGGGAGAGATAGCAGTGTGTGCGTCTTCCACCGAAAAGCTCTCGCACGCACGCACTCACTCACTCACTCACTCACTCACTCACTCACTCACTCACTCACTCACTCACTCACTCACTCACTCACTCACTCACTCACTCACTCACTCACTCACTCACTCACTCACTTACTCGCTCACTCACTCCCTCACTCACTCACTCACTCATTTCTCTCTCGCTCGCTCTCTCTCTCTCTCTCTCTCTCTCTCTCTCTCTCTCTCTCTCATATTCACACACACACACACACACACACTCTCTCTCTCTCACTCTCTCTCCCGCACTCCCTCCCTAACTCTCAGAGCCAGTCGGGCAACAGGGAGGCCGGCCACCACCGTGGATAATCATCGTTCAATAAGCCAAGACGACTAATGTTCACATTACCAAAATTAGCAAAGTCTCCCGAGGGTGCTCCCTGCCTGGGCCCGGGAGAGCACCCTGGGGCGGGCGGGCCTGGGCCTGGGCGGGCCTCGCCGCGGTGACGGGAGGGGTGGCCGGAAGAAAAATGATGTTCCCTTGCGGACAGCAGACATCGGCGACGGCGAGGACGGAGCGGGGCGGGCAGCATCTGCACTCGCACCACTGGCACCTCACTTACACGCCATCCGACATGCAATTCGTCGAGAGATTAAGCTTCCTAATACTGCTTGATGTGTGGTGGTGGTGGTGGTAGTGGTTGTGGTGATGATGGTGGTAGTTGTGGTGGTGTAGGGGAAGACTTTCCATATAAAAACATTAGTGTGCATTACCCGCCCACGACAGATCTCTCTCTATTTTTATTGTCGTATAAGCGTAGAGGGATGAGATGTGCGAAAGGTCCCTTTTGTTACTGCAAAAGAAACAGTGGCGGGTTGCTGCTGCTGATAATATACACAACGGTCACCGGTACGGCCAGGGAATTGACTGATTTTGGTGGGAAAGGAGATTAAGAGGAAAAACTCACAACAGCGATCGTGCGGGAATGGCCAACGTCATCTTTTGCAAAATTTATGTGCAAAGCACATAGGAAACCGCAGTGCGATTTCGGAGCTGGAATTCCACCCGGGTCCTTTCAAGGGGCTGCCCGATGCCCGTCCCGGCCCCTGCTGCCTGGGCAGTGAATGGGGATGGCCGTGGCCAGGACGATCGCAGATGCACGTGAATAACACACAAAGATGGCCTTCTCCACCTTATTATTTGCAAATCCTTTGGAACCATATCCAATCTGTAAATAGCTCTAATGCAGTATGTCCACATGCAGTGCAGCACCAGAAAGTCTACACTGGTAAAACAAATGTATAGTTCTAAACATCAAATGATGTTTAACTGCTAATGTTTAATACTTAAACACTATATCATGTTTAGTTCAAACTATACATCAGCAGATGTTTATTTTCTAAACACTTTGCAAGTGTTCAGTTGGCTATACACTTGGCGCAGAGTGGTGTCCCTATGCTTTTCCATCTGAAGCCTCGCCCAAGTGTATACTTCTATACATCACAAAATGTTTAACCTTTAAACATTTGTGAAGTGTATAGGTGTTAAACACCTTGTCATGTTTAGTTCCTGCTAAACATCATGTCATGTATAGAATTGCCAACTATACACCATGATGTATAGAAACTAAACATTTGTTTTACCAGCGTACTACTACTAGGTACACACCCGTACACACCCAAAAGTAAAAGTGTTGCGTAAAGAATTGACAGCCTCCACTAGAGCTCCACCTTACAACAAGAAATAATTGCAAAAAGTACGATTTACGTCGAATTTTTTATTTTATTTTAAGGCACGAATAGCCTAAAAGTTTTGTCTGGGATCTGACTTTTTAATTTTTTTTAAATCGGCCTTGTTACAATTCAAATCGGCGCCCTGAATCAAGATCCGTAATCCTCATGTCAGTAAAATACACACTGTTAAAAACACCGTAGGGAGTTACGGTACGCCTACGGTCTGTACCGTAGTTTTCGTGTACGGTCAGACTGTAGCTTATTATTACGGTACGGACTGTCTTTCATTGTGGATAGAATGTGCCCCATTGAACTTCCCCAACACATTTGCAGGCTACGGTGTGTACCGTAAGATTCAGACCGTACCGTATAGTAGAAAATTACGGTCCGGGACCAGGTAACAAATTAACGGCGCGTACCGTAGGTATTTAAAGTAGTATTTTCTCACAGTGATAAGGCAAATGCGACTCGAACCCGTCTCCCTTTTCGAGGTGTTGGGAGATCATGGCTCAGTCGGTAGAGCACATTTCATTTAAATCTGGGGCGGAGGTTCGGTTCACGCGTGAAAGTGTTTTTTTTTCTTTCTTTTTTTTTCGCGATTCTAATGTCACCTTCCTTGAGGCTACAGGCTACAGGACAGGGCAAATACAACTCGACTCGTCACACTGTTTAGTCATCGAGGCGTCGTGGCTTAGGCCGTATAGCGCGCATCACCGGCTATGAGGTCGGAAGTTCCACTCCCACCAGGAAAAGTGTTTTTCGCTCATCACATTCCCTTCGCGATATAATTACTCTTTCATCCTTCTTGAGGTGTTTAGTTAAGTGCTGCATCTGTGTAGTTGTTTTTTTAACTTAAAATGGTACTGATATTCTGTGATATGAATAAGTAAAAGGGTCCATTAGGGTAATTTTTGTAAGTCTGTTTAGCGTTTATTCCACAGCAGGCAGCTTCGTAGGCATACCTTTCGGCAACTTTATGTACTTTTCCCCAGGAAAATGGTGGCGTGATATGGTTGCCAAACTTAAATCTAGACTATCAACTTTTTTTTTGCCCAGCTTATCATCAGTTTTGCAATTTTGCTTGTGTGACTGAGATCGTGTCACGGCTGGAAACGAGCCTCTCATCACAGAGTCGACGAAAAAGTTGGTGGGCCCAGGCCCAGGCCCAGGCCCCTCGCGGCCGCTCAACGTGGCCCGGGCCCGGCGGCGCATGTGCAACCCTTATGAGGAACAAGGCTTTTTGCGCCTCATCCCCTAAGGCCACGCAAATCTGACAGCCAAACCGGTCCGGCTGAATGCGCGCCTGGCCCCTCCCCGCCCCGCACCCACCCCCGCGGGCCCCTCGGGGGTCTTTGTGCGCTGTGCGCTCATTGTTCCCTCCCACGCACGCCGCGGTTGTGCAAGTATTGTTGCCTTGCGATGCGATACAAGTGATTGCCCTGCCGGCCCCGGCCCGGCCCTGAGGCCCGAGGGAGGCTGCCTGCCCCAAGGTTGGCCCGCGGGTCCCTCTCTCCCCTCCTCTCCTCCCCGCTCCAGGTGGACCCCCTTTGCTTTGTGTGTCCTGTCCTTACCTGCGCTGCCCGAGGCCTAGGCCGGGCACCTACCTCAACACAATATTCGCCCCTCTTTATTCTTCCACCCGCACCCCCACCCTCCCTGTGTGCTCTTATTTTCCTTCGTATGTTTTTTTTTAAATTTTGCAATTTTTATTTTGCAATTTTTATTTCTTGCGTGCAAAACCCGGAGCAAAGCGTTTGTCCCACGGCGTACAGCGTTGCGCTGCTGCATCTTGCCTCACTACGACTCTGCCGCAGTCACGTCGCCCTAACCTTCGACGTCCCGTCAACACCTCTTCCAACCTCAATCAACCAGATGCGCCACGATTTTTCAAAATCACGTTAGCGCGTAAGAAAAGAAAAAAGTAGAATTGCGAAAGGTGTTAAAGGTCAGTTGGTAGCGAACCTAAAGGTGGTTACAACTTATCTTGGCACACGCCTTACACTCCACTCCAGAAGTGTTTCCCTGCCGGAGCCGAACTGCAGCCCGGTAGCGCACCATGTGGCCCGGGATCGGCCGGCCCGGCCGGCCAGGGAGGCGAGGCGGCCTATTGTGTGCTCCGGGCTGGGTCGCTGCGATTCAGGTCATTCATCCTCTCTAGTAGATGCCGATTTTAACCTATAAAAACTTCTAAAGTAGGTCGTTACGGAATGTGAGACCGCCTTAGCCACATCGGTGGTTACGAAACAAGAAAAATGATACTAGACACGACTTTTTAAAGTGATTTTGAAGGACATTCAAATTTTTACAAGACAATTTTTTAAAAGACTTCAGGACTTCAGGACTTCAGGACTTCTTCAGCTTCAGACGCCACGCGCAAATTTTAAAAGCGAAGAGGAGATCAAAATGTTTATTTTAATAAGCAATTAAATTGTGCTGCTTAAACCCTTGCAGTCCATTTTCAGAGCTGCTTATTACAAAAACGGTGGCATTTGCAGTAATTTTGTTTTCGTAGTAACTGTTCAGAATTTAGCGGACAATATTTAATATTCTATGAGTGACGCCTCTATACATTCCCGTTCGAGAGATAAATACATTTAAAGTCAGCGTTTTTGTCCGGTAGCTCAGGAAGCTTTAGCTGGTGTCCGTTTTATTAATCACTTTTGTAGATAAATAAGTTCAGAACGGAAAGTCCGATTTAAATGTTTCAAAATACGTCTTAGCTTTATTTTTGGCAATTTAGCGAGCTGAAAATGACGTGTACTCAAAATATTCACAGAAATGGGACTTTTAGGGACTTGGAAGACTGAACACACCGTTTTATTGGGGGCCATTAGTCTCGCCTCCTCGTCCGAGCTCGTCAATAGACACCCTCCCCCGGCCGCCCCCCGCCACCCCCGCGCAGAGACCCTCCAGTGGTTCCTGAGCGGACTGTATTTTCTTTGTTTTCCGAGGCGAATTCCTCGCCGAGCGTGTGCCAAGATAAGTTGTAACCACCTTTAGCTGTTTCTGGCCACTCTTGCTGGATGCAGGAAAATTAATAACAACTCACTTAAAAAATAATAATTCCAAAAACTTGTGTAAATCACACCCAGCCAATATAACAGAACACACTGCTGCAGCACCATCATACCTTTTGGAGAAAGCAGTTCTGCGATGGACGGTTATTCCTGTTGTGCTGACTCCCCCAGGGAAGTCCATCTAACCCTTTTGAGCCTCTGCTGATGCTGGCGTCCGCTCATGTGTCCCCGAGCGGAAGTTCGCGTCAAACATTTGCCCTCAGCTGACCGAATGGCACTTCCGAGCAGCCGGCAGGGCGGGGCGGGTCGGGGATGGGGCGCACAAGATCTGCATGCTATCGGCGCATCATATCGGCTTGCTTGCTCCCGGTCCGGCTGCTCCCACGGGTGACCGACTCCGCCGTGTCCTTTGCGACCCGGGCTGAGCTTTGACATCCGCATTTCCTGCTGCTGCTGCATGCACGGCCTCCCTGCCGGACGGGTCAATGTGCAGCTGTCAGTCAGAATTCACACTTGCTGCCTCAGCGCGCTGCAACGCTGCACCGCCGTTCCGCAGGCAACTTATTACTCCGAAGACCGCTCTTCTTCTCTCTCTCTCTCTCTCTCTCTCTCTCTCTCTCTCTCTCTCTCTCTCTCTCTCTCTCTCTCTCTCTCTCTCGCCTATGCGGCGAAGCACGTGAGTGTGAGAGAGACAGGGAGAGGAAAGCGCTCTTCGGAATAAGTCGGCTGGGGCGGGCTCAGCCTGCTCAGCCCGGTCCCACGGATGCAGGGGCCGGCCGCGCAGGGCAGAGCTCATGTTTGAGAGAGTGGAGTTCTAATCCAAACCGAGCCGTGCTCGCGCATCTCACACTCTAAGAAGGCCCCTCGATTCACATCACTTTTTCAGTGGTCACTTTCCTCTGATGGCGCCCCTCAACTGCTGGCCCGGCCTCGCCTCGTCCGCCATCACCGAAGGTCTCGATGGTCGTCGATGAAGTAATCGAATGCAATGAGCCGCGTTTCGTACCCCCTCCCCCCGCTGCCTTGCGCCCTCTTGGGCCGCACCTCGGGGGTGTGCGGGGAGCGGCGCGCCGGGTAAAGGCACCCCTCCGGCGAGCACTACACCCCCATCATTAGCTAGCGCTGGCCTCCATCTCCCGTCCCACTCTCTCCCGGACCGGCCCCCGCGGCCGCCGCCGCCCCGGACCGGCCTCTCTCTTTCTCCGTAACGAGGAGACAGCTCAGCTCCCCCGTGCTCTCGCCGGCCCGGCCCACGAGCGCAGAATCTCAATGATGCTTGGACCTTGTCATGATGATCGGGAGCGGAAGAGAAGCGGGGGAAGAGGAGGGGGAGGAGGAGGGGGAGGGGGAGGAGGAGGGAGAGGGGGAGGAGGAGGAGGGGGAGGAGGAGGGGGAGGAGGAGGGGAGGAGGAGGGGGCGGAGGAGGGGAGGAGGAGATGGAGGAGGAGGGGGAGGAGGGTGGCCGAAATGCTTGACCGGTTGTGGGGCGGCGCGGGGCGCTGCGGGGGTGTCCCGGCAGGCTCCAGATCACTTCTGACTGTGTTCACTCCGCCCCCGCGCCGCAGGATCCTTTGGGGATGGGGTTAGCCTGCAAGCGGCCTGCCGCTTATTGGGATGCGCCAATGCGCCCCTCTTCCGAGCGCCTGAGCCGGTCCGGGTCCGGCGGCCCTTCACCTCTCCACCTCCTTCACGGCCCCCACCCACTCCACGCCCTCTCCTGCGGGCGCGTCGGGCCACAGCAGACAGCCTCAGCACAACTGCAGCGCGGTACTCACCTACCTCCACTCACATCGCGCGGCCAGGACCTTACCTTGGCGCGTGCACCTGGCTCCTCCTGCCCTGCCCTACGCCCCTCTGCCGCGCACCCACCAGGAGCAGCTGCACCCTGAGCCCTGAGCCCCCCGCGGCGGAGCGCGGGCGGAGCGGCGCGGGCGGCGGCGTCACCGGGTCGAGCGCACACGTCACAGTGACTGGGTGTCGGTGTCACAGTCAGTAGACTGATCCTCTCTCTCTCTCTCTCTCTCTCTCTCTCTCTCTCTCTCTCTCTCTCTCTCTCTCTCTCTCTCTCTCTCTCTCTCTCTCTCTCTCTCTCTGACACTCACTTCTACGCCGCACACCATGAGTGCGAGAGAGATGGAGCGCTCTTCTGAATCAGTCTGCTGGTCTGACAGGCAGCCGGTGCGCGCCGCGCGAGGTGTCACCACCTTGACGCATCGGAGGTGCAAGCTGCACCTCGCCTAAGGTGGAAGGAACCCCGCCTGGAGGCCCTCCGCTCCGCGCTGACGCACCGCGCCCGGTCCCGGCCCGAGCTCTGATTGCCTTGGCTTTGGCTTCGCACCTGGCGGCCTGGGCCTGGACTCCCTTGTCAAGAGCTTGTGCTGCGAGCTCACTGCGCCACAGGACGCGCAGGCCAGGACGCGTCGCTGTGGCGTGGGAGAGAGACGAAGGGAGAGAGAGAGAGAGAAAGAGAGCGTCTTGGAAAGCAGAGCAGAGCATCGCACACCTGGCGGACGGCCCGGGGCCGGCTGCACAGGGCGCGGGACGAAAAGGTAGCGGGGGAAAAGTTGGAATTCTTGACGCAGCGGGAGGGAGGGAGGGGGGGGCGGGGTTTCAGCCGACTTTTTGGCGAATCCGCGGGAATGCTTGGCGAACGATATATTTTTTTTCTTTCGCGAAACGCGCGCATCTCTGTGCTCTTGTTCTCGACGAAAAATGTCTCCTCGCTTTGCGGTTGGCAAAGCTCCCCGTTTAAACTGTTGCTAATCTCCCACACGGTGTGTTAACATTTTCTGAACCTTAATCTACCTCAGGATTGACAGTACACCTCACGTTTCCCGGGCGGGGTTTGTTACGGAGTAATAAGGACCGACACGGCACCTATCACGCAGAGAAGTACATTTGGCGCACAGTCGGTCCGCTCAGTCCGCTCAAGTCGAGGGGGACATCACTTCGTTCAGTCAGTGTACACGCTCTAAAAAAGTCACTTTTCAGTCACACTTCAGTCAATTTCAGTCATTCAGTCATTACAGTCATTCGGTCATTTTCAGTCACTTTCTAGCCACTTCTGTTGATCGTCGGCGTCAAAAGATTGAACGAGTTGCCTATCCAGCAGGCTTCATGTGTGAGAACAGGCTTCAATAATGAATTACACAAGTTTGAGTGACATTTCAGTCACTTCAGTCAACTTTCAATCGCTCCAGCCATTTTTAAGCGGTCTCAGCACCGCTTCTAGCGCTACGTCGGCTGGGGCGGGGAGCGTGTCGTCGTCGGTCGTCATGGTCGTCGTTCGGGAATGGTCGTCACTGTGACGTCACGCCTCCCCCCTCCACGCTCTGTCCCCACTCGTCTAGTCTGTTCGTGTGTCGTGTTCGTTGCTCGGCCCGGCTCGGCCCGACCCGGCTCCCCCCGGCCCGGCTTGGCTCCGGGTAAAAAAATGTCAGGAACCACAAAATATCAGGTCTGATATGTAGGTTTTGAAGTTGTATCGAGATTATGTGACGCATAAACTAATGTGGTCTGTCCGATGTCAGCTAGTTTTTGTACAATGAGGACCTTGCCCCGAATGGCGGAGCGTAGTGGGAACCATAACAAAGCACCATAACCCATAATGTAAACTAGTTTAAATCTAGTTTTATATTCAATTCTAGCATAACTCTGTTAAAAAAATGGTGTGTATTAGGGCTGCACATACATTCGGATCATTTTACATTACAAAATATCAGGTCTGATATGTAGGTTTTGAAGTTGTATTGAGATTATGTGAAGCATAAACTAATGTGGTCTGTCCGATGTCAGCTAGTTTTTGTACAATACTGGGCCCATCACTATCACTCATTTGTAGTAATTTTATTTCATCTCCCTATCTCTTAAATAATAAAGAACCTTGTTTAAAATACACAAGTTTGGGTGCAGGCAGCAGAATTAGTGAAACTGATATCATTTGATAGGTATCATTTATTATACACTTGGTGACGGCAAACCGTGGATTTAATATATATCATATACTCTTACCGAAACTATTGATGCTGCTGTACTCAGATGTTTTATAAATCCTAAGGGTAATATAGAGAACTATTTTAATTTCTTCTCCGTATTCTAAATAAAAAAGTACCTTCGTTTTAAACACAGAAGTTTGGGTGCAAGCTGCAAATTGATATCATTTGATAGGTATTACTTATTATACACTTGGTGACGGCAAACCGTGGATTTAATATATATCATATATTCTCACCGAAACTATTGATGCTGCTGTACTCAGATGTTTTATAAATCCTGAGGGTAATATAGAGAACCATTTTTAGCAATATTAAAGGACTGAAAGATTCAAATTGAAATTTCATTCAGATCATGTGAAGCGTAGAATACAGTGTTCGGTCGAATGTCAGCTAGTGTGTTTTGTATAATATTGGTCCGATTACTGATTTGATGCAAATTTATTTCTTCTCTGTATTCTAAATAATGAAGTACCTTTGTTTTAAATACACAAATTTGGGTGCAAGCTGCAGAATTATTTAAATTGATATCATTTGATAGGTATTATTTATTATACACTTGGTGACGGCAAACCGTGGATTTAATATTTCTTCTCTGTATTCTAAATAATAAAGTACCTTTGTTTTAAATACACAAATTTGGGTGCATGCTGCAGAATTACTTAAATTGATATCATTTGTTAGGTATTATTTATTATACACATGGTGACGGCAAACCGTGGATTTAATATATATCATATATTCTCACTGAAACTATTGATGCTGCTGTACTGAGATGTTTTATAAATCCTAGGAGTAATATAGAGAACCTTTTTTAGCAAAATATTATATACTCTTGCCTATTTCAGTCTAGCATTTGAGGCCTATTAATCAGCTTTAGACATTTTAGTCTACATATTTAGCAAGTATACATATACCAGACAAATTTTAGATTTTCAATGAAAAGTCTATTCAAGTCGTTTGTATCTTAGAATTTTGTTATCATCTGGCCTATTTTTTTAGCGCTCCCTTCTGGTTTGGAAAAGCTTGAGAGCGGGCTTTGGTGTCTGTTTGTTTGTTTGTTTGTTTGTCTGTATGTTTGTTCCACTCCAAGGAGTTGCTGTAGAGAGTCGAAATTTTTGGGGGTATTTTGAGGGTCACTCCTGGACACCGAAAGGCCTGTTTCAAATCCTGCCAACCCTCATTAAGGCACTGAAAAAAAAATAATTAAAGTTCTACAGTAATGGGAAAAAAATTTATCGGGAAAATTTCATGAGCTCGTAACGGGTATGTCGACGAGTTAGGTTTCTCTAGGTCAAAATTTTGCCCGTTTTGCTGTATCTTCTACCGTTTTGGGTCGGCTCAGCCACCCACCGTTTTTGCGATTAAGGGCGTAACTGGCCGGTACAGTGTAATAAATAGGCGAAAACGGTCCAATTCTAATTTTGTCTAACCCAGCTGACCCGCACATCGCCAGAACCGTCTCGACGGTGGCTCATTGATGCCGCCCAACGTTTTCAGCGATTTCCCAAAATATCTCTGGGAGCTGAGTTACGCCCCTCCGGAAAGGGCCTAAATCACGATATTGGCGTAATTTTAGTTTTGGAGACGCCCCCATCTTCCCGCACCTCTCAGGAATCGTCTGGACGCGGCCAGAATAATGGCGCACACCATTTTTGTTCCAGGGGCCCAACTGGCCGGTACACTGTAAAAAGGGGGAAATTGGTGCGATTTTCAAGTTTCTCTAACCCCATCGATCCGCCCGGAACCGGATTTTCAAGTGCAGTTCAATGACGCAGACCATTTCCCTCGGAAAAGGGCCTAAACCACAAGTACACTATAAAAACCGACCAATATTGGTCCAGTTTTCAACGTTATTCGACCATATCGACCCGCACCTCTCCGGAACCGCCTTTTCGACTCCAGGTCAATGCTGCGAACCGTTGTCCTTGAAAACAGGCTTAACTCGCTAGTACACTGTAAAATCCGACCGAAATTGGTCCACTTTTCCACTATATCCATCCTCATCGATCCGCACCACTCCGGAACCGTCTTTTTAAGTGCAATTACTCGAAACGGACAATTTTCAAAAAAAATTACGTCTGCTAAATGGGGAAAACTTTTTACATAATTAGAATTTGTAACGTTGTACAACCTACTTTGACTGACGTTAGTTTAACTGTTTAACTAAACTTTGGCAGTCTCAAGTATCGAACCACAATTTACACCCACTAGAATAACGTATGTGAATATATTTGTCGTAAACCTTTTCGTTGGTTCATTTTAAGGATTCTGAGACCGCTTCGATACATTTTGATGTATAGGAATGTTTTTTTAGTCACTCCAGTCATTTTTAGTCGTCGCTGTTATTTCGCTTCCTGTTATTTTTAGTCGAATTCCTGTCATTTTCAGTCAAACTCCTGAAATTTTCAGTCAAATTTCAGTCATTTTCAGTCATTCGCAGTCATTTGTCAATCTTCAGTCAAAAGTCAGTGTACAGGCAAAATCGAAGTGATGTCCCCCTCGGCTCAAGTCCGCTGTCCGCGGTGCGGGCTGCGCGTCCTGGCTCGAGGCCTTGAAAGGGTTATTCAAACGGCGGAGGAGAGACGAAGGGTCAGGCAATAAGCCCGGGTGGGGCGGGGCGGGGCCGCCCGGGGCCGGGCCATACATAAGGGGACCAGGACCGAGGGACCGAGGGGCACCCCGAGCCCACAGCAGCAGCCCACAGAATTAATTTATCGCCTTTGGGTGGATCTGGAGATTCCCTTCGAGATGCCGGCGCGGCGCGCGCTGCAGCTTGCACTCTGAGCTGCTGCTATCCGTCAAGGGTACCCCTCCCACCCACTAGCACCCACCCACCCTGCGTCTTCTGGGCTCGCGCCGAGGAGGGGGAAACAACTCTGAATTTATAGTAAATTTATAGTGAATTTTTGGTTGAGTTTTTCCTAGAATTCTGTAAATTTTGTGAATTTTCCTTTTTTTCCAATTTTTTTTTCTGAATATTTTTGAAATTTTCTGGATTTTTATGTTTTTTCTCTTTCTATAAATTTTTTGAATTACGAGGTGTACAAAATTTTCAGAGTTGTTTCCCCTCGGCTCGCGCCATCCTTATTCCAGTACGTTTTCTATACATTAAATTTGTTTCTTTGTTTTCAGAGTTTCAGAGCTAGATACTAAATGCATTAGCAAGCAGAAATTGTGAAAAAGAGGCTAAGTACAGTTGTATTGGTGTACAAGTTTTATGTTATCGGTTGGCAACATCGTCATCCTACACAGACGTCAGCTGATAGTTCGCGCGAGCGAAGAAGTATGTACTAAAATTTGTGATTGTTTGGAAATTGTATTTCAATTTGATACTCATGTGTATATTGAAATGATGTGACGGCAGTAAATATTCTTCTTCTTAAAGTTCTATGAGTTGTCAGTGTTCAGTAATTAATGCAAGTGAAAATGCGATGTCTGGAAGTTGCGTATTGAGGTTATGACACCACTATGCCGGCTTGCAGATAGTTGGCTTCGTCTGCGAAATTTAAAGCAATTCAAGGTTTAGTGATTCTCCTAATCTGTCAGCTTATAAAAATCATAAGGTACGCCATCACCCTGCCCTAACCTCAAATTCTTGTTTCGTAGGCAGCATACGGGATTTTGTGAGACGACTTCATCGCATAACCTCAACCTCATCCTCTGCTAAACTGTATCACACATTTTGGAGGAAACCCTGCACTGGTGAGTACCTTAAACCGGAATAACTTTGGCCCACCTCTGAACTTTGGCCTGCTGTAAATAAGAAACGACAGGTGCTGGAAAAAATACCGTCTTTATGAGTCAGGTCACTGTCCATCCATACATAGGAATGGGATTATAAAATTGTTACCCTCAAGCAAATGCTGCTCATCGATTACCTACAATCTTGTATTGTTACTTTTACACAAACTATTTTGTAACGAAAATTATGTTAGGGCACAAGGAGTGGTTTGAGCACTCTCGGTGATAGCAGGGTAACAAAAATTCAGTGTACTTTTATCTCTCTATTGATCGCTTGTTTACGCTCAAATATCAAAAAACACTGCCAAAAAGTAAAAAAAAATCGGTTAAGTTAGCACGCCCTGGGTATAGTATGGGATGGGTTGGAGTCTGTCCGTGGCGGCGTTCGTATCTTTTTGTGGCACTTCATGTTTCTAGCCAGAAGACTTTTTTTCTTTTTCTTTTTTACACGTGATGACAACAAGTGTCTAGCGGGGTGGAGCTGAGCTAGCAGGTGCAAGTGTAGTACCCTCCTCGCGCGTCCTGCTCACAAGGGAACCCCGCCAAGTGTAAATTCCCGATTTTGCTGAAACTTTGGGAAGTTGAAGGCCTTTATGTGTTTACCTCAGCCACATCAAAACTTCCTGCTCAATTTCATATCTAGGGGGTTTTCATGCTATAAAAGCAATAAAATCGACTTCCTGCTTACCGATACATGCATATGGGGAGTCGTCTCTAGGGGTAACTCGGCGAGTTGCGATCCTTTGGACGAAAATTTCGTCCGTTTTGACGTATCTTGTACCGCTTGGGCGCTAGAGTGAATTTTTGACTTAAATGGACAAATTCTTTATTTTACCCCGGCCCGTGCGTGTATGGGGTAAAATTAAATGTGAAATTGAGCAGCAAATTTTGATGCAGCCGAATCAGACACAATGAGGTGTACGATTTCCCAAAGTCTTACCGAAATCTGGAATTTACACTTGGCGGGGTTCCCTTGTGAACCCATAGCTTCATGTCCGCGGGAAGCTCGTCGGCGTTCCCTCGCGCCTACCGCCGTGTCGTCCACCCCCTCACCTGGCCCCCCTCTGCGCCACCTCCTCTGCATCGCGTCCCCATCCTGCACGTCCAGCACCCGTGCCTCGCCCAACTCGAGCTCCGTAAGTGAAGGACAGCGCCAGCGTGCCCCGCGCCCCACCCCGCGCCGCACCCCGCGCCCCACCCCGCGCCGCACCCCGCGGGGCTCCCTTTACCTCTGCGCACCCGGCGCGGCGGGCCGGGCGCACACCTGCCTGCCCGCCGCGGGGCCGCGAGGGGCCCGGGCCCGGGCCTGGTCGACCCGGTCCAACACGTGCTGCCCGCCCCTGCCCTGCCCCTGCCCTGCCCTGCCCTGCCCCCCCGGTCCGGTGCCTCCTGAGGTGTCTCTCCCGACGTCTCTCCTCCTTCTCCTTACCCTACCTGCTTTCTCTGGTTCAGCGTGGCACGGGCGGGGCGGGCGCGGTGGCGGCTGCATCTCGGATAGCAGTCGCGTGGCTTGCCGTGGCCAAGCTGTCTTGCCTTCTTATTTTTCTCGCCCGCCTCGCGCGCCCCCTCTCTGTCTGTTGCGCATGCCGGAGGAGTCTGCCCTCTATCTTTCCTCCTCCCCCTCCTCTCCCGTGACTCCTTGGCCTCCCTATCTTCCAAGACGTCGCCCGCCCTCCTCTCCTACCCCACCCGGCTCCCGGCCGGCCAGACTCAGACTACCCCTATCTCAACTCGCCCTGTCCCTGCTCTGCCTTGGCCTGGCCGGCTCCCCGCTATCATATTTTTTATTCACTCCTTTTTATCTTGATTCCGTCACTCCCGGCTGGCAGCCGGACCGGGCCGGACCGGACAGGGGAACCGCGCTAATGAGAGCGGAAAAATGCTTGACGACCTTGTCATACACCCTTGTCAAGCCAATTATTCCCAGATTGAGGAAGAGAGAGCAGGGAGCGCGGGCTGGGCTGGGGGTGCGGGGATGGCTTTTCAGTTAGCACACCGCTACCCGAGCGCGCCGAGGGGGCTACCACTTCGATTTGGGATGTACACAGGAATACGTGATTACAGGGATAACACATGAATTTCGTGGGATTACGCATAAATTTCTGGGGCTAAAACCATGAAAGAAGAATAATTAGGTGGACTTAAGTGATACTTATTCTTCAAAATTTGGTAAAGGATTACACAGATGACACTTACCACTGCATACAGTGTTCCGGGTAGTGGTGGCCCCATCGCGAGTGCGACGCTTTCGGCCATCGCTTTCGTAGACTTGCGTTTTCGGAAAGCGGCCGACAATCGTGTCAAAAGCCGCAGAGGCGGATTATAGCGAATTGTGCCATTATTAGCACCAAGGGAAGGCGATACAGTGCCGTTAGGAGGGGAGGGAGAGAATGATGATTTGGAAGTGAGAGGGCGAGTAGAGGGATGGTGCAGAGAACTCGAATTTGGGGCGATCAGACCGGACAGGGCCGGGCCAGGTCGGGGCGACGGTGTGATGGCGGGCTGACATGCCTCTGTTGTGGAATATAATGTCAAAAGAACTTGTCCAACACGTGACGCCCCGAGGCCGCCGCGCCGCGCCGCGCCCGTCCGCGCCGTCGCGTGCTCTAGACATGTCATTCTCCTCATGTCGATCGCACAGCTGGCCAGGTAAAAGTAAGTAATTGGTGGCTGCGGCCCGGGCGCGGGCCGCCCCTCTTCCCGCCCCGGGGGCCTGTGAGTGAGTGAGTAAGTGTGTGTTTGAGTGTGAGGAGAGGGAGAGAGGGGCCGGGGAGAAGAGAGAGAGAGAGAGGGTGGAGGGCGCACGGGCGCACGGGCGCACGACGGGCTGAAAGGGAAAGATTATCCCACAATTAGGGAACAGATGCTGCAGCGGGGCCCTTGTCTGTGAGTTGTGGTGCCGTGCACGTCGCACGTGTTGTTGTTGTTGGCGGGAAAACTCGATTCGAACGGTGTCTGGAGGGGGCAGCAGGCGGCGCGGCGGTGCATGCGGTTCTCGCGGCGCACGGGCAGTACGCGTCTTGGCCCCGGGGGAAAGCTTATCGCCGTCCCCGCATCTTATTACAACGCTGCTCTATCGGCCTTAATAAAACTATAAAAATCCTAGGCCGGGTGGGTGAAAATCCTGCTCGAGTTGATAATTGTCTGTTGGGGGCTAAAATTACTCAATGTGTGTGTACGCTGAGCGCCCTCTGCTCATTATGTGTTGTGAGCCTGCTCGCCGTGGGTGTGGGTAGTGCCAGTGCTCACGGGCGGAGCGGCACTGTCCGCGCCGCGGCTCGGCTTGGCGTTTGTGTGGGTGGTGCGAGCTACAGGGAGTAGGTCAGGAGGATGCCCCTAATTACACGAGCGGGATCATACCAGGGGAGCAGCAGGCGCTCGGCGATATTATTATTATATCGCTGTTGCCGCGTGTTTTTGAATCGCGCGTTAATTGAATGGGATTGAAATCAATGGAGTCTGCTGCTATGTTCCAAAGGGCGTTTGTAACTTACCGAGGTTGATCCGTCGTCTTCGTCCTGGCCGAGGCTCTCTGACGTGGCCAACAGGAAGTGCTTCAGACGTAAGTGTTATTGGTCGGGCGGGGCGGGGCGGGGCGGGGCGGGCGCGAGGGTGTGGCCACCTCACCTCAACCTCCCCACGACTGCCACCTGTTGCAGCGCCCTACCGCCCCGCCCCGCCCCGCCACGGCGCGCACGGGCGCACGGCCCCCCGACGCACGTCATAAACCTGCTATAGGACGGCGCGGGGGGGGAATCACGGCGGAGAGGGATGGGACGGGCTTCCGGCGTGCGCGACAGCAGAGGAAGAGCGCGGGACGAGAAAGAGGAATTGAAACATGGATACATACACCTCGGGGACTGCCGCGGTGCTCGTCCCTTCATTGCGCTGCCGCCCGCCTCCGCCTGCCTGTGGACGTTACTCCATGCCTCTCTAAAGCCTCCGAAATCCATCACATTATTTCACCCCCATCCGAAAAGCCATGCAGCACGCAGCCGCGCTATTTCGCACTATGTTTCCACACCGTGCGGGTTGTCGTGCCGTCTGTCGCTATCGCAGTCTCGCTGCAGCAGGGTGCGAACAACACTGCTCCCGCGCCGCCCCGGTACGTAGCTGGACACGATGAGGAATGAGGGGGCGGCGATTTCCTCCTGGCCTAGCGGGGAGGCGCGCGCCTGGCCTGTGCGTATGGTTGTTGCACACAGTTGCGTCTCGAATGGCCTAATGACGCGGCAGCCGCCGTCTGAATGCCTCCAGACCGCGCGCCGCTTCACAAGAATGTCTATACGTATATACATATATAGCGATAAAAGTTAGTCGAGGCCATTTTTACACGTCGTTACGACAAAAACCGCACACGGAGGTGACGCGGAAGTGGGAGTGAGAGCGCGCGCACAATGCACCCTGGGCGTGGCCGGGTGGGTGCCAAGGTGCGCGCCGTCGCCGTGGTCGCCCCCCGTCCTGCTGCTGCTCCTCCCCCGGGACAATGCGGCCCCGCCTGGCCCGGGCCCCGGGCTCGGCCTGCCTGGGGAGTTATCGCGGGGCGTGACACGCTGTAAACAGCAGACGACGTTTTTCCAAACGATTTCGCCCCGACTTTATGTTGACAGGCAAACGGCGCACGCTCTTGATTGGAATAGTGTTTAGATTTTCCGCCACATCGGCGCTTCGTTGCGGCTATATCGGGTCGCCGAGGCGCATGGAGCTTCTGCTGACGCGATGCCGGCGGCGCGAATGTGTGAGCGTGAGCCGAGGCCGAGGACCGCGTCGTGGACGTGTCGAGGGCCCGAGCTCCGCGTCCTGGACGTGTCGAGGGCCCGAGCTCCGCGTCGTGGATGTGTCGAGGGCCCGAGCTCCGCGTCGTGGACGTGTCGAGAGCCCGAGCTCCGCGTCACCGCCGTCGCACGGGGCAGGACAGTAAGCCTCTTGTACGTGTCCACGTGCAAACTCACCGTCGTTCGCGTCCGTTTCTGCAATGCTCCGCTCGCATGAATGAATTGGTCATTCACCCTACTCGCGTATCGTAAGGACAAGTATGTGTACTCTCCCCAGGGAGAGCAGTGTCACTCTCTCGCCGGGCAACTTTGGAGGGGCGGATACCTTTCCGTCCGCGGGGGAAGTTTTTATCGCCCATGACGAGGCGGAGCGGGTCGGGGACGCGCTCGCCTCTGATTGATTGATTGATTGGTTGGTTGATTGATTGATTGATTAGTGCGGATCGAACGGCGGCGCCCTCCTGCAGGGCTTCCCCTGTCGCCTTTGCCGGGCCGTCTGGTGTGCAGGTCTAACGCCCCTCCCTCCCCCCCTTACTGGAGCTGTTTGCAATAATTCAACTTCGATCACTCCGGTCAAAACAAACAGACCCCCGCCACCGCCGCCACCGCCACGCTGCCTGTGTGACGAAGCAAAACAGTCTCGAAACAAAGGCTCCGGCCCCTGAAAATTTGATGAGCTGTGCACTTCCCGTGGCGCCGCGGGCCGGGCCGGGCCGGGCCGGGGCCAGCCGGCGCCTCTGCACCCCGCCCTGCGGGGTGAGAAATCGTTTAAACGTCGTGAAGCACGCGGCTCTTTCAAAGGACGAGCTCATAGGGCTGTTCACCTAGTAAAGATGTGTCCCGCCCGAGGGGGAAACCACTCTAAAATTTTTGTACACCTCGAAAATTCAGAAAACAAAATCAGAAAAATTCAGAAAATTCAGAGAAATTCAGAAAAATTTGGGAAAATTCAGAAAAATATTCGCAAAGAGAGGTAAACTTCAAGCAAAAATTCACAAAAATTCAATAAAAATTAACAAAATTTGTATCAAAATTTTGAGCTGTTTCCCCTTCGGTCCCGCTCCACCCGGCCCCACCCCGCCCTGCCCCTGCGCTGGCCCGCCGCCCTCCGCACAGACTTGGCGCGCATGGCCCCCGTCCTCGTGACTGCGGTGTTGGTGTTTGCTCTTTGCCCAGCCCCTTGGTGCGTGGCGTGGCGAGGCGCGCTGCGTCACGGCGGGGTGGTTTTTCGCACAGGGTGGTCCGGCGGGGCGGGGCGGGGCGTGGCGGGGCGGAGCGGGCCCGACCGCACCCAGGCGAGGGCCGTCCACGACGGCCGGCTAAAAGGCCGTCGAGTCGAGGCGCTTGCCTGGCTGGCACATCATGGGGATTATTTGCCAACAACGATTACGATGTGATGCGCTGGCCGGCACGAATCACTGGGTCGGGCTGGGCCACCCTGCAGACTCGGGTGCAAGCCCTCAGAAAAGATATCTATTTTTCACATGGTATGTGAGGGTTTTTATTTATTTTTATTTTTTTTTCGCTGCCGGCGCGCAGATCAACCTTAACTGTCTATTTTTTGAGGTTCTCACGCTTGTGATCTGAGAAAAATACCGCAGCGTACCGCAGTGTTGCGTAGCGTCAAGGCGCGCCCCGCTAGGACTGGACCCTCGCCGCCACGACCGCTCCTTTGCGGCCTTCCCTCCTGCAGCTCATTCTCCCGCCAAAGGATCCTTACCCTGTAAAGGCTGCAGGAAGGCCCGCCACGCACAAATCACTCATTAAAACGACGACAACAACAACAACAATAACAACAGCAGCAGCAACAACAACAACACGACCAAAGAGCAGCTCCAACACGCACAAGCGCACAGGTAGCAAGGTGCACAGCAGATGCGCGCCAGACTGGTGCACCTGCCCCGGGCCGTGGCGTGGCGTGCCACGCCATTACTTCCTTATAACCCTTAGGCCCCCTCCCCTCCCCTCCCCTCTCTCCTGCCCCCGAGGCGGGGCGGGGCCCCTCCAAGGCCTTACCCCCACACCCCAACCTCCTCGCTCGCCCACCTGCGCGCGTTGTCAACACGCGGACTGGACTATATGTTGGGGCTGGGCTGGGCTGAGCTGAGCCTCATCTGACCGCTGGCCAAGCGTTTGGCTGGCGCCCGCATACTGTCAAAAAATTCTTGTTAACTTTTTGTAAATGATTGTGATGTTGACAAAGCGCAATATTTTTTTGGGGGTAATGTTTTTGAGTCAAAACGTGAATTCTTTTTGTTTGTTCCTGGAGAATAGACCCTTTCAGCATTGGCGTTGAAGAACAAGGTGAAGAACTACAGACCGGAAACAGTTACTTTTCATCACCCAAATGTGCCCAAAACACTTAAATAAAATGTAGGTCGAATCATTTTGATATTGTTTATATTTTATTTAAGTTTTCATGAACGTTTGGGTTATGAAAAGCAACTGTTTCCGGTCTGTTGTTCTTCGCCTTTTTCTTCACTTCGCTAATGCTGAAAGAGTCTATTATCGTTGTTATTAGATAACTTTTATTGTAGCCCGACAATGTTTTTACTGTTCTTTGACAACTTCTGTTGTTTTTAGAAAATTCATGTTAGTTTTCGACTGCTGACGTTGTTGCCAGTAAACAGTCGTTGTTGTATTACGAGTGTATGTTTTTTTATGGCAGCATGAGTCAGCAGATAAAAACCTAATAACAAATTTACCGCATTATTTTTCACAGTGGCGCCTTGCCACGCGCTGCGCGGCGCCTCCTGTTTGCTGCCCCTTTGCTGCTCCGGCTGGCTTGCCTGGTTCCCGACAGCAGTAAAATTAATTTGACATTTCTTTTAAATTTGGCATATATTGGGCTGTATTGGGCGAGTGCGTATATTTTTCATTCAACGTGGCCCACGCTTTTCTTTATCTTCATATTTTTTAAAATAAATTAATTAGAGGGCACACAGTCTCGTTTACTCCTGGTTTTACTGTCTGAGCCCGCGGCGCTTTCTTGATCGGCGTCCCTGTTAATTATCTCACATTGCATTAATTTTTATGTAATTATCTGTATTATTTCTGTTGTGCTTGCAACGCGTGACGCGTCGCCGAATCCGGGATTAATTTTTCTTTTCACCTTTGAGAGAAACTTCAACTCGATCCAGCGAACGTATTCTTTTTCTTCTCTCGATTTGTATATCTTTCTTGTTGGGGTATCAGTACGCCCCCGCACGCATTCCTACGTCCCCAGATGAGATGCGTTTCCCGAAACCTTAGCGCGCTTCCGCGCAGCGGCAGCGCGGGTTGTTTTTTTGGGAAGAGGCCCTCAATTATCGTGAGATCACAAGTTGAACACGCCCGAAAGCCACGTCTGATACTCTCCTCTCTGAGACCCTCTGCCTCTCGCCACGCCCCCCCCATACGTGCCCTTCCCGTCCGAGCACCCTGCCCAGGAAGGATGGGGAGCGAGGGTGAATTATAGGTGCGGGTGTTTCGGTTCGGATTGTAATCCCTCTTCCGGAAGAGAGAAGAGAAAGGGTGCATATGCGAAGCTTTCGTGCTCCCTCTTCTCTGATTCTAATCCAGTTTTCTCCTCCACGTACCACGTTCATCTGGATTTGCCTGCTTTTTATACATATTTATTTTGTCTACAGACACGTGTGTGTCTGCTCCATAGTACACCGTACTCTCCTTCCCTTTTTTGTGCATACAAAAATCGGTGGAGATGACGAGCGAGGAAGTGCCTCAATAAAGTCTGACATTATTTTATCGCATTACAGACTGGGCTGTTGTTATAATATCGCGACACGTGCATAATTTTCTAGCCGCAGTTCCGGTAGATTGGAAGGGGTAGGCGGGAAGCTTGTAGCACGCAAGTGCCCCGCAGTGAGAAACTACAGGCGCTCCATTATTGGACCTCCCTCACCGCGCGGCTCGCGGGCGTGCTTCACGCTTTTTGCGGGTGTTCGCTCGTCACAAATGCCGATTGTCTCACTATACTATAGTGCGAGCGTAAGTTGAGTGAGTGCTTTCGCTTTGTTAACTTTTGAACGTCACGGATTTAGTTTGTTTTTATCGCTGATGGCATGATAGAAAACAAGAAGAGAAAAGAGTCCGGAAATTTGTGTACTCATTGTATATAAAACAGGAAAACTTTTTTTTAAATGTAGGGAAATTCAGGGAGAATTTATTTCAAAAGTTAAGAAGTTTGGGGTAAATTCAGTGGAATTCCAAAAAGTATATATCCACAAAATCCCCTTCCCCCCTCACCCCCAAAAATTTTAAAAAATAATAATTCCACTTTTAAAAAAATTCAGGACAAAAATCACATTTGTGTACAATGATTTTGCGGGTAGGTTCCTGGCACGGCCCTCCCTCTCATACTTTCCCGCGCTCGTCCTTCCCGCCTCGGTGGTGCTCCATACGGTTGAGCCGGCGGCCGCTAGATGGCGCTCGGCGCTCGCTCTGGAGCGCCCGCTGCCACGCCCGGCCCCGGCCCGGCGGCGGCCCGAGGCCTAAACTACCGCAGACACCGGCGCGCGGGGCGCGGGGCGCGGGGGCCCGGGCCTCGGCCTCAGCCAGCACCGGGCCCAGCACAAGGCCCAGCAGGAGCAGGACCAGTCGGTCCTCTCGGGGGATGCTGACCATGTGACATGTGTGGCGCCGGCGGTGGGGCGTGGCGCGGCGTGGCGCGGCGTGGCGCGGCGTGGCGCCCTCCGCTGGGAGAGCAAAGCCCTGTAGTGGCGGCGGGACGCGGCGGGACGCGGCGGGACGCGGCGGGACGCGACGAGACGAGAGACGGGCCGAGAGGGGGAGTTTGCAATCTCCCCGCGCGGTCCTTTCCCCTCCCGTCACCTTGTCTGCGTCTCGCTCTTTCCTCAGGGCATCTGGCTTCATGAGAGAGAGAGAGAGAGAGAGAGAGAGAGAGAGGTCGTAGAGAGGGAGAGGGAGTGGCATAGAGGGACAGAGCGCGCGAGAGAAAGGACTGTTTAGGCCGTAAGTCTCGTGACGCGCGGGCTGCTCGCTCACCGCACCACACCCCTCTTACCGCGCTGCTGCCTGCACGGCACAACATAAAAGTCGTCAAGCACGGACGAAAATTGCGGAAAAATAAAGTTGTGGGGGTGAGTGCGCGCGCCGCACTGCTCTGCTTGCTCCGCCAGCGAGGAGTCCTCATCCCCTGCTGTACTTTACGACTGCGCTCGCTTATACAATGCGTTTTGGCCCCTGTATACCTGCGGCCTGCGGGCCGAGCCTTGGACAACAACAACCAGAGAGGGAAGGCAAAGTACCGCAAGCAGTAAAGTCGTGGAGAGGACGGGGAAGGGAAGAGTAGGAAACGCACTGGTGCGGCGTGCCTCCCATAAACTACCCTCGACAAAGAGGCGCTTGGTCGCTTGCTTGCGGACGGGACGGGACACTCGCCCTCGCCGCGCGCGCCGCGCGCACCGTACCGGTGATGTGATGACCCACTGAAGAGGCCACTCGATGGGGAATCGATCCCGTGTAGGCTGCGGTGCGCCGGGGTGGAGGAGGAGGCCGGGCCGGCGTGCGCACGTCGGCAGCAGCGTCATTGTGACGGTCACGTTTGTATGTATTGCATTTGGTCCGGGCGCGCGGGGCGCGCGGGGTGCGGGGGCGCCCCGGGGTGACGTGGATCATGATGCCCTCGACCTAGACAAAAGCCTCTGGGGCACGGGGCGCGGGGCGGGGCGGGGCCCCCCGACGCACCTGGCCTGTGTGGGCGGAGAGACGCGCGCGCAGCTCGGATATCAAGTCGTTATTGACAGTGCACGCCCGTACGACCTCCGCGACCAGGGGAAGTACCGTGTGGAGGAAAAGAGTAAAATACTTTCCTCGCGTGAAATCAGCATGCGCTCTGAATACAAAATTTAAAGAAAAAATAGAAAGGAAAAAGAAAACAACACAATGTGTCCGTTCATTTTCCTGCGTGTATTGCGTTGCGCTGGTAGTGACTCATCCGTAACGCCTCACATGAGCGATTGACCGATCGAGTACGCACAAAACTCATCGCCCCGGCTGGACCGCTCCGGGTCCGGGTCCTATCGCGTGCGTGCGAGACAAGGAGGCCGGGAGGATGGGCATGGGCACTCGAGGCGAGGAGGCACCCTGCCTGCCTGCCTGCCTGCCTGCCTGCCTGCCTGCCTGCCTGGCCACCGGGCTCAAGGGTGAATGCATCCCAAACGAGCGTTTCATAGCGCGGCGATGCATCAGGCGACTTGCCTCATTGCTCAAGTACCAAGCGTCGTCGTTGCCGGTCGAGAGAGGAGGAGCGAGGGTCCGCGTCGATTTAATGGGAGCTCGAAATCTGTCGCGCTCTCTGTCCCTTATTTTGCCCTCTCTCTCTTTTCAAATGCGGTGCTACTTTCGACGGCGCATTCCATGAGCACCCCCGCGAAAGTAGCTCGGCGGGCGAAAAAAAAAATAATTAAAAAAGAAAAGAGGAAGTGGGTAAAGAAAAAAGTCGGAACTCTGCAAGAGGAAAAAAAAATGTGGGTCTGCACTGCACTGACATTACCTCGAACTGCCTTGTGAAATGCTGTAATTAATTTACATCTGATGGCTAGTACAGGATCTTTGAATGCCCTTCTCTTCCTTGCATAAAACTTTTTTTTCTGTTCCTCGCAGCGCTGCACCCACTCTGTTGTCCTTTTAAAAAAAATTATGTATAAAAAAAAACGTCGTGGGCTGTTTTTTTTTCTTATCTTTCTTTAATTACCATAGAACTCTCTGAGAAAAAAAGGACGTAATTAAAAATGTCAATCCATGTGTGTGACGTTGTTCAGATGAGTAAATTTGAAGGACCCGCGTGAATATTTCTTGGTCCAATTTCAACTGTTAGTGCTGCACCATGCGAGACGTGCCCCGCACGATTTGTCGAAATCATGTGGTGCTAATTTTTTAAATTATTCACATGGGCGCTGGAGAAAATGCCAGGACCAACAACTATTGTATTCCTATTGTTGAGTATTAACAATATTGTTAACGTACATGTTAAAAATGTGTCACAAGACCGTCTGGACTCAATTCCCTGCTTCCGTATGAAGCAAACCGTTAGCCGAACGCACACAATTTTCCCGCCCCGACTCGCCTATTTAAACATGGCTGTAAATAAAAAACAAACACCCGCGCGGTCACGATGATTGACGTTTCTGGTGCGGGCGCGCGTGTTCTACTCGTCACACATACGCAACCTACGACGCCGTCGTCGCCGTTTGCCAGTGGCTTCCTAATTTTCGCGCCGGCCGCGCGGCGCCTATTGTCTAACGTCGCGATAAGGATCATCGTGATGGCTCCATGGGGCGGCGGGCGCGGCGCGCGGGGCGCGGCGGGGTGGGGCGGGGCGGGGCGGGGCGGGGCGGGGCGGGGCGGGGCGGGGCGGGGCGGGGCGGGGCGGGGCGGGGCGGGGCGGGCGGGGGTGTCAACTGCAGCCACTGCAGCAGCAGCAGCGCACCCCTGCATGCGCCAGCCGCCCCGCCGCCATTGCCGCACCACCTCTCTCCCCCTCCCCCCTCACCCCCTCCGCCCCCCTTCCCCCTCCTTCTCGGAATGGCGGCGGCGGTAGCGGCGTCGCGCTCGCAAAATTGTAAGAAAAAGCCCTCCTCCGTGTGCGCGTCGCGGGCGCGCATTATACGAAATGTCGAGAAATCGGTCGTCGCGCGGCCCGGAGCGGACCGTGTCGGGATCAGGGCCTGATGTGTGCGAAAACATGACGCGGCCGAACACCCGGCCCACCCATGGGCCCGGCCCGACCTGCTCCGTATTCATGCGGACGTCAGGAGGAAATTTCAAAAGAATTATGGGTTTATACACGGGGAAGAAGCACGCCACGCCAGAGGCGGGGCGCGCGGGGAGCGGGCCAGGACTGTGCCACGCACGGACTGTGTTTGCCAAGATGTCGGAAACAGAGCGGGAAGGTGAAAAGAAGGAGCAAAGGGTGTGTAGGGCGAGGGGGAGGGGTGCTTTTTGTCACCCCGTTGAGGGAAGAGATTTGGGCGTCGCGGTGCGCTGCTAAGGCTACGGTAGCTTTTCAAAGGCTGCAGCAGCCAACCAAGGATTTTTAATAAGGCGCGGACCTTTTCCTTCGCGGCGTCGTCTCTCTCTCACTCTCGCTTCCTCCCCAAGACCCCCTCCCCCTCTCTCTCGCTTTTTGTTTTCCCCCGCAGTCTGAGCTGAGCGCGTTAGTGCAGGAGAGCGAGTGAGCAAACATTCTATAATCCTCATAGAGTTATGAACAATTTGCATACGCACACACAAGGTATTGTCGGCGCGAGCGCTTCGGGGCGGGGCGGGGCGGGGCGGGGCGGCTGCGGGCGGCAGGACAGGGCCGAGCCCACAGCCCAAAACAAGGCCGGCCACGAACCAGTCCTCTGTGCCCTTTCGCCTTTGTACGCCGGCGCGTCGTCGTTGTCTTAAAAGACGACACGCCATTCTTGCGGTCGGATCCGCATTTGCATAATCTGACAATGAAAGGAAATTGAGAACGCATAACGGGCGTATTTAAAAGCGAGTTTTTGGTCGACTCTCTTGCGCGGCCTTATTACCGGAGCAGAGGGTACGCGACGCGTCGCCCGCTCGAGGGCCCCTCCGCCCAGTCGACTGGACATGACAGTGACAGTCTCGGGCGGACGCGACCGGAGGATGTCGAAGGTCAGCCGGGGGTTGCCGAGTGGAGCGATGCGCTCAAAAGTTGTAAACATTTTCGTAGACACAGAGTAACTTTCCGCTGTTGTGGGGCGATTCTTGTCGATTCCGCGGCGGCGCGGCGGGCTCGGGCTCAATGAACTCCCCGGCCTCTGTATTTATTTATCGGCGCCTATATGCGAGTACAGCTCTTTACTCTTACTACTTCTACGACGACTATTCATCCGCTATTGCGAAAAGTTTCGCTCGCAAGATGTAAAGTTTCTGCTACTGGCGTGTGATGTGCGCGACAGGTATGTATGTGTCGCAAAAGACTGCAGTGACGTGTGTGTGACGTTGACTGGCGGACAACAGAGCGTATCGCAGAGTCGCAGGCCTGCCGGGCGGCCAGGTCAGCCAGCCAGCCAGGGGCTGGGTGCGAGGAAATATGTAGTGCTGCCGCCGGGAGCTGCATTCGCAAGACTATTTCGCACGCCAGGGCCGGGCCGGCTACACACACGTTGCCAATTCTAAGATCCGCATTGTGTCCCTTGCTCCGCTCCGCCACCAGGCGAGCCGACGGGGAGAAGCAGGGCGGGGAGGGGTGGGGTGCGGCTGGTCCGGATTTGCAAGCCAATCGCCCTCTGATTGAAGTCGCAATTTATTGCTCCACAACACGGATTCGCAAAGTGTAACAGTAAATACTCTCCAGCTGCGCACGCCGTTGTATTTGCGAGCGATATTTTTAAGCAAAGCGATGTGAGTGTGTGTGTGTGTCGTTAGACTCCCTTTCTTTTCTTTCTTCCCCTTTCGAGCGATATATATCTGCTCGGAGGAAACGACACCCCCGGAAACACGGAAATACGGTGTGTCGTTTGTACGACGCCTGACATGGATACCAACATTGGCGCGGGGGTGAAGAGAAGGGCCAGAGGGAGAGAGGCGGGAGCTCAAAGTGAATTCTATCAAAACAGTCGTCTCCCCTCCTCCCCGCACTCTCTCTCTCTCACCCAGCAGTGCATAAGGAGGAGTTTACGTCTCGCGAATAAGCTGGAAACAACATATTCACACATCCGTGCCCGCGCGCGTGTGTGTGTGTGTGTGTGTGTGTGTGTGTGTGCGCGCGCGCGCGAGCGCGCTCAAGCCTGCAAGCCCACTAGCCTCGTCACATCTCTCTCTCTCTCTCTCTCTTCCTCTCTCTCTTTCAACTTTATTTGAATATTTCGCAAGTGCAGATTGCAACAGCTCGTGAGCGCGCACGACGTTTTCGCGGGGTGTGCCGCCGGAGCGTACAGCGCGGCCCGCGACGGCAGAGCAGCACCCTGATGCCATTGCATTGCCACAGTATTTAAGCCAGTCGCGTTTATTCGAGCCGCTCTCGTCTCAGCGCTGCGGTCCGCGCTGCAGCTCGCGCACCCACTGAGTTTCTTTTTTTTTCGGGGGGGGGGGGGGGGGGGGGGGGGAGCGGGGTGCTCAATAATACTGTGCGCTGGGCGTATGTCGTCAGCAGAGCACACCCTTGTCCTCAGCCCCATGTCCCGCGTGTCTGGAGGTGTGAGCACCGCCACTGTACGAAGATGGTGTGCGACCGCGTCGTCGTCGTAGGCCAGGCGCGCAGTTTTGGGTGGTGTACGCCGCGCTGATGTATGCGTACGCGATCACCGTACGACGCACTTGGCGTGCGTTTCCTGACGAGGGCACCACGAATTTACAGTGTATGTGTAGCGCCCGCATCCTCCTCGCGGAGTAGCGCGTCATCGCGAGTCATACTCGGGGGATCGGTCGCGGGCGAGGGTTGCTCCACTAAAAAAAAAGTCAGTGTACATCCTTAAACAAAATCAGTAAAAATCATTTTAAAAAAATCAAGAAAAAAAATAAGAAAAAAATCAAGGTAAATGAGTACGAATGAGTATGAGTATAAATTAAGGAAAATCACGAAAAACTACAAATAAATTTAGAAAAATCGGTGTACGCTTGAATTTACTGTGGAGGACCCCTCCCCCTCGGTCGCGGGTCGCGGGTCAGCAGCAGCTCCGCGACGGCGGGGCGGGGCGGCCATGGGAACTGCAGCCCGGAGCAGCTGAGCGGGTCGGGTCGGGGATGGGGTGAGCGGATGGCCAAGTTAGCTACTCCATTACGGCGGCGACCAAGTAAAGAGTATCCCCTTTGAAATTAGCGAATCAGGCGGAGGAGGAAGACTGGCGGGGCGGCGCGGGGCGGCGCGGGGAGAGTGGGGCGGGGGCATACCCACCGCCTTCCTTTGCCCGGCGGCGCACGCGGGGGGCCGCCACGCTGCGTGGCCAAACTTATGAAGGACGCGGAAAGTTTGCGCGGGAACCAGCAGCGTTCCGGCCCCGCCCTGCCCCGCCCGGGCCGGCCGACCGGCCAGGGCCCTCCGCCCCGCCTCTCCCCGGCCGGCCCCGCCCCGCCCCGCCCCGCCACCCCCTCGCCTGGAGAGACCGCGCGGCGCGCCACCCCCGCCGCGCCCTGGCCCCTGGCCGCGCCCAGCAGCATCACTGCGCCAGCTGTCCCTTCTTTTCTCTCTCTCTCTGCTCCTCTCACCCTCTCATCGCCGACTTCTTAACTCCCCCGCCCCCTCCATCCCACATGTCCTTACGCCCCGCCCCTCCTCTCTCTCTCGCTCTCTCCCGCGCGCACATCGTGTCTCATTTTGCGCAGTGAGAGCAATATCTTCCAGCACTGGGCCGTGTTCATTTCGAGGGGAAAAAAAAAGAAAAAAAATACGTTGTGAACGTGGTGGGAAAAAAATATCACGAGGAAAATCCGCGTATCGTGCTTGTTGCGTTGATTGCGACGCCGCGTCTCAGATGAGATCCTGGCTGCGCTTGCTACTCAGGGGGGGACGCTGCAGCGCGCAGGCGAGGAGAGGTGAGGCGAGCAGAGCAGACGGTCCAGGTGACCCAAAGGTACAAAGGCGAGGGTGATGTGATGCAGACTACCCCGCCTCAACCACCGACCAAGACGGTGTACGGGGATGCGAGGAGTGGCAAACTGCACTACTATAAAGTAACATTTAAAATGAGCAATACAATATTGTATCACGAGGCCGCCATTCCGCGCAAAAAGTTTGCGTGACATGTCGTTGCCGCAAACCCATAAACGCAAATATTTGTGAAAAATTAATGAAATCTGTCGAGATTAAAAAATTTAGCTAAATAACTTGAAGGAAAATTAAAAGCAAGGATCTGCAAAACAATTAAATGCGCTCAGCCTTAAATGCATTGCATTCTACTTGTAATAATAAATGACAACCATACAACATATGCTCCCTTTTTTTTTCACCAAGTCTTCCAGTGTATAGGAGCGCGAGCTTGCGTCTCATAAAGCACAAAAGAAATGGCCGCCTTTCTTCCTGATGCGCAAGGCGTTCCCTCATAGTCTGCCCCCCTCCTCCGCTCCCTTCCCACTCACAGACACACACATGCACAGTGCGCTCTCACAATAGGACTAATCCCACCTAGATGTGTTGGCCGACTGGCGTCCCCGGACGCTCCACGCTCCGCGGCTCCGCGCGGGGCTATAAAAGTGAAAGTAACATCAGATCCCTCTTCTGTACGGTGAACAAGCAGTCTGCATATTTGATTGGGGACTTGGAGGGGTGGGTCGCGGACAAGTGTTTCCCCGAAGCGCACGACGGGACGGACGGCGGCGGCATCGCGTCGCAACCCGGCGGAGCGGAGGCCGCGCACGTCTGCAGTGGGTGTTGCTGTGAATTTTTCGAGCGCATCTCTGGAATTAATTGGCATAAATCTGCGCCTCGCTAATTTCGCGCGCCTTATGCGGCGAGCCCTGTACTTTGATGATAAAGCCGGTGCCAACATGGAAAGTCGTATTTCCCCTTCAAAAGGCGTTTCATGGCCTTTAAACACATGTCAGATTTATTCCCCTTGGTACATATACACACACACACTCGCACACAGTCAAGCATCCAATGACCAAACCACATATCATATGGTGTTAAAAAAAAATCTTTTTGAAAATAAAACCAAAAGCGTCGCGTTTTGTAAGTCGTGTGAGGTGTGTGTTTGTGTTGTGTGTGAATGTGGCCGCGTCGTGTCGCGAGAATAATATAAAGCATGCTCCCCGATGCTCCAAAGGACTTTTACGACAAGAGCAAAGGGCAGCGCCTATGGTCTATGCACCGTAAAAGCAGTATAATCACGGCCGTGTTAAATCGCACGCGCGCTCCATTCATGTAGGCGTTGTGCTCGTCTGTCTGTGTTAGTGTGGTGTGTGTGTGTGTGTGAGCCAACCCTAACCTTACCCAACCCAACCCGTCCTAATGTGTTACTCGAGCGCCACGCCCCCGCGCTGCGCGCTGCAGGCCTGACTGCAGGCAGCTGATGCGCGCCTACAGGTGGCTTTGATTACCGCTGCTGCCCCCTCCTCGTCCCGCCCTGCTGTCCTCAGGAGAGATAAGCGACTTGACTCCTGTTTTATGGCCAGCGCTATACGCCGCCACCAGTAATGAGCGGAAGGCCTGCAGCAGCAGCAGGTCGCAGGTGATGACCTACGGCCCTCGATGATGAGGCCCCACAGGCCCACAGGTCGACAGGGGAGGGCGCGCTCGCGTCGTCCTGAATACAACCCTCGCTGCCAGAGCCCTGCTGCTGTAACATCGCCCTGCTTTTCTCGTGATCCCGCAGCAGTGCGCACGCTCGCGAAGGGTGTACCACTCTGCCGGTAATTTTGTGTTTATATATTTTACCCCAAAATTCATCTTTTCTTTGATTTTGCCACTGTTTTGGGTTCCCCCCCCTCCTAAAAGATGGGAAAAAAAATGGACAAAAAATACAAAAATTGCTGAGTCTCTTCGAAAATATTACCAAAAATCTGTTGGTAATCACTGGTAATCGGTAATCGAGTGTGCGCCCTTGAACCGAATGACGGACCCCTCGCACGATCGTCTTTCCCTTTCGCCCTTTCCCTCGCCGTGGCGCGAGCCTGACTCCCATCTTCCCTGCGTGTCCTGCTCATCCCGTTGTTGTTGTCCCGGTTATCCCCGGTCCTGGTCTCCCGGCTCCCCCGGCTAATCGTCGCGCGTCCTGGGCCGCCGAGTCCTCGAGGCCCGAGGCCCGGCCGGCCGGGGTGTGAAGATGCCTCCCTGCGGGGCGGGCCGGGGCGGGGCGGGGCGAGGCACGGGCCCTTTTTCTCGCTCCTTGGTCTCCTCCTTCAAGACGTCGCGCGTGCCCGCAGCCCGGCCCGGCACGTCCCCGCCAGCGGGGGGGCCGCCAGTGCCGGGGGCAGCCCTGCCCGCCCTGCCCTGCGCTGCGCATGCCATATGCCATGCCCTGCCATGCCGTGCCCTGCCGTGCCCAGAGCGCATGGTCATCTGTTACCTCATTCAGCGGTGAATGGGTTTGAGCACCGCGCTCCGCACCGCCGTGTGATGTGTGACGCGCTGGAGATGGATGACCTCTGCCACCGCCATCCTGCAGCCTCTGCCACCGCCCCGCCCGCCCTAGCCCACTGTAATCGAGTCGAAAATTTGTCTGCGTCGTGGAGTGGCGGTCGGGATAGATGCTCGCGTGTGCAGCCGCTCCGTCAGGTATTCTTTGTGCATACTGCCAAATTACCTCGATTTATTTTTCTTCATTTTGGCCGCCGGACGGATCGCCGCCAAGCTTATTCTTTATTTCCTGCAGCAGCTCGAGTCCCTTGGCTGGCACTCGCTATAGTTCCACCATGAAAGAAGTATGAGATCGCGCGGGGCTAACTCCGACTCCACGATCCTATAAATCTGCAAATAGTGTACCCGTCTACAAGTTTATTAGCAGTTTTCAAAAACTGAAAATAGACCGAGGGGGAAACAACTCTGAATTTTGGTGTGCAAATTTTGTGAATTTTTGTTGTAGTTTTTGCAACTTTTGGTGTTTTTTTTTTGTGAAATTCATGAAATTTTTCTGAATTTTCCCAAATTATTCTCAAGTTTTCAAAAGTTTTTTTTTCTTAATTTTATTTTTCATAATTTTGCTGATTTTTTTCCCTGATTTTTTTCGAATTTTTCTTTATTGCCCTAAATTTTTCTGAATTACGAAGTGTACAAAAAATTTACAGTTGTTTCCCCTTCGAAACCATGTGTTTTCTCCATAAGAGTCTCCTGGCTTGTCGCGGAGACCTGGTGGGCACAGGCTACGCGTAAATGGGCCGGAGGGCGCGAGTCTGGGGACGAAGGTCACCTCTCTCCCCGCGCCGCGCCCGCCGCGCTTCTGCCCAGGCGATCCGTGTTGACATTCCGGTCCGGGGCCGTGGGGAGGCAGTGCCCTCCCTCACACACACACACCGATCTGATCGGAAATACAAATACCCACGGTCGGGCCGGGCAGTGCTTCGACACGCGGCCTTGAGCAGGCGTCGTCGGGGTTTTCGTGTTTTGACTTTGGCTATGATGAAGCATTCCGGGCGGGCGGGCGCGCCGCGCGTGGGTGGCTGAGCCGAGCCGAGCGGACAGCGGCGGCGGCGGCGGAGGGGCGGAGCTGTCGTCAGCAGCAGCGGTCAGCAGCGGTCAGCGCATCCGGGCCGGGCGGGGGCGGAACCGTTTAGCTCCCCCGTCGTTTGTTACTTACAGCAATATGTAGATTGCACTGGAAAAACAAAGGAGCGATGTCCTTTCTTCTTCTGTCGGCTCCCTTTAGATCTGCCTGAAGGTAGGCAATTTGAGCTACAGAACCCCTGAGTGTAGGCAACTTTCGATACATCGCCCCTCCTCCCCCTTATTACGTGCCTGTACCTTTCCAGGGGTGCTAAACCCGATGTAGGGGTATAAAATCAGTGCTCTTTTTTTCCCTTTTCATCCCCCCCCCCAAAATGTCTTCTTCATGAGCAGCAAACCGAGGGGTCGTCAACTATACCTTTAGCCGTGTACGGAGGAATATTGGTATTATCAGTAATATCAGAGTAATGTAAGCGTAATATTTCAGTATTGGGGTAATTGTCGGTAATATGGGTAATATTGATGTAATATTGGCAAAAATATGGGTAAAAATCGATGGAATATGAAGGCAATGTCGGTAATATTGAAGTAATATCGGGGTAATATCAGTATCGTGTGCGATGGAATATCACAGTGGACGACCCCCTGCAGCAAACTGATGACACTTTCGGATACGTTATCACTTTCAAAATTCCACGCCAATCAAACGATGTTACAGATGTTAGGGTTCGGATAAGCGATCAGCAAATGAAAAGCAAGTAATAAGGTACCAATAAAATGTAATAAATTTATACTATTTTTTAACAAAACCCCTTCACATGAAGGCTCGTTTAAAGCGGAATCCTGCTTAGATAACGAAAATAAGTGTTGAAATTTCATTTCACCTTTTTTTTTCTCTTTTTTTTTAAATACACTAACTGTATTGTCTTTGGTGCCTTCATGCCTTTTAAAACGTTAAAAATCTTGTCTTCGTCTAACCAACACATTTGCAGATCTCCTTCGCCTTTGTTCTTCGCAGTCGCAGAAGAGGACTCAAAAGCGCTTGGGCTTTTTTCTGAGGTTTTGCGAGGAGGCGGGAAACCCGGCAAGCCGCAGCATCTCACTCCCCCCCCCCCCAACAGGTGACCAGGAGGCTGTTATCATAGTGGAAGGCTTAGAGTGGGATGGTATGGCGTATTGCTCACTCTCACTCTGCGGGCCGCAAGGCCTCAAAACAAACCGCCTGAAACCGCCCTGGTTTAGGCAATTTCGCCCATGCTGTCGTTGTATGCAAAAATATATGCACCCCGTTCTGCGCGGCCGGGCGCCCCGCCCCGCCCCGCCCGGATGGATCCGCGGACTCGCCGCTACCTCACTCCTCTTTGCCGCGAGGATGGTAGAGGTGTTTGCAACTTATCTTGGCCAGCGCTGGCCGAGCTCGAGAGCCTCCAGAACAAAAGAAATACAGTCCGCTCAAGAACCACTGGCGGGTCTCCGAGCGGGGAGGGCGGGGGTGGGTCGGGGGAGGGCATCTATTGAGAAGCTCGGGCGAGGAGCCGAGACTAATGACCCGCAATAAAAGGCCCCCTCGATTTGCTGAATCTCTGTAAATGCTATTTCTGCAATTTTTTTGAACGCGTTGCAAGAACCAATCGATAACAGACCAAAAATTAAGGCATGAGCTATTTTGAATCGTTTCGATCGGATTTTCCGTTCTCAAGTTACAAGCCCGTACAGAAGTGGTTAATAAAACGGACATTCATCACTAGCTCTTGAGCCGGTCGTAAGAAACACCGACTTTGCTGCTATTTATGTCTTGAACGGATAGATATAGAGCAACTATAAATAGAATATTAAACATTGTTTGTAAAATTTGGAACAAATTTTATCCAAGCAAAACTTGTGTAAGAGGGACCGTCTTCGTAGTAAACCGTTCCAAACTTCGACTTTTCGCCTGAAGGAAGACCTCGAAAATCCACAAAAGCGTAAAAATTAAGATATCTATTCGAATTGGGTATCATTTTTTTTGTTTCGACACGGACGATCCGACCGTCGCGCTCAAATACTCCGCTAAGCCCTCGTTCAAACGTTAAAGTAGGCACTGAGCTAAGGCGGGTGAATGTCCTGAATTGGTGCGACCCGAGCCGGAGCCGGCCGGAGTGCACAATAGGCCGCCCCCGCCTCCTGGGCTGCCATCCCGAGCAACATGGTGCGCTACCGGGCTGCAGCATGGCGCAGGCTCGGCAGCACTTCTGGAGTGGCCTGTATGCCGCTGGCCAAGATAAGTTGCAAACACCTCTAGCAGCATGGGCGCGGCGTCCATGACCAGCCCGACTCTGACGTGCGCATAATTTGATTTGCTTAAATGCGGGGGGTGTGGCTCCAGCCTGTGCTCCATCCACACGCATGTCGTGTGTGTGTGTGTGTGTGTGAGCGGGCGAGAGATTACGCTTGCCCCGCCCGACTCGAACCACCCTTTCCGCGCTCTGGTCTGGTTTTCGCAATGTATAGCGGTCGCGGCCTTTTTACTCTCGGCGCATATGTATATAAAATGATTATATGTTGTACCATATAATATGGCGAGTGAAAGTAAAGCAGGCGTGGGGGTGAATTGCGCTGGTGGGCGGTTTATTTGCAGGCGAGCAGCCCCCGAGCCGTTCGTGTATGATGCGAGCTTGCGCCCCGCGCTTTCCTCAGAAGGTGCACTGCACTGTACTTTCCGCCGTGTATGGCACAGCGTTGAAGAGAACGCCGCCGCGTTATTTGTTCTTTGCCGAAGTGGGTGGCAGCGATCAGTGGCGTGTGAGAAAGAAACGTCCCTCCTGCCTCATGGTAAACCAACTTCGCCCCTTTGAAATAATTTCAGAAAAAGGAAAGAAATACATGTTGGGAGGAGAGGGGGGGGGGAGAAACAACTTGAAATTCAGGTAAGGGGGCGAGGAGAATCGATTTGCCTAATAGGTCTTAAACAGCCGGAACGGCGTGCTCTTGGCCGGCGCGCGGTGTATCTTGAGTCCGAGATTACGACAATGGATGAGAGGTGATACGGAATGAAACAGAGGAGGGATGTCCCATTGGTTATCAGTGGGAGCATCTCGTCGTGGAATTGTCGTGTCCTGGCCGGGCCCCGCCGGCCCCGGCCCTGCACTTGAGGGTGAGTCGTAGTGGCGAGTTTTCGGGGCGGACGGGCCGGGCCGGGCCGGGCCGGGCAGGACCGGGTCCCGCCGCGGACCTCTCGAGGGCTGGGAATATTCATAAGTAGTGTTCCTTCAGTGCGGTGAGGCGGGGTCGCCCGCGACAGAGGGGGAAAAAAGGGGGTGGGGGGAACTGAGACTGGTTGGTGACGTACCCGTCGCCTGTGCGCCCAGCCCAGACCCGTGTGCTGTCAATAATATACACATCAGACGCGAGGGCGAGATGCGGCCTGGTTCGAATTGTACTGGCCGTCTTTCTGGTAATGATTTTGTCAATGCTGTGCACAGTGCGTGGGGCGGAGTTGAGGCCCGCTCTCGCCATCAGCCTGACACGGTAAAAACGATCATGTCTTATTTTTTGAGGAAAACTTTGAGGACCTTTTATACTTTGAGGAAAACTGCTCCTTCGATTTTGAGGAAGTCTCCCTCAAAATTTGTAGAGATCTCCCTTATTCTTTGAGGAGCCTTCCTCAAAATCTGAGGGGTTTCCCTCAAATTACGGAAGTTCCTCAAAGTTTTCTCTTTTTCCTCAAAAAATCAGACATTATTGTTTTTACCGTGCGACCGTCCCGCTAGCGATGCGATGATACGCAGACAGTTCCTTTCTGATGGGTGCGTGCGTGCCTATATATCTTGCACGCGAGCCCGATGTATCGGTTTGAAAAATGGACTTCCGAGCCGAGGTTTTTGAAAAGGCTCCGGCCAGACGGTGGGATGGGGTGTGCGACCGGACTATCCACAGCCGGGGGGAGGAGGGCGGCACCCCAAACTTGAGAAGAGAGGGGGAGGAGGGGGAGGGCACCCTCGAGGTGGATGGCTCGCCAGCACAAAGCAGAGCACGCTTATGTAATGCCCCAGGTGTAACCCCACCTGGCGGGGGAGCGCACCCTGCAAGGAGGGGGAGGCAGCGAGACTTTGGCGGAGGAGAGAGACAGAGAGAGAGAGAGAGGGAGAGAGAGAAAGAGAGGGAGAGAGAGAGAGAGAGAGAGGCCTGGGACTGAAAAGATTGGGGATGAGCAGCCGACTTGCAATGCACAAAGATTTGCGAAGGGGTCGGCCGCGAAAGCTCGCGTTTGAAAGAGGGAGGGAGCGAGGGATACGACGGGGAGGGTCAAGAACCCCACGGCGGCGTCTGGGCAGGAGCTTGGCAGGGGGAGGTTTGGGCAGGGAGGGAGGGAGGAAGGTGGAGGGGGTGCTTGTAGTAACGCAGGACGACGTTCAAACAATTGCTTACTCCAGTTGTTGCGGAGGGTTAGGAGGGAGAGAGGGGAGGAATCAGCCCGTGGATGCCAAGGTGGATTGGTGGACGCTTCCCGCTCAAGGCATTTATACAATATGTTGGGGAAGACGATATTTTGAAGGGGGGGACGCCCATACACTACCCCCTTTCGACTGCGCGGGTCCCTTGTTTTCTCGGGGGACCCGCGGCGCGGCCCGCGGCGCTGCTCGGTGGGGACCGAGCAGCCAATAAAGGGTGAACTATGCCGCGCGCCAGACTTTCGCCTTCACTTTTGGTTTGCTCCAGACGTACTCCTCCTGACACATTCCACTGCATGAATGTCTCTTAATTTTGACGCGTGCAGACGTCCTGCTACAACTGCTGTTTTTGCTCTGCAGGAGGCGTGGGGTCTTCCTGACGCGTCCGCCGCTGGGCCGAAGAGAAAATAATGTGATTCTGAGGCGCGGCGGGAATTTTACATCGAAAAGCGGTCCACTCCACCACCCCTCCCCTCCCCGCTCCGTCCCGCCAAGTGCTGAGTTATTCAGAGAGGCGTGCGCGCATGCGCACGGGGGATGGGTAGCGAGTGCCGCGCGGGGCTGGAGGCTGCGGCGGGGGGTTCCGTGGGGCGAAGGCTGCCAGCTCCCAGCTATGGAGGCTCCTCACTGGAGATCTTGGACTGGATAGTTTATGTATACTGCAGGATTCTTTGCAGGCCCCTGACTGTACGCTCGAGCAGGGTTCTCACATGGAGGCTAAAGTCTCCTCTCTGGGGGGCCGCTCACTGGAGAGGACGTGGATAGGCTGCTATGCGTCCTGGGGGCTGAATAATCGCGCTCAGGGTAGTGTTCGTGGGCTCGTGCCGAGGGATGGCCGCGCGCGCAGCCTCCAGCGTGATTCGCGAGTCCCTGGAGGGCGCGAGTGAGCGAGGCTGCTCGGGTGGGCGCAGTGGAGCGCAGGGCAGGGGCGGGGGCGGGGGCGGGGGGCGGGGCGGGGCGGGGCGGGGCGCGGGGCGTCAAGCTGATGGCGCTAAGTGGGGAGTGCGTGAGGGCGCCGGCGGCGCTAAAAGTGCTTCGCGAACGCACCGTTCATAATGCATAAGTCGCGTAAAAGAAAGAAAGAAAGATTGGAAGGATGCAGGAGAGATGTCGTCGATGATAAGGTGTAGCAGTTGGTGCTCAGCAATAGGGAAAATCGATCGTCTTGATCTAGTTCGACGCGTATCGCGACCGAAGCGCTCGTCCCCTCGGTACTCTTCTGTCTTTTGAGGCCCATACGGTTAATAAGTGACGCGAGGGGGAAAGCAACTCTGAAATTTTTGTAATCTCCTAAATCTGAAAAAAATCTGGTAAATTCAGCAAAATTCAGAGAATTTTAGTAAAATTTATAAAAATCTCGGTGAAGTGAAGTGTACTTTTGGCGCTCTGCTCGTCTGCTTGGCACTCTGCTTGTCGGCGCTCTATGCCTCGTCCCTTCGGCACTTTACTCTTCCCCTCGGCCCTCTGCTCGTCCCCACGACATTCTGGCTCGCCCCCGACCTCCGACCCATACCGGCCCTCCTTCCTCCTTATTCGATGGACCAACAATGGTGCCTTGATAAGGGAAATGGCAGCTTTGGGACAGATTTGGCGATCGATTCGGCCAGGTAAGCGGCGTGGCGTGGCGGCGTCGCGATGCTCGGAGATACGCCTCGAGGTGCTGCCGGCTGGCGGCCTGGCGTGGCGCAGCGCAGCCGCACCGGCCCCGCCCGGGCCCCCTGGTGTATTAGCACAGCAGATTTAGCCGATCGCAATTTCTCTCCGTCACGGATCCTTAATCTGGATTATTTTCGCACGCCCATTTGCTGATCCTCCGCCAGCTGGAGACGCGCGGGCCAAGGAGGAGGGTATCGAGCGGTCGCGTAGGGGCGGAGACTGATAGTCGCGCCAAGCCGGGCGCTGTTTTACGGTCAATATTAGTTCTGTGAAAAGCGACTGAAATATTAGCGAGAGAGTGGGTAAGTTTCAGTTTTTTCCCCCTCGGCTAATGCTACTCTTCCATGAGGAAGACTGGGTCAGCTGCCCAAAGTGCTGGGTAGCATGAATCCAACGATAGTGTGAGGGTTGGCGGTTTGAAAAGTTTGGCGCGCGTCTGAAGCAGGCTACGATGCGCGCGTTGGGAGGAGACGGAAACCGTCGTGAAGATGTTCGGGCTGAGGCCATCCCCCCGCCGGCTGCGCGCCACCGCGCCCGACCCGCCGCCCCCCGGCTGCGTACGGGTATCGCTGTGCTCCCCGCGTCCCCCGGCAGGTTGGCTCCAGCCCAGTGCATTCCGGATGCAGCGGTGCTGCTGGATCTCTTACCTGCGGCCCCCGCCGCCCCCGCCGCCCCCGCCGACAGGGGCCCTGGCCCCCTATCCCCTCCCCGCCGCCCCGCCGGGACAATAGTCGTGGCGCGAACCAGTTCAATCTGGTTTCGAAAGAAAAGGAAGGAGCCAGCCTGGGCCGGGCCCGGGCTCTCCACCCGACCCTAGGAGGACGCTACCTGGGACCGGCGGTTTTGAAAAAGACGCGCAAGGGAAGCGGAGCCGGCCGGGCCGGGCAGGGCAGGGATGGCGGGCGTGGAAGGGCCCGACTTGGACTTGCCGGCGGGCGGGAAAGAGCGGAGCGGAGCGGCTGCGAACCCCTCCGAGATGAGTCGGGCTCCGGCGGCTCCGGCCGGGCGGCAGGAGGGGAGGACGTTCCCCACAGCTTACGGAGCCCGCCGGCGGGAAAGACGTTTTGAAAAAGCAGAGCAGGGGATCCTTCTCCTCCTCCTCCTCCTCCTCCTCTTCCTCCTTACCCCCGACTATAGTTGCACCTCATTGCCACAGAGCGCGCAGGAGACGCGCAGAGCGTCGCCCGTCCGTCGGAGAGCTTGTTAAAAAAAATATTTCACTGAAAAAAAAATTCCACGACCCACTAATTACGTTTAGTCTTAAAGGGGGGGAAAACCGAGGGGGCCTCAAGTCACCTAAAATTTGTACACATGATTTCACGATTTCACATGATTACATCTCTTATAATTGAAAGAGATAATTCGTAAAGTAAACACAAGCGTATTTTGAGCTTTATGAGACCAAAATACGCACTCAAAGTTTTTCGGCAATAGATCCACATTTTTTGACAATGATTTCGAAGATATCAGCGATTGTGTACACATGATTTCAGGAGTTGAGGCCCCCTCGGAAACAACTTCTGAATTTTGGTGAACAAATTTTGTGAATTTGCGGGAATTTTTGTGAACTTTTGTGAATTTGTATTGAGTTTTTTTTTTCTAAATTTTTGCTTAAATTTTGAAAATTTTCCTGAATTTTCTTGAAGTTTTGTGAATTTTTTGTTTTATTTTTCTTAAAATTATACGAGGTATACAAGAATTTCAGAGTTGTTTCCCCCTCGGTTTAGCCACACTTTACCCCGTTCATGAATGAATACAAACCCTGCGCAGTACGATTCGCGGCTGAAGTATCAGACAGTGTTGCCAGTAAAGTAATCAAAAAGTCGCCCAAACACAGCGGAGGAAAACGGGCTGCATCCGTGTCTGCCTTCTATGCAACACCTTAACTCAGTTGCGTTTATGTTGCCCAGTAGACAGGCGCGAATGCAGCCCGCTTTACTCCGCTGTGTTTGGGTGACTTTTCGCCTACTTTTCTAGGAATACTGGAGACAACAATTGTGTGTGTGTATGTGTTTGTTTCAGTTGAAAACGTGGGGAATACAGAAAGAAGGAAGACCTCGGCGCGGGAGCCTGGCCTGAAATACGGCCCACGTGTAGCCCGTGCGGCGGTGAACCACAGCTGACCGCAACTGTCCCAGTCCCACCTCCTCACCACACCGCCCCGCAGCACAGCGGAGCGCGTTCCGCACACGCATCCTGACAGGTAGGCAACCGCGGTGCAGCCGTGTAGTGCGGCCGCCCCTACCCGGCCCCTGTCACCGGGGTGGGGGTGGGGGGACTCGCCGAGCCGGCGGAAAAGTCCGCACGCATTCATCGACTTACGCTTGTAATATTTTTTTTTCTTTCTTTTTTTTTAAATCTCCTTCTATTTCAACGAACAGTAGGCGTCTTCCACCACTTTACAAACTAGCAGCTCGCAGGGCGGCCCGGTGCTGCTCGCGGTGGTGGTGTCGCGATGTGATGATGAAGCACCGCGTTTCTGCTTGCGAGTGCGAGTGCGATGAAGGTTGGTGGGTCTGGTTTCGCGCGAGGCGTTTCGTGTCTCCTCCTCGTCGCCGCTGAGCCCGGCCCGGCCCGGCGGCCCCGCGCGGCTCATCGTTATCCCCATCGGTCACGTGAGAACGCGCTGCTCGCAATATAGGAAGCAGGGCGACGACACGGCCGCGCGGACACGACACGTCCGCGTCAACGACGTCACCGACGTATTTATGGGAACCACCATGCGCGAGGCTTCGTCTACGTGTCCAACTTCGACCTCTTTACGGCATATCCTAAGATTAGCCCGCGAGGTGGTCAGGCCAGCACAAGCCTATCTATGATGCTATGCCTCGCCGCCGCTTCCCATATAACAGCACTGCAGCGGCGGAGCTGGGCGACTGCTGCGGGTACAAGTGACGTGGGGCGATTTAAAGTTTAAAACGCCTCCACCGACGGGCGGCTGCAGTGGCGAGGCGGCGGGGCGGGGCGCGGCTGCGGCGCATTCGGAATAACATGAGAGGGAGTGTGAGAGGGAGAGAGAGGGACAGAGCGAGAATGCGAGAATATGGTCGAATTAAACAAATGCAAATGCGAGTGCGAATATTAAAGGACATGGCCCCGGGCTGGGCTGGGCCAGGCCAGGCCCAGGGCTCCTCGCCTTGTTTTACAGCCGCGGTGCGCTGCGGCGCTGCAGGGCGCGAGGGAAAGGGTTCCAGCAGCGGGGGCCTGACTCAGCCGCACACGGCCGCGAGCCCCACCCCACCCCTCCCCGGCCCGCCGCGCGCTGCGTGTGAGATGGTTCGGCGGAGAGCCTGGTTTTATTCCCACTGGCACGCCCGCCCCGCGCCCCGCGCCCCGCCCCTACTCAGGATATCTCTCTCTCTCTCTCTCTCTCTCTCTCTCTCTCTCTCTCTCTCTCTCTCTCTCTCTCTCTCTCTCTCTCCTCTCCTCTCTCTCTCTCTCCCTCCTCATCCCTCATCGCCATTGCTCATCGCGGAACACCCTACGGAACACCCACCCCTCTTGCACCGCACCACCACCACGACCAACGTCCCCGCTTGCTGCACACCACCAATACCGCCCCGCCTAAAGCCACCCCACCCCACCCTACAGCCACCACATCGCCCCGCACCCCACCCCGCCTCGCCCCGCCCCGCTCATCGCCAATTCCGGGCACGGCCTCTTGTCGCACGCGTTACGGACAAGGGTAGGAGCAGCGGGAGAACAAAAGAAAAGAGTATAGGGGCCTGGCCGATGCTGGGCAGGCCGAGGCCAGGGCAGAGGCGGGAATGAAAGTGGTGATGTGATTTTGAGGAGTGCACCGCCACACATATGTGATATGAAAAAGTAACCATTCGTTGGGACATATCTCCCCCCGGCGGCGGCGGCGGCTCCGCTCCGGCCTGCACGTCACACGTGTGTTTTGGTTTTTGGTGTGTGTGTGTGGGGGGGGGGTTACATGGCACGGCAGCAGGGCTAGGCAGGGCAGGGCGGTCGTCCTCGCGCCAGGCCCCGCCGCGCCGCGCCGTGGCAGGGTCAGGGCGTAGCGGCAGCGGCCAGACGTTTCGTCATGATTGCCCTGGGCGCGCGGGTAGAGGCGGGGCGGGGCGGGGCGGGGCGTGGCGGGGCGGGGCGGGGCGGGGCGGGGCGGGTCGCCGCCAGGTGGGGCCCCAGAAAGGGGGAGTGGCACCGGAGCGGCACCGGTGGGCCTGAAAGTGAGAGCCGACGCGCCGCCGTCGCTGCTGCCGCCACCAGGCGACTTATTCCGACGGACGCTTTCCTCTCCCTGTCTCTTTCGCTCTCGCGGGCTTCGTCGTTAGGTGTGAGAGAGACAGGACAGGTCGAGGAGGGCGCTCTTCGGAATAAGTCGGCAGGCCGCGGGCTGAGCCGGGGACGACGCGACCCTTTCCGCGCAACGCGCCGGGCCCGGGTGTGGTCAAGGACTTGCATAGGGAGGCGGGTGAAGGGTGGGGGTATATTAAAGCGCGGGGGTTTAATGGGGCTCGGGCCGGGCCGGGCCGGGCCGGGCCGACGGGCTGGGGTCGGGCCGGCCTGATCCGCCCGCCGGCGGCGGCGCCTGGGGGAAGGAAGCGGCAACCGAGGAGAAGAGGGACGGATGAATTCTGCCAAAAAGTGAATATAACCCGGAACCGGGAGCGGCGGGACGGCCGTAATTGTAGAATTATTATGAATCCCGGCCGGGGGGTGGGGTGGGGTGGGGTGAGGTGGTGGGTTCACTTTTTGGGGCGGCGGCGGGAGCGGGGGGGAAGGACCTCGTATACACAAAAGCGCGCGAAAAAAGACCTCACCACCACGCCGACCACACGCCCTGTTTCCTTTATTGAGGAGGAGAGGAGGGGAGTGAGGCGGGCTAATGGGCTGGCTGTGACCTAAGGACTCACCTTGTCTTTCCCTGACGGCTCTCCCTCTTCCTCTCTCTCTCTCTCTCTCTCTCTCTCTCTCTCTCTCTCTCTCTCTCTCTCTCTCTTGGAGTACTGACACCCCTATACTAGTCTGAGTACTGTGCTCCACTCCACACAACCGCGGGGGCCTACCTATAGCGTTTTCGCCCGGCTCGCCCATCCCCGACCGCAGAGGCAACATTGAGTAGCAGTAGATCCCCTTCCGAAGCTCATCCGCCGAAAATCACTCGCTCCTCATCCTCGCGCTGGCGTGCTCGGGCGCGCCCGCGCGCGCAGCCGCTTATTTGCAGACGATTACCCTCGTCTTATCGCTATTGGCAGTTTCCGCCATAAGCGGCGGCCGGCTCGCGCTGCTCCCCTCTCCTCCCCGCGCCGCAAGCTGCTCTTGTTTGCCGGCCGATAATTGACTACTCTGAATTAAAACACCTCTCGTCTCCAGTGGCTCCGCGGCGCGGCGTTTGGAGGGCCTGCTGTTGTACTCGTGACGCTGCGTGCTCAGCGAGGAGACAGAGCTTAGCAGCGCCTTCGGCTTCACTTTAGCCAAACGTTTTGGAGCCTCGCGCTGCTCTTCTTCTTCTTCTTGCTGACTCGACGCGTCAGCAGCGCGCCGACCAAACAATTTTATAGCCATTATCGGTGCGAAGCGCCCCGCATTATACACACTCACCGCGCGGCTGGAAAAAGAAGCAGACGTGTAAATGTGCGTGCGCCTGTGTGTGTGTGGTGTGTGTGTGTGTGGTGTGTGTGTGTGTGAGTGGTGTGTGTGAGGGGTGCCCAGGCGGGCCGACCAGGCGCGAGGCCCATGAGGGCGGAGTCCGCCACCTTGTGCGTCCTTGTGTGTGCGCGTCTGTCCAGCGCGGCGCGGACGATAAGAGGCCCGGGGCGGGGCGGGGCGGGGCGGGGCCTCCTGGACTGACGGGACGGGCGCCCTCAGCCCGCGCAGTCCCGCCCCGCCCCACCACGCCCCGCCGCGCCCCGCCGCGCCCCGCCCCGCCCGTCTAGACTGCGCAGCGCCACGCCGCGCGCCCAGCGCCAAGCCTAGGGGCGTGGCGGTGGGGCCTAGACCGGCCGGCCGGCCCCGGCCTGGCACTGTGCGGTCTGCCTGGCGTGGCGGGGCGCGGCGCGGCGGGGCTCAGTAATTACCGTGGCGTTTAGCTCCCGACCTGCCCCAACGTGCAGCGCGCTGTGGCAGGACTGTAAGTGTTTGTTGTGCCCTCCCGACCCGGGCACGCGTAATTTGGCGCGGCCGGCTGTGCGCTCCGTCGTCATTTGTACGATACCGTACACACTTGAACTCGACGAATACTCTAAATTTTCTTTGGAAATTGTTTTCTTTCTTTCTTATTCTCTCTTTTACCCGGGGGGATTAGCTGGCAAAACGACGATGCGATCACCTCTTTACTTACTCGTGCCATTCCCGGAAACGATTCTGATTCACGGTACGCCGTCCGGCGCCAAACCTCTCACAAAATTGTGGGTACGAGGGTAAGACAAGCCGGCCGGCCCCTTTGGTTCCCACTTGGATAAGGGCAAAAATACATGGATCGGCTTCTCCGTTGTGCATTGGTACTTTCGTTACCAAACCACGCCCATAATATTGGGTCTACAGAGTTGGCGAGACACTCATTACACTCGGAAAGGATTGGCATTTACAGGTATGAAGTTGGTTTTGAGCTCAGGTAACCGCGAGCGTTAAAAAGAGCCAAAATATTGAATAGGCACGGGTCCCGGACGAATTGTAGAGGCGGAGCGTAGCGCAGCGGCAGCGGCGCCCGAGAGAGCCCGGCCTCACTTTGTTACCAAACTACTCCCGTAGTATTGGTCCTACAGAGTGGGCTAAACAGTCATTACGCTCGGAAAGGATAGGGCTTGTGAGGTATGACATTCAATTTGAAGTTAATATCACGAAATAAGCAACAGAGGGTGTTAAAGACGAACATGTCTGCGGTGGCGCGCCGCTGGAGCCGGGCCCGCCCGGCGGCCGAGCGGCGGGGTGGGGGAGCCCCGCCGCTCTCTTCTTACGGGAAGCGCTCGCCGCTGCGCTACGCTACGCCTCCTCAAAACGTCCGAGACCCGTGCCTACGCGCTCCGGAGAAGCCGATCCACGTACTTTGCCCTTATCCAAGGTTCCCAGCAGCCGCGGTGTGCTGGGCCAGTGGGGCGGGGCGCGGTGGGCCGGGGCCCCGGGGTGCCGCCCAGGACCCTCTACCCCTCCGGTCAGGATGAGTTGGCCTGTGTAGCTTTGGTCGTGGTCAGTCACCCGAGGGTCCCCTTACCTCCCCACCCGCCGAGCAGGGCCCAAGCAAAGAGCAGCCGGATATGGACCCGTTTCGCGAACTCGGTGATTCAATTTATTTTCGTGAAACGAAATACGAGTGTTTTAGCCCCGGCCTCTCTGGGAGGCGGTCGGGGGCTTTTTGGCCAAGGTTAGAACCTCGGAGAGAAGGGCAGTGCCGAGCCGTGCCCGGCCCGAGGCCTATGTTTGCCAGACATGGCCCGCAGCAGCACACTGTACTCCGCTGCGGGAAACAGCGGGCGCGGCGCGGGCTGCCTCGTTTGATAAGTATTCTTAACATGGTACGATTTCGCGAATATGTGACGATTTGCGTTGCGATTCTCCCCCCTCCGGGCGCGGTATACTTTTCAAGATGCTTTTCTGCTGCTCTGTTCTCTCAAGTCAAGTCCTATATAGCGAGTTTCAGACAGCGTCTCCTCCCCACTCCTCTCCCGCTGCCACGATAATCCAACAGGTAGTACCCGGGCCCGTCTGGGCCGCCACCTCACGTGCTACACATAGGACCCTTGCTGACCATTCATGTGCAAAGAGTCTGGCCAACACACGAGATCGTGTTTCCCGAGGTCATCCATGCCGGGGGACCCGGCCGGCGGCCCGACCTGGGGCAGGCCGAGGCCCCCCATGGGCCCGCTCCTGGGCCCCCCGGGAGGGGGAAAGGGGGGAGGGGGGCGCCTTGCCGCGGCTCCAACTCGATCACACAAGTGGACCGGACTGGCTGGACTGGACCCACTGTACTCATCGCGCGGAAATTTTTTTGCCCTCTCTCTCTCCTGGTCCGACATTCAAAAGAGACAGCTTATTTTTTAAGAGCGTTTGATAGGACGATCATCTCCGCCCTGGGCCTCTCTTTTCTCTCCTTCAAAGTCTTGTCAGAATTTACGCATAATTATTCCCCTTCTCCTCCGCGCCACACCGCACCGCGCTGCCGCTCCGGCAGCAGCGCCTCCCCGAGTACACGCGCGCGAAAGAACTGGCAGCCTCATCTCCGGAAATGAAGTAAATGATCAATTTCCTGCCTTGTTTTCGACTGACGCCACTGCTGCTGTCGCGCAGGTGGACAGGGGGAGGGCTCACGGGAGGGGAAGTGGATTAAGCCGCGCGCCAAAAACAGCCCCCGAAAAACAGAGTTACCGCACTTTTTTTGACAGAGCTGGAAAATATTCATTTTTGTTGGGCCTCGAGATGAAAATTCGCCTCTGACGAGGGGGAAACGCAACTCTGAATTTTGGTGTATACATTTTGTGATTTTTTTGTGAATTTTCGTGGATTTTTGTGAATCTGTTGAGAGTTGTTATAGGTTTCTCTTGAATTTGTCGTAATTTTTTGTGAATTCTCCAGAATTTTCCCTGATTTTTTCCAGAAATTTTGTGAAGTTTTCTAAATTGTTATGAATTTTCTTGATTTTTTTTCTGAATTACGAGGTGTACAAAAATTTCAGAGTTGTTTCCCCCTCGCGCCCTGAAACTTTTCTTATTCCTGCATAATGCAAATAGGTTGCATTGACCACGGGTGCGCCTACCGTTTCCCCCACACAGCGACTATATCCGTTGCCATACAAAGTATATGACGCGCGTTGGGCGGCCCAGCCTGTTTAGCGACCATTTTTTTCCTGTCTGGCTACGCGACGCGTCGCGGGAAACCCGTTGACTTTTGGGCGGCAGCGACCGCCTTGTGTGAACACCAAGTCCACCGCGATTAGCCTCGCGAAGGACTCCCCTTATCCTAGCAGAACACGAGCCCGCGCGGCTGCGCGTGTGTCTGCCTGTGGAGCCCGGTGAAGGCCAAATGTTTCTCACGCCTCATTGGGCCATTGGGCCCCAATGGGCTTCGGCCCCTCTCCTGCCCCGCCACATATGCTCGTTACTCTCAAGTTAATAAAACAGATTCGGCAAGTGAGTGGTCGCGTTCGCGTACAATCTGCCTTCATGTAATAAATCTGGGCGGATTTCTTTTTTCTCTGGGACGTGGAGCCTGCTGCGCGTCTTATTCTCGTTCTTATAATTTCAAATTTCCCAGCGTGGACATTTGTCTCTACCAACAAGACGTGTCTGGTTGGCTCATGTATAGTGTTTTTCCTCTCGCAACCATGTACAAAATACAGTTAAATTAAAACCTGTGGCACCTTGCTTGACATCTGATCGGCTGGCAGGCACTGTCTACACCTCGCTCCCCCACCCCCGCTGTCCTAGCCAGCTGCACGCTGGTGGTGCTGAATATCCCATACGGTCGGCACTGCTCTGCTCTGTTTTCCTTGCGCAAGCTTTACCCTTGGTCATGACCCTTCGCTTCCTTTCCCAACTTTTACTTCTCGCACTCCAACCCTGCCGCACCTCCCTTTTTTCCTTTGTCCCCCGCCCCTACCGTCCCCGCCCCGCCCCGCCCCGCCCGCCTCTTTTGCACGTATTGGCCAACCATATTGCAAAACGCGACCTGTCATTTTAAATGGAAGTTGTGATGGGGCAGTAAAAGAAAAGAAAGGACGGGAGAAGAAAAGGGGGAAGGGAAGAGTGAGGTGAAGGTAAGCGAAGGGAGTGAGAGGGACGGGGAAATAAAACCGCGCAAGCACAACGTTGTGGGAATCCAAGCGCATCCTCGGCTCGGCTCGCGCTCACTGGCCGCACCGCACCGCCCCCCGTGGGAGGACCACTCATACAAAATGAGAACAATGATTTTTTTTGACATTTGATTTCGTTGATTTTTTATTTATTCTGAAAATTATTTCTTTTGTTATTTCAAGGAAAATTTCCGTCACTTTTTGATTGACTCTGACCTCTTACTGCCTCTTACCCTCATTTCTGATTTTTTCAACTTAATTTCGTGTTTTTTTTTCAACTTTTTCTTGATTTTTTATTATTTCTCTGTATTTTTCTTCCTGATTTTATTTTAATGTTTTTCGATAGTTTATTTTATTTTTTAAATGATTTTTTTTTGGGGGGGGCGCACAATGTTTATCTTTTTTGAAGCGCCTCGCCCCTCACCGCTCCACGTCTCGAGCCGAGAGCTCGCTGCCGCCGGCTGGTCGGTGGCGCTCTCTGGTGTCCTGCCGTCGAGGATCATCCGAAACATTCCGATGGATCCAAACGCGCGTAGCCACGACAGACTCATATATTTTTAAATTCTGCCCACATGGCACTGCGGGCTAGGCCGTACGAAGAGAAAAAGATTTCGGCGGTGTAGCAGCGCGGCGCGCCACGCCGCGCCACGGACGGACTTATTCATGATTCATTTTCCCGCCTTTTTCGCTGGCCTTGAATTGCCCCTCTCCCAGCGCACTTTGGCGGGAACCATGCGAGACGCTCGGCTCAGCTTTCGGCTCGGCTCGGCTCGTCCGCCGGCTGACTCCTAAATTCCCCCTCCTACCCTCCATCTCTCTCTGGCCCGCTTCCCCTCCCTTCCCCCCACGCCGCTCTCTGCCCCCCGTCCCCCTCCCCTGTGCCCCGACGGCCCGGGCCCACTGCGCCTGTAAAGCCCATCCGGCGAGTTTTGACTGACCCGCCGCCCTGCGCCCCGCGGCCCCGCCACCCGCCACCGCGGCGAGGCCCACCGAATGCGTGCTGAGAGCCCTTCCCGTTGTTTTGCACAAGGTCTTTGCGATAAGGCGGGCGCGCATAACGTCACGCTGTCTGTGGAGCGTGTTGGCTTGACTCCCGTACGAACTTAGTCGTCACGGGTTACACAAATTGAACTGAAATTTCGCACAATTCTTTGGGTGGTGTAATGGAGAGCACTGTAAACCGAATGTTAGTATGAAATGGTTCAAAGAAATCGTACACTTGGACGACGTCGACCCCGTTGGCCGTGACTGTCTGCAGGACGCTGACTGGACCGCGCCGGGAGGGAGAGGGAGTGCCAACAGCTCGCGTGGTGGCGGGAAACAGGCGGGGAGGGGCATCCCGGGCGGACGCGAGGCACGGCACGAGTCGAGCGAGCGATGCTGATTGACTGCTGGCACGTCGTGCTGGCTGCACGTGAGCTTTACAGGGTCCATTTAGCGGAATGGGCGCTCGCGGTGCTCGCGGCCGCGGCCAGCCGGGGGCCGCCGGGCCCCGGGCCCGAGTGACCGCTGCCGATCAGGCCGCAGGCAGGGCGGCGCGCGGGCGGGTCAGTGTGCCCCGCGGCACCCCCCCGGCCCGGGGGCGGCGTCCTCGACGGGGCGGCGCGGGGGCAGGGCGCATGGCGTATATACTCCCGCAGTGTCCGATGTGCCCTTGCAGCTCTCTGTGTCCCCGACCCCTCCCCGCGCTAGCGCGACGCCAGACGTCGCCTTGGGTCGACGTCCCGTCCCGTTCCGACCCGACCCGGGTCGCCGCCGCCGCCGCCGCCCCGGCCCGCCCCGCCCGCCCCGGCCCACCCCAGCCCAGCCCACCACCACCCCGGCGGCGCGCGGCGCGACCCGCCGCCCGGACCGGGCCCCTCTCAGCCCCAACCCGAAATGATTGCACCACAACCCCATTCAGCAGCCTCCCCCCTCAAGGTCACCCCTGCGCGCCGCGCCGGGCCGCTGCCTCACACCCCCTACGGGGGCCGGTCGCCGCCGCCACCCCGCCCCGCCCAGCAGCGCCGGGCTGGGGGGCTCCTTTTGGGGGAGTCGCTGTCTGCGGCGCCCCGCGCCACCGCCGCGCGTCCCCCCTGCTGCGGCCCGCCCCCGCCGCCGCGCGCCCCCCTGTGGGCCCAGCAGCTCACCCCCAACCCCCTCGCGGTAGCGTAGCGCCCTCCCCCGTGTGGCGCCGCCCCGTCTGGCCCGCCCCGCGCGCCCGCCCGCTAGCGCCCCGCCGGGGTCACGTCTGTTCGCTCACCTCTGCTGGGCTGAGCAAGGCCCTTCTCCCCCTGCTCGCTCTCACTAGCGGCGGGGGCACTGCTGGGCCGCATCAGCCGCGTGTTCCGCCCGTGGCGATCCCTCATGCAGAAGTGATGGACTGTACTTGTAACAATCCCCTCCCCTCCTCACCCCCTCCGCCCCGCTCCGCTCCGGGCTGTATGCCTCGCGGTGCGCTAACAAACCGTGACCGCAGCAGCCTTACGGACGACCACCCTCGTTAGCGGGGGGAAACGGATGACGGCGGCGGCGCGCGCGATGACGCTGTCGACGCCGTGGAAGAAGGAGAAAAGGGAATAAGGAGAGGATGGGTACAACCGCGTGAAACGCAAAGCCGGCGGCGACGTCTTGCGCGACAGCGAACGGACCGCCGCTCACCAGGCGCCCTCTTTCGTCGCTCATTATGACGACGAAAGACAATTCTCGCTCTGGTTCGGGGACATATCCGTCTCACGTTCACGGCCGCGCGGCGCACGGAAGCAATGAATTGGGCCTTATCGAGGTGCTCCTAGACCTCACCGTTGGACGCACCTTGAGCGCTCCGCCACGCCGCGGCCGTGGCCCCAAACTCAAGGACGCACGCCTGCCGTGCATAAATTACATAACGAGTCGTCGTGTCTCACGCAGCTCGTGGCCGGCCGGGTGCGTTACGGGCCGTGACGTGTGTCGCGCTATCGGTAGGCGAGACGAGGCGCTGCTACGGCCCGGCCCGGCCAGCCCTGCACGCACGCCTCGCCTGCCTGCCTGCAGGGTGATTCCGCACAGCGTGGTTTCGTGTCTCTATCCTTGTCGCACTCATGCGACAGGCCCATGAGGAGCAAGAGAGAGAGAGAGAGGACACTACGAAACTCTGTTCGGAATCAGCCTGCTGGGCAGGACCGGACGGGCCGAACGCTCCAAGAATGTACCGCTGCCGCCGGTGCGTGTGCTAACCACAAGGACCCGCGCGTCGGGCGGGGCGGTGGGGGGCGCTGGGGAAAGGGAAGGGAAGGGGTCGGACGCTGAACCGCGCCGACCCGTCGTCTCGGCCAGAGAGAGAGAGATGCCCGCGCTGAGTTGCGGCCGGTGTGTTCGCGCGGGTGAGACGGAGAAGGATGGTGCTCGACGCGAGCGAGGTGCGGCGGCGGTGGGAGGTCGGGGTGGGGGGTGGGGGGACGCCAGACGTACCCAGCCAGCGCCCGCATCTACCTCACTCACTACTGGATGTGGCTCCTATACACTGTACCGGCTGACGTTTTAGTACTTTAGGCTTGGCTTGGCCCTGAGCCCTGCTCTGCTCCGCTCCGTGCTCCGTCGCCCACACCAAGGTCACATTTTTTCGAAAGCAAAAGATTTTTCCAGGCCGAGGTTCTCAGTAGTGATAAACTGATTTCTTCTTCTTTTGGGCAAATTATGCAGCTTCTATTGTAGTTGAAGCGCTAAAAATTAAAGTGCTGAAATCTGAAAATTCACATGACAAAAGCCCTTTTCACTTTAAACGCTCATAGTTAAAATCTTTATAACGTAACAGTAAATGCGATAAAAGGTGACACATAAATAGCTTTAATTTCTTGTCTAGTTCCAAGTTTAAAATCGGACGTGCAATGTTTGAGGCAGGTATAACAACACAGTTTGAGTTTGGCCGTCTGCTTACGTCACAGCAAACCTTTATTTTTATTATTATAATTTTTTTTTATATCACTGACTATATAATCACGTGCACCGTCCGCGGCGGCGGCACTGTCATAGGGAAATGGATATCTGATTCGACCTCCAGACCTATTGATGGGCCGCGACTAAATCCTGTTTCTTTGATCGTCTGCGAGTCTGACTTTCTTCCCCTTCTCTATCTCTCCCACTCCTACTCCCCCCTCTCCCCCCCCCTCTCTCTCTCTCGCTCTCACTCACTCACTCACTCACTCACTCACTCACTCACTCACTCACTCACTCACGCACACACACTCACATTCGTTGGTTCTTTTCATCCAATGCCTCGTATAGTGTTTCAAAATTTTTCTGCCG
>JAHWGI010000327.1:0-241282 GCA_029379305.1 Frankliniella fusca | reverse complement strand
TGAAATCTTTTGCATGTAGGCGACATACAAGTCGACATGTATGTGGGACATGTATGTGTCCTACGCTTTGGTCTTGTATGTGCCCGATGATTGACTTGTATGGCTACATGTATGTGTCCTACATTCGCTCCCCTACATTTGACCTACCTGTGGCGTCAGCCATGTATGGGACATACCACTGTGTAGTCGTAGGCCGTCTGTATACGTAACGTTGGGGCCATACATGGGTCATACATGTGCCTCGTATGTAGCATGGATGTGAAGCTGGCCATGTGTGTGGTGGGTAAAATTACTCACTCATGTATGTGTCATGTAGGGCGCATACGTGTGGACCATCTGTGACATGTATGTGCCAGACGTCCCCGCGCCGTCCGCAGTGAGCGCCTGATAGGTAGGCAGCCACAAGTGCAGACGTGTTGTGGGCCTGCCTATCCGATCCTACCTATCACGTCGCCGCTCGGTCGCACCACTTAATAGAGCATCAGTCACCATCCTTCCCCCTCCTCATCAGCATTTTGCAGTCAGTCAAACATAGGAATTTAAAACTAAGTGTACAGCAGGGAGGCAGCCTTTGGCTACTTGCTGAACAAAAACTGTTTTATGCAGTATTCAAAGACAAAAGGTTTGACAAAAATTTGCTCAAGAATAACTGTTAGAATTCTGTATTGGAAGCCATAATAAGCTTGATAAAAAATACATTATCTTATGAAAAATAAAAGATCATTGCTCATAATTAACTATATATACAATTTTAGATAAATTTAAACATATCACTGAATTAATTAGCAGCTAATAAATTAATTTGTGAAATAGCTTGTCCATAAAAATAAATATTCAAAATAAAGTTCATAATGAAGCATATCAGCGTAATGCATCTCAGTCACCTATGCTTGCTGCTGCGCAAGCAGACGAGCTGCATATCTATCTTCGCACAAGACATCGCTGAATGCTTTCTTGACATTTGTGAGTGAGATGGTTGGCCAATGCCGCTTGGTCGCTCTCTTGTTGATGGCACCTGAAAACAGAAATCAAAAATGTAACTATCAAAAATAACCTTTGAATTAACAATAAACTTTGAGATAAACTGAAAAAGACCTTTACGACTGCCCCATCCCACCCTGTCCCCCTCCCCAAAAAACACAAAAACAAAAGAAATTCCTCATAATTTAGACCAGCAGTTAGAACATAACTTACCATGGGTTGCATGAATGCCATCAGGATGCAAGGGAGGCCTAAGAAATTTCTGTGGACCCGAGGGGCGGCCAGTAGGAGAACACTCCTTAATGCCTCTTCACTATAAATAGCCTTTAACAGCAGTCTTGCCATCATTGGCCCTGTTTTGCTGTCTCTCTTAATATTTCTCAAGTGCTCCTCTTTGATATAAATTTCATAGCCAGGGTGAAGTTGAACAACCTGCAAACAAACCTTACAATTAAAGAGAGGTAAAAATATAACATTTTCTATTAAAATCAAAAAGAGGGGGTAGGCCACTTACCCCTTCATCCTCCTTGTGGCATTTGAAGTATTCTCCCTCAAATTGACGCTTCTCATACCTTGGTCTCTTAGTTCTGGGAAGCCGTACAACTGTAAAGAAAGCCAAAACTGAGTACAATAATATCCAACAGATTTTCTAAAATCTGCCTTTCAAGACACTGCACATGTGACATAAAGTATAGACATTGCTTACCTTGCTTTAGAGGAGCCTCTTGATCAGTGTCCGAGTCACAACTAACACTTAAAGATCGTCCAGATTCAGAGTTAGAAATGATTCTCATTCTCACTGGGCTCGTGGGTTTCTTTGAGTCACTTGATGGATGCTCTCTGTCTACACGGAGACTCACAAGTCTGTTTGGGCTAGACAACGGATGCTGAACATTAAAGTTGGAGGAGCCGTCCACACCATGAGAGAAGGACGCCCTGGAGAAGAAGCTAAACCCCCTCATGAGCGTTCCCCGTTGACTGGGGGACCAGCTGGTGGGTGCAAATGAGGAGCTACGGTCGATTTTAAAAGTGCGTCGGAATCGGGAAGGTCTGCCGATTGGAACGGTGTGACTCCCGTCTCTGTGGGTGCAATATTAAGGGTGCGCAGTGGTCCGCGGCGCTCCCCCTCCACCGCTTCAGCGCAGCCGCCCCGCCCGGCCGGCAGCCGGCTGCGCGCAGCCGGCCAGCCATCAGGCAGGCAGCCTTGCCCGAGCCCCGTCTCACGCGCGCGCGGGCCCTTTGGCGGGGTGCTGCACCCTTAATATTGCACCCACAGAGACGGGAGTCACACCGTTCCAATCGGCAGACCTTCCCGATTCCGACGCACTTTTAAAATCGACCGTAGCTCCTCATTTGCACCCGCCAGCTGGTCCCCCAGTCAACGGGGAACGCTCATGAGGGGGTTTTGCTTCTTCTCCAGGACGCCCTTCTCTCATGTCCACACAATGCTTCCACATACTCAATGGTTGCTCATCGTCAGTGGCGAACGATGGTGATTTAGCCATTACTGAAAGCTTATCGAGATCCTGCCTCTTCCTTTCTTTGGCGAGCTTTGAATAAAATAAAATGTGTTAATAATAATAAATAAGATGGTTTCAAAATTAACAGCAGTGTTCAAAATGGCTAGAATCTTTGGTACCTTTCGGGCTTCAGCAAGGTCCGCTTCGGTGAGCTCTGGTCCAGAGTCAGAATCACTTACATCTGTGCACATTCCTTCTGTGGGAGGATCGTCCTCCGAATCAACACTAGGAGAAAGTATCCTTTTACGGGGACGCCTGTTCTGAAAGAAACATGTAGGGAAAAGAAATTAGTGAAATACAGAGAGCAAAATAAGAGCAACTAGACTACAACCAACCTCCTTTCCAATAGATTTCATCTTCTTGCGAACATGAGGCTCCTTTGAGTTCATCTGCTCTGACCTAGCACGCCTTGTTCTCCGTTCATTTCCTGGCTGGGGCGAAGATTTGGGGCGAGACTTGTTCAGAGCTTTCAATCTGTCCTCAAGGAAAGTTAGGTTACCTAAAAAGCAGAGCGACGCAGATAGTTAAAATCATGGACAACGATGTAATTATCAGAAGTGAGGTTAGAAATATCTCTTGAACTTCAGACTTTCGGTTAAAAATCCGCGACAAGCATGGAAATGGCAAAAGAACGATCTTCACAAATATCTCAATAGCACAAAGCGAGGTTAGGGCCGCACACAGCACGTAACTAAAACATGTGCGCAGCCACAAATGACACGGCATAATACATATAACCTCTTAAAACTGAAGGAAAAACGTGGTCACTTACGGCTTATCTCCTTCACACTTCCTACGAAAAGCTCCCTCTTTCCATTTACTTTGTATTTCAGCTGCACGGTATCGTTCACCTTGACAGATGATTCGTCGCAAATCACATCAGACTTGGGGACAAGAAAGAATCGTCCCTCTTCACGTAAATTATGAAATGATCTTCATCAGAAACGACTGTACCATCAGCCACAGCGGTCATATTGATTAGACAAGCTAGTCACGTCAAAGTCAGCTCGAAATTGAACGAACTCAAAATAAACTGTAAGGATCTGCGAGGAACACACGAATTTATACAGCTGGAAGAATGTGACGTCATAATCCTCAGCCTTCTCGCTAGGGTTGGAAAAGTTTATTTCGATTTTTCGATTAAAATCGATTTGAGACTTTAGAAATCGATTTTTTTCAAATCGATTTGGGGTTTTGGAAAAAATCGAAAAATCGATTTGGCGTGGTCGATTTTTGATTATATTGGAATGAGGCAAAATTGAAAATTTTCGCAAGTTTAACTGGTTGACACGCTCTATTAATGTGGCTGCTGATATGTTTATTTTACCAATTTTGTGACAAATGTCTCTAGTCGACAATATATACTGTGATGTGTAACAAGTTGAAACCAAATATATAGCTTAATGCTTAAATATAGCTTCCTTTTACTAATTTACAACAGTTGCCTATTTATTTGCAATTTTCACCGCTTTTATATTGTTTTTTTTGTGATAAAAATCGAAAATCGAAAATCGATTTGAAAATCGATTTGGGCAATCTGAAAATCGACCCGAATCGATTTGGCCTATTTTCAAAATCGATTTAGCGAAAAATCGATTTGGCGAAAAATGTTTCCAACCCTACTTCTCGCTCGCCTCGCGTCCCCGTACGCGACGAAAGTCACCAAGCCACCAACCGTTGTTTCTTCCTCTCTATTATTTTGGTTTTCTTGCTCTTGCTCAACCGGGCACTGGTTTTGAAAAACTTAATAAAAACATGAATCTGCGAGGGGGAAACGACTATCAATTTTCGTGTCAGCCGGATTACGGATTACCCCGGATTACCTCGGATTAGCTCTGGAGTGTTTCCTCGGATTACCCCGGATTACCCTAAAATTTCCCTGGATTACACCGGATTACTTCGAATTTTCCCGGATTACACCCAGCCGGATTACCAAACGGCTGTCAGCCGGATTACCTAAGTCGTTTCCCCCCCGTGAATCTGCCTTTGGAAAATTTTTCTTTCTGAACCAATTTTACATATTTTCCTTCTGTTGTAAAGAAATTTTTAGGTTTAGTGGTTGGTATTAGCGTAAGTTTTTTTTTTTTTTATTTTTGTTATTTTTTAAAAAAAAATTTTAAAGTAGCAGACGACTCAAGTAACGAGTAACGAGACGCTGCCGAGTGCCGACCACCTGATCGTTTGACTGTGGTAGTTTAGTTTTACAGTCAGACTAGCTGATTTCAATGCTGGCTTATGGTATCGTCCGACCACCGAGAGTTTGGCACACCAAATGACAAGGAAGGATAGGCTAGCCCATGAGTGCGAGAGAGAGAGAGATCGGCTATTCTTCCGGTGGGACCACGATAGCCAGACGAAACCTTATTTAGGCTAGTCTGACTTTATTGTGATTGTCAACGATGCGATAGGTCCGGGTCTGGGGTTTGGGATTCAAAGATCTAGGCAGGCGGGGTACGTTGGCTCGCCTACACACGATGTATGTGGATAGGGGTTTCTTTGTTATCTGATTCGAATGCCGGCAGATAGGTAACCTGTTACTTTCTTGCATCTAATAGGCAAATGTTACATGATGGATTCATCTATGGAGAGCGGCTCGTCTTCCGAGTTCACACCACCTTCATCGCCTGCTCGACCGCATCCTGTGTCTCCCTCAACCCCACCTCTACCTAATCTATCAAGCTCTTCATCAACAAACAGAAGTTCTAGCCCTGAATATACTCATCTCCAGAACCTCCAAGAAAATGGAGATGTACGTCACAGGTAAAAATTATTTTGGAAGCTTTAAAGCTGTCCACTATTTTTATTTATAACATCGAAAGATCGGAGTATATTTTAATTTTTTCTGTCTCTTAATATAGGTCTCACGAACCACATTGATTCGAACTTTAAACCCGTGTGACAGTAGTAGTGATGAAGAGATCTGTACTGTTCGGTCCAGTGCAATGGGGACTCATCAAACATTCCGTGAGCAGGAAGTTATACCCCCTCATGATATTTGTAACACAGATTCATCTTCATCTGATGACGACATCCCAAGTGAATCTTCTTCGGGGAACAGTATCAATGATGTTCCTCTCGTCAATAGTTCAGATTCAGAGGCTGAACTGTCTGATTATTTAAGAACAGACGAAGTGAGTATGCAAAGTGAATGTGATAGTGAAAGTAGTGAAGATGACTTTTTATTTGAGGGCTCTAATTTGACAACCAATGAGGCAATACTTAAAACTTTGAAAATTTATATATCTCAGAGAAAGACCAAAACTTGTCTGAATGCTGATGTGAAGCTCACCAAATCTCTTTTGCCTCAACCTAATTCTTTTCCATCGTCTGCTAAACAGTTACTCAAAAAGCTTGAATCTTGTTCACCTTTTCAAAAGGAAGTTGCTCACATGTATTTCTTAGGCTGTCACAGAGAAATAGTTGCTGGTAATGATGAATGTATTTGTGGTTGTGATGAAACTTGTTTATTTTATGAGTTTCCAATTGAGGATCAAATACGTCATATGTTTGAGCATCGTGAATTGGCAGCTTTAATCAATTCTTACAAAGCTCGTGTTCCTAAAGATAATTATGTATCAGATATTGTAGATGGGTGCGAATATAGACGAATTAAGTCTACTTTAACAGGTCATTATGATTTAGTCTTAATGTTAAATACAGATGGTGTCAAATTAGCTAAGAGCTCTAAAATGGAACTTTGGGGGTTATTATCAGTCATTTGTGAGATCCATCCTAAACATAGATTACCTTACTTGATTTTTCATGGAGTGTTTGTCTCAACAAAGAAACCAAAAATGAACATATTTTTAAAGCCTTTTGTTGCTTCAATGAAATCTATCTATTTAAATGGTGGTGTCTCCTGGACTCACCCTGCCCATAACACTGTTCAAAAGTCAAACATTGTATGTCCTATTTTGTGTACTGATGCCCCAGCCACGGCATTGGTTTTAAATGTCAAAAGTTTTAGCCATAGGTATGGCTGCAATATCTGTGAGCAAAAAGCTGTGAAGGTGAAAATTTCAGAGCCTGAAATAAATGAGCAGGAGCAGCGAGGTAATGCAAACCAAAAAACAAAGAAGAAAGTATGTGTAAGACGTTTTGTTTATCAAGAAGAACCTGCTGCTCTCCGCTCTGGGTTGCGAATGGATCTACAAGCAGACCTTGCAGAAGCTCGAAACAAACCGAGAAAGGGAGTTGTTGGTAGAGCAGTGGTATCAGATCTACCCTATTTTCAAAGAGGGATCTCTGTGTGTGCTGAGTACATGCATACAGTGCTACTTGGAGCTGTTAAGTATTTAGCAAATAAAATTTTAATAGAAAGAGGCCCCTGGTATATTGGCAAGTACATCAAGGAGATCGATAACTTTATAAAATCTGTCAAAGTGCCTGATTTTATTAGTAGATTACCAAGAGGTCTGGATGACATTTTGTATTTTAAAGCTAGTGAACTAAGAGCCCTTTTGCTCTTTTATTCTCTTCCAGCCTTCAAACCGTACTTACCAAAGAAGTATTTTCAGCATTGGATGCTTTTAGTGGCTGCCATTCACTTGTTGTTGAAAGATAGCATATCAAATGAAGAAATCAATGTTGCAGAAGTAATGTTGCGCTGCTTTGTTAGGGATGTTGGGACTCTGTACCACAATAAGTTTTATACATATAATATGCACAATTTATTGCATCTGCCCTTACTTGTAAGAAGATGGGGGCCTCTCTGGGCAACATCAGCATTTGACTTTGAAAGCTACATTGGTTATATTACTTCTCATGTTCATGGAACTAAGCACTTAGACAAAGAGTTTTTAAACAATATCAAAATTATTCAAAGTGTAGTTGTATTTGAGAGGTTATTGCAGAATGAAAAAAATCCAGCAACTGTAAATGATAAAGCAGCTCTTGATGAAGTTAAGATTTTAGGTATTCCCTTAAGTTCTAACATTTTAGATCAGTTTGAAAAGCTAACTATTGAACAGAATGGTATTTTAAATTTTGATATTTTTAATAGGGTATTTCACTTCGTTTAAACCGGATCCAAAGAAGAAAAGTATTGCTTCCTGATTTGTTTCCTCATTGACGCTGATTGGCTGATACCGTCGAAGTTCTCGGACCGACCGCCAGGTCTGCGATCGCCCTAGTGGCGTGCCCGAGAACTTCGTTGACGTAAGCCAATCGGCTTCAAGGAGGAAACAAATCAGGAAGCAACACTTTTCTTCTTTGGATCCGGTTTGAATGGAGTGAAATACCCTATAGAATAAGTGTTAAGAAATTTGTGTACACAACTAAGCTTTATGATAGTACAAAAAAGAGATTGAACTCAATTGTACAGTTCTGTGATGAAAATAACAAAACCAAGTTTGGTGAGATTAGTCATTTTATAAGGAACAATGACAGTCACCAGATTCTTTGTCTCTTAAGTGTTTTTGAAATTGGGCATTTAGATATATTTTTTTTAGAAGATAGCCTGTTTCAGATGAAACATATTTTGCCTGTTGACTACACTGGACAATTGACAATTCTTCCTGTAAGTTGCCTTGTGACTAAAGTTATTAAAGCTGCTCAATTTTTATGTCTACGACCAAACCCGTATGAAGTTAACCTATGATCTGTTAAAATGTAAAAGGAATTTCATGATTGTTTTAATGTAGACCCTCTACTTGTATCCATGTCTTAAGTTTCTAAAAAAGTTTTAATTTTGGACTTGAATTAGTCTGATGCAAGTAATAACTTTGAGTTTCTACTTTTACCTGTCGTAATATTTTTGAATAAATCCATGTTACAGAATGGTTGTTTAGTCTTTTGAATTATGACCATCCCTTTCACTATTAAAAGTAGAACTTAGCAGCACCACCATCGGCTCTGATGCAACAGACTGAGGCATGAGAAACCGAAGTACTCACTCGCAGGAATGCTGAGCTCCTCCAACTCACAAATCATACGTCCGACATCAAGGATTCATGGTTCAAAATTTTGCACAAACGAAATACCAACTATCTGCTTTTTTCGCGCAGGTCACTCAGTGAGAGGCCAACCGCCCGACGAAGGTAACACATACATGTAGGAGAGAATAATACATCTAATGCTTGCACATATATGTCGCCACATACAAGTCAGCCTGACGTATCGGCGAATCACATACATGTAGGAAGGAAAAATACATGTAATGCTTGCACATATATGTCGCCACATACAAGTCAGCCTGACGTATCGGCGAATCACATACATGTAGGAAAGAAAAATACGTGTAATGCTTGCACATATATGTCGCCACATACAAGTCAGCCTGACGTATCGGCGAATCATATACATGTAGGAAAGAAAAATACATGTAATGCTTGCACATATATGTCGCCACATACAAGTCAGCTTGACGTATCGGCGAATCACATACATGTAAAACAGGAACATACATGTGTCCGATATTGGGTCGCCACATACATGCTCATTTCACATACATGCTGCTAAGACATACATGTGCTGCCATGTTCACATGTATGTTGCACATACATGCTCACCCGATATATTTGTATGTCATATGTATGTGACCTACACTTGTGTAGGGCTGGCCTGTATGTCCCTTGTATGCCATTCATAAGCCACTTGTATGTTGAGGGTTTCACGGGATCTTGGTAGGCTGCCACTTGCTGCCTGAAACAGGGACCCGTGCGAGACTATTCTGCCCAGCGCCATTCCCAGAGCTCCTCGGAAACTTTTCGGACTGATAGTACAATAATTGCATTTATTTTGTAGTCATAATAGTAATGGACAGTTACAGTAACTCAGGCGCGGCGGAAGGTTTTCAGGCCAGGGAGGGGAAGGCCCGGGCGCATTCGGCGCCCCTCCTACGGGCGTTTTGGCGCCCCCTTCTCAAAAATCGCATTTCCGGCGAATTTAGCTCAAAAACGGCACTTTAAGTGTGATTTTTTTTTTTAAAGAAATATTGTTTGATTCTGGTAGTTTTGATTTTTCTCCTCTAAGTAAGAATGAGTAACGGTTAACAGAAACTCATACATTGATTAGTGCGTCTGCTTGCTCAGTGGCGGATCCAGAGCCAGCCTTTGGGGCAAAGTAGTACTTTTTGCCTACTTACAGGGGCAAAGTATTGCTTTTTGCCTACCTTTCAGGCGGCTACCAAGGAGCCATTGGCAAAAGGCCTGTGCTGGATCCGCGCATGTGCTTGCTGCAAAAGTGCATGGTATAAAGAAAATTCTTCACAGCGTTGCGAAGAATTTGGCTGCTTGGTAAGGCTCCGCAATACGAAGTATTTTCTTCGCAAGCCCCGCCTTGCGAAGAAATTTCTTCGCACACTACGACGAAAATGCTTCGCAATACAAAACAACCAAATGCTTCGCAGCTTTACGAACGATTTTCTTTGTACTGCCAAGCATTTCTTCGCTAGGTTTTAACAGTGAACTCAAATAAGAAAGAGACAACGAAACGCAGGGGAACAAAACAGGTATAAGAAGGTGTACCCAAAGAGGAGCGGTACGTGGATTCAACGTTAATTCTACGTGCATTAGTGGATATCTCGTGGAGGTCGAATATCCACGTTATTTCAACTTATTGTCCTCCTGGACTTTTCCTCTCTTTATTGCTTTCAAAAGGATACCGATAACATATTTTATTCAGATATGAAACTAATTTTGTATTCTATTATATTTGTTACAGTCAAATGCCCTAATTTCGGACTTGTGCCCTAATTTCGGACAGTTTGCAGAGAAGTGCTTATTTCAACCTATCTCGGTCACCTTTTGAGATATTTGAAATCCGAAGACGGCATCGTACAGTTTGCTGTAAAGAGTACCATATTTCGTCAAGTCGGTTGAAGTACCTTTAAAATTTTACAGCACACAGGAATTTAAAGTTAAAAAAAGAATATACAACAAAATTGCTGATTTGAAATAAGCTCCCCCATAAACATGGGCTCATGTAGGTGTGAGCTGCCCTATGGGTGGTCCTTTCTCGAATGAATGTTTGGTATTTTGGCTACAGAACTACGTAAATTATTATTTTTTAAGTCAAACCGTTTTTTGGTACGGCACGATTTTTAAAAGTGCTACAATTTCGGACAGTCCAATTCTGTGGCATAGAATTACATTTGTTTCCTTGTTTGTGCCAAAAGACTTATGTTTTCACCACCAGGAAGAAGCGAAATTGTACTTTTGACTATCACCTTTACAACGCCGTTTCCGGATTTGAGATACCTCAAAAAACGGCTAAGATAGGAAGAATTTAGCACTCCTCTGAATTTTGTCCGAAGTTACAGCACAATTGTCCAGGGTTAATGGCGTTCACAAAACCATCCCATTTTTCTGTCCAGTTTTCATCTCTCAGGGTTGAGTCCAAAAATCGGTTTGGATGTTATTCAACGAATTGTGACCTAGGCTATCCTGAGTGAAAAGTAAACCTGTTCGGTTGGGCCAAAATGCATGCATGTGTCCGAAACTAGAGCACCTGTCCGAAATTAGAGCACTTTCGTTCCTAATTTCGGACACTCTTCCGATGATTGCTGTAGCTTCCCATCTGTTGATAGAAATTCGACATGGGTATCATCCGACGTGTCTCGAGCCACAGTATTCCAAATCGCAACAGATTTTTCATATTTTATCATGCCTTCACGTAAGAAAGGAAAAACCGCTCAATTCGTCCGAAATTAGGGCACTTGTCTGTACTTTTGAACTTGAGTTCGTAGATATCACGTGGATTCCAGGCTTTTTCCCCTACTGTGCAGCAAACATACAGAACGCAGGCAGAAGATGCAAGGCGGGTCTTCAATGCTGTACTTAGACATACTTTGCCATTTTCGCAAATAGATGCATTTTGTTCTGGTTTTGGGCGTCTCATTTCACGCTGTGGTGATGACGTAGAATCCACGTGGTTTCCACGTTTCTGCCTAGTGAGTTTAGCGTTAGACATTAAAAATAGTGTTAGAATTTGAGCTTCTGTTCTTGAAGAATGTCATTGACAAATTAAACTATCAAATAATCGGGTTATTTTTATTGACGTGTAACGCACAACGCACTTAAAGAGAGTAGTCTATAAGCCGACTGAATTGAGCTTTGGAATGGGATCGGTAGCTGACGTTGCACCGTCAACCGTCTTGCGGTAGCGTAATGAGTAAGGTACGAGACTTCTATCTCCAAGGTTCCAGGTTCAATTCCACTCAAGGTGCAAAATTTTCGTTGACAGAACGTTGAATCCACGCAACTTCCACGTTGAAACTTCGAGGAAAAAGGAGTCAAATCCACGTGGCTAGAATGTGGATACTCGTCGTGGACACCACTACCACGTCACAAGTCCACGTAGAATCCACGTTCCTTCCACTAAAATTCCTCTTTTGGGTATGAATGGCAGATCTGGACTAAACGTCTAAGTACAAGAACAGCCTGAATGCCACTTCACTGAAAGTATGTGTCAGAGTGTAGGGTGAACGCCCCTTCCTCATCCTCCCCCCTGTGAGATGGGAAAAGAGGACAAACGAAACAAACGCGTTCAGCACACTACCTAAACAGATACTGCCTCACTTTGAAGAGCAAGGGGTGAAGGTCTAATGTAGTGTCTACGAACGCTTCCATTGCTGCACCGTAAGCCCTCGCCCCAGCGGCGGCCCTAGGAGCCCTTGCCCTGGTGGCACCCACCACGGGAGCCCTCGCCCCGGAGGCGCCTCCCCCGACCGGAAGCCATCGCCCCGGGGGCGCCCCCCAGAGAGGCGCCCTCCTACGTAAAGCCCCCCCCCCCCCTTACAACCCCCTTGCCGAGCGCCGAAAGGCGCCCTTTTCAAGAAATCGCTTCCGTTCCCTGCTGGCCTGCAGACGCCTGTGGCGCCCTCTGATGGGAGCCCAGCCCAGGGGCTCCCGGAGACCGGCGAGACACGGGCGAACTGTGCGGAACGACCGTGTCACGAAAGGTTATCCAAACACCTGCTTAGCTTCGGCATTCCTTACATTCGCGTCGCTCGTTCGCTCGCGGAACGCCGGTCTACCGGGTGTCTTAGAGAACACATGGCCGTCAGTTGGGTTGCCTATGCACTGGCCGCAGGTGCTCTAGGGTGAGGGGGGAGTGAGTGCGGTCCTCGGAGGCTCCCGGTCGCTGGAGTCTCTGAAAAATAGGGCAAAATGGCGCTCTGAAACGAGGATCGAAATTTATGCTCTACCCCGGATATTGCTTTTTTGTCATACTTAATGTGAGACAACGGAAACACCAATTCAAAATCTGAGCTCAGATATGAATTCAGCGTGCTTTTCTGTGTGCACTTCACTTCTTGGGTTTCGAGGGAAGAGGGTCTGTACCCTCGAAACATGCAGTCAATGACAGACTGTTTTGTCAATTTCATGCAATGCAATCGCTGCATACCTGGTCTTAATTACACGTCGACGTTTGACTTTTATGATGCAGTGTTGACGACTTCATGACAGCTCTTTGCACGGGAAATTTCCCCAGGATTCAGAATATGACCTCAGAAATAACCTACGAGGTCTTATTCTCTTGCATTAAGGAAAGAAAGTAAACAATGCAACGTTTCGATCCTTGTTTCAAATCGTAACTTTGCCCTATTTTTAACTTTCTTATGGCAAAATAACCGACTATTTCCTTAACAGACGGCGCTACAGCTAGCCTACGCCACTTGAAATTTTATGAGGATTCCAAATATGCCCTCGGGTTTTGCCTGTCTCGTCTAGTTTCAGAGATATAGAGCGTACAAAACACCTTTGCATGCCTACTTTGGCAGCAGAGTTTCCACTTGCTGCTTTGAAGAAGGGTGTAGTCTGACGGCTACTTGGGTAGGTGTGGAAGGACTTAGGCGTACTTAGGCGCTAGGGTGATTTTGGAACGCATACCTAATGTAACTCGATACCTCCTAACTAGATGTGCTTTTCTGCTCGGAACCCTGGACAACACCGCTTATCTGCTCGGAACTCTGGACAACACCGCTCATCTGCAGTTGGGTCTGCACAACACCGCTCATCTGCAGCCCGCTCTGCACAACACCGCTCAACTGCGAGATGCCTTACACAACCCCGCTCAAGTGCAATTTCGGGCAAAATCACTTTTTTGTCGAATCAGTCGAAACATTTTACCTTCTTTACCGTCGTGAAATCCATTTTTCTTTTACTCGTAAGATATGTCCATAATTTGTGTATGAAATATGGACTAACCTCAAACCTGGTCAACCTCCTCCGAGTCACAACCGCTCAGCTACGATTCTCCAGCGCGAGCCATAACCGCTAGCCATAGCCTATGTTTGGGAGATGTGGAGAAATGGGAGAAAGAAGAAAGAATTTAAGTGAACGATGAGCGGGAGGAGTGGCCGTCTAATCGACATGGCGTTGAAGGGGAACGCCAAAAAGTGTATGTATAGTTTCAGTTAATTATTGTCGCACTTTCACACAAGAGTTGGTTTTCTAGAATCATGATAGTTAAAAGTTGACTCCTAACCTCTTGTACTATACACCATTCAATGTTCAGGCCACAGACTACTATGAAAGCATTGTGTAGGAGTTCCAACCTGTTAACGTAACAATATATTTCACAAAGAATATTGACTGTAAAAATATTTCTAGCCGTAACTTGCAAATCTGGGGCATCGCTTGAGATGTGAAGTTTGTGAGTAGCAGCAAACAATACAAGACACTTTCTGAGGTCAATCCACTTAAAAATAAACATATAAATATAAACATTCAAACACCAAGAAAAAGTTGTGAAAGCGAATGTTTTTAGCCCTTCTAAAACTTTTACGCTAACACTCGCAAATAGGGCTACATCAGTCCTCAGTCTCTGCCCATCAATATTCCAACTACTCATATTTAGGGATAATGTATGACCAGTATTGACAAACTTGCATAATTAGAAAGATTAAATATCAAAGAACTCAAAATGACTCATAACTGATGTGAGAAAACAGTTCGCGAATAGTCCCAAGCCTCTAAACTTCCAGCAGGTCTCCTGAAAACTAAGTGGTTTGCACTTAAGCGGGTTTGTGCCAGGCATCTCGCAGATGAGCGGTGTTGTGCAGCGCGGGCTGCAGATGAGCTGTGTTTACCAGAGTTCCGAGCAGATGAGCGGTGTTGTGTAGCGTGGGCTGCAGATGAGCGGTGTTGTCCAGGGTTCCAACCAGATAAGCGCATCTAGTTAGGAGGTATCGAACTAGATAATATTTTGTTCACTATGGCGTCCCGTCAATGGTCAGGCAGAGTTAATGAAAGCGCCTGCTAGACACTAGATAGGCCAGCCCGGCAAGCACTTGTTATAGTTGGTAGCCTACCCAGAGAGCCCAAGCGCAGGGGGAAGCAGGAATTTATCTTCCGCCGCTGGGGCACAACAGGACCCAAGTTTTATTGCCGTCACATCCCGAAAAGAACATTGTGGGGGCCCTTGACATGTATTGTGAAAGAAATGCTTCTAAATATATAACAAGATTTACTTTATTAAATATTGTTGGACAACATGTCACAGTAACTAAGAATGACAGCATTAGTAATATGTGAATGTTATATTCTGAACACTTGACATTCTACATTCAAAAAGAGAGAAGCTTTAGAGCACTATTATAACATGAGTGAAATGTCAATGTCTTACTGGTAATACTTGCCATCATGAGTACTGAAGCCAATCAATCCGGCATGTAATATAGTTATTTTATTGAACAGAAAACATTTCGTATTCTATCTATAAGTAATGTCTAAATAAAAATTATTTACAAATCTTTGACCAAGGTTTGTAACCATAACAAAAAATTTTCTCTTAGCTTGAACTGTTTACAATATCTGATAGAGTTTAGGCGCTTCAGTGTAACTAGCGATAACAGAATTAATGACTCTGCATTTTTTACCCTAGACAAGCCAACATATGTTAAACCAGGCTGAAACTCTTCAGTACCAAGATCAAGTTCCGTTTTAGCTAAAGTTAGGCTTTGTGACTTGTGAATCGTACAAGCCCAACTTAAGATAATGGAAACTGTGCCCTAGTACAATGACTGCGAGAAACATACCAATCCGCTTGTGATGCTCGGATAGGAACATTTCCATCCAAAGCTTCAAAGCCATCATGATCATCAAATTGTACTATAACAAATAGAGGTAATTGTGGTGGTCGACAACCTTTGGCATATATAATATCTGTGATTGTTCCTAACGCTCCATTCACCAAACCCATAGACACATTTAAATTTTTTCTGAGCATAATTCTTGAATTTAAGGCCAAATATAAGACATTGGATAAACCATTGGCCATATCATCTGTGCATGAGAAAGCTTTCTTAGAATTATTTTCAGCTGCTATTCTTGCAATTGGGCTTCCTAAGTTTTTAAAGTTTTAGGTATTACACTCATGTGATGCATCTTTTTTGGCACAGATTCTCAGACAATTTTTATATTGCAAACGTTCCACGTCCTTCAAATTTAAAATGCTACGTTTTCTCAACATTTTTACATCAGCCTTAGTACACATTCCACAGGAAACACGGTCAAGAAACTGAATATAATCATGGTTGTCAAAACGCATAGCAGTACATAAAAAAAGGAGATTTCAAATGACATTAAAACTAGTTTCCCTCTTTGTGAAAATGAATTGGAACCAACATTAAGTTGTTGAGTATACAGTGGATTGTCAAAAATAGGACCTAACTGATGTATATCACCAAGCATGACAACACACAGGTTACCTAGAATTTCATCATTATCTTTAGCTTGTCTACAACGCTGGTCCAACATTCCCAGAAGCCTTAAACCAACCATTGAGTATTCATCAATAAATAAAATTCTTAAATTCCTATTTTTTTTCTTGAAACTTATGCAGTTCCTCACCATTAAGATCCCTAAAGTATTGTGGTTTAGGAGGTATTTTTAAAAAGGAATGAATTGTGATACCATTGACATTTTTGGCAGCAACTCCAGAATAAGCTTCAACTGCATAGCTATCTAGGCCTAGCTTCTGAAAACAGTAAGATTTCATTGCCTTCAGCAAGAAGCTCTTTCCATAACCAGCTCTACCTTGGACAAAAATAATTCTTTCCTTACTCCATTCTTCACCCTTTACACAATCATTTACAAGTGAACAAAAATGTTGAAAAGCTCTCTTTTGGTCCTCAGATAGCAATGTATAGTCAATAATTTCAACATATTCTTCAACTTTCTCACTCTCAATTGTTTCACAGATTGTGTGAATTTCTGTCAAATCATACTTATCTATAGCATAGTCCCAATTAAAATTCCTATTCTCCCCTGTTGAGATTTTCTTGGTTTGTTTTCTGGAATTAAGTCTACTTATTATTTTCCAATCATTATCATCATCTTCATGAACATTTTCAGATTGACTGTCACACTCACTGTCAGACCATTCTAGGTTGAAATCACATTCATCAGTATCATACCAATTATATCAAATTGAGTCAAGCTTGTTTCTTAGAATATCCTCTGGTACATTACATTCATCAGTGCTTCTCCAAGGAATATTTAAAATACAACAGTTTTTTAAGCATTCCAATTCAGAATCAACACTTAAGATATGACGAGGGAAGACTCTCACAACTGCAGTTTTTTTTTCCGTAAAATCCATTTACCACTTTTAACATAATAACATTTTGCACACTCAAGCAAGGATATTTGCTCAAGGTACTGCGGTCTATCAATTTAATGCTGAATGAAAACTTTTCTGTTGTTTTCTGATTGACATGACAAAATAGGGTATTCCGGACAAGGCGAGCACCGGAAACGATAGGCGAGTTCTCGCTGGTCGGATCTCAGCCTTGAGGCACATCCACGTTTGTCAACTGTCTTCCGCCGCCACCGCCACCCTAGGGTATATCCAGCGACATACAACCTACAACCTATTCGAGGTCCCTGATTGATCGATTCGCCCCGCGAGTCATTTGTTTTGGGCGAATCGACCAATCAGGGACCTCGGATAGGTTGTATAGGTTAGAAGTTTTCTAATTATTTTCTTACAATTCTTATCAGTAGATTGATTGTTGCTCAAAATATTCTTTAACAAATCATCATAGGAATTTGATTTGACCTCACACTTTGCAGCATACTTTGCTATATACCGAGACAAAATTTCATCAGAAACTATGGCAGTAAAATCAATGTTACTTCGCCAGGTTTGCAAAACCCAAGGATTGCATTTGTTCAAGAGAACATCATTACATGCATATTGAAGTTCTATATTATTTTCTTTTACAAGAATTTCTGACATTTCACACAATGGTTTAGGAAACCCAAACCTACATACAGGTGTTTTGGAGTCCTTTGTAGTGCGCAAACAATAAGAATCAGAACACTTTGTGTGACGTTGAACTCTATTAACAAGTTCAGCTAGACCTTCTTCCAAATTTGTACAGTCAGAAACTGATTTTTCACAGGGATGAACTAAGTTTGGTTTAAATGAAATATCTGGGTTTTGACATGATATTATTTTATCAAAATAATCAACGATATTCTGTTTTTCTGCGTCTGTTGAAACATTCTTAATATCAGGAGCGTTTTCAAGCCAAACTACTCCATGCACGTGGCTACTTCCACGATGCTGAAATTCTAATCTGTACCAGTAATCAATCACATTGAACTTATTGAAGAAACATTTGTGTAAGAAAGTCTCACAGCGAAGTTTGAAAAATGTACTTACAATTAGCGGATTTTCACTTATCAGCTTAGTTTTTTCTCCATATGACAGTCTTGATAAATCTTCAACCCCAAGCAATCGATATTAATCTTTCCAGTGATAATCTGCACTAGAAAGTGTGAAGAAGACAGTTGGTGACCCCAAGTCATTGACCATGACCATATCCAATAATTCCGAACACCTACTCTTCCAATAAGATTTGGTTGATCGTAAACGACTTGAATAGAACATAATGTGAGATAACATTTCAGGATGTGTTTCCAAATACTTCTTCAACTGTAATACCGTAAAATCAGAGAAAAAATTATTTTTCTTTACAAATACATTTCCAACATTCAATGATTGCCACCTCATTTGGCTATTCATCATAAAGAAACGAAAACGAGGATCCTTAGAAAATCTTTGATCATGGTATAACATTAAATGCTGAATGTATTTAGACAAAGATATATCTGTACTTTCTCTGCTAGAAAAGTCAGCTTTTGCAAATGGAAAGAGGTGCGGAAAAGCCATACATTGGTACCCTGGACTACTAAATTCATTAATAGGAGTAACGCCAATGGATGGCCAAAGTAAAACAGTATTATCAAGGGAATGGCCAACTTTATCTCTGTGAGATATACCTGTTAAGTTTGGTACATCCTTTAAGTAAATACCTTCTAGCTCTTCATCATCTAATTCTGAATAACTAAAATAATGAACTCCTGCAATATCATCTGGTGTGCATGAAGAGTCATCATTGCAATCATAGCCACGACATTGTAAATACACATCACCATTTAGTGGTAACAAGTCAATATTCGCATCACTGATTTCTACATCTTCATAGTGAGGATTATTATTTTTTAGCCACACCAATGCATCTCTTACTTCAGATCTTCGAACATTGAAATCTTTGAACCCTTCACAATTGGAAACTCGAACAGTTAAAATGATAGATAAGCTGTTAACAGTTGGTGGTAATACATCACAAACTTCTTGTACATTTTGAGGAAAATTAATGACTTGACCTGAATATTTGAGCTGTTCTCCTTTTTTGATTTTATATACAGAAATTACAGGATGAACCCTGGATATAAGCTGTTGTTCAACGTGAGTTAAATCCTTCAGCTCATCTGGCAAATTTCCAGGATCCATGTTATTCGATTCAGTGAATAAATAACAATCTTTGCAACTCTCTTTATCATAACAAGACTGCATAACCCTTTTTTTTTGCATTTAGTGCAAGTCCTCCACATTAAACTGCTCATGAAATAATCAAAATTACTTTGATGTATATCAATATTATTTTCTTCACTACTATCTGGATTTCCAATCTTCTTACACAGGCGCGCCAAACGTCGTCTTTCCCTATTATGTGCTCTACTGATTTATTTTTTTAACTGTGAGCTTCCCTGTACTTTGACATTCTTAATCTAGCTTTCTTTCTTAATTCAACCTTTTGATCATCACTCATAGCTGCTCGTCTTTTGCGTTGTTGGAGTCTTCGCTTCTCTTGATGTGTGATTTGCTGATTTGCCTAAGAAAACAAATAAATGGAAGAAACGTGCTCATTTATTGCATGACACATGTCAAAAAAACAACTAAGACACGCTTTTTTTTCTTGTTCATCCTCTGTTTACGCTTGGCAATTCTCCATTTTATTCGAAGTTCTAGCAATTGAGTAGCTGTCCTTCTGAGCTTTTGCCGTTTTCTTTTTTCTCGCTGCAGATGCCTCTTATGCAAAATTTTACGCAATGCCTGAAATTTATTATAAAGTTAGTAGGACATGTTTTCATGAACAAGCATTTGATTTAATAAACTAAAAATACTGCTGCAATTGCTTAATGCTAGTTACTATTGGCTTCATTTAATTTAACAGCTTCCTGAGCAATTTTAAACCAGGAATAACAAAACTTTAATTTGTAATAGAGTAACAGTATTGATTTTATTTGTAATACAAGTATCATTGAGTAAAGAGATTTGAATAAAAATGATTAATTTAACCTTTCAACTTTTATGTTCAGACATAAGCAAATGAGATTAATGAGTTTAGGTGATTAACTGGTGCTAGTATACTTCACAAACTAACTCTTAGTGTAATAAACAATGTTTCTGTGCTGAACAAGAGAAAACTCCTTCTTAAAAGCTGTAATTATTCTAACAATAGTCAACTGCCTCAGATTACAGAGCTTTTTCCGGATTACGTGTAAAAAGAACTCTGAATTACCTTCCCTTTTGGCCCGAATAAGCAAAATAAAATGGTTTCTTTGAATTAGTAATGTTGGAATATTCTGCAAAATTAGTTTCAATGGATGGCAAAAATCGACTTGGAAGATGAACAAATGAAATCCTTCTTCAATGCATTTGTCTTCTAATTGAAGCCGAACTGTACGGCCATTCACAGTTTCAACAATTTCAAACTTCAAAATTTTGTATAAATGTTTAACAGTCAGATCTTTGATTGACTTGAATTCAGATTGTTGCTTTGCTACTTTGTTCAACTCATTGGTATCTTCATCACTTGAATTTTCCTGTGAATGTTTAGAATGTTAAACAACTAACATTTAAAATACCCAATAAAAACTGTGTAAGTCCATCCTAGGCTACTCTTGTGCACTCTAGATCCTTACATGGCACATCATGTGCAACAGATAAGAGATATACAGAATAAATGATAGAATGATAGAATCATGATAGAATGAAGTTAACCAGTTTTGAATTGGGTGGAATGTTAAATAGAACAGTAATGCAAATGAACTTACATCACTTTCTTCCGGTTTCTCAGCACTAGGATCATTTTCTGTTGGCTTACTTTTCTTTCCACTCTCCTTTTTTTTTGTGACTGGGTTTCTAAATAGAGAAATATAAAGAACAAATATAAGAAATCACAAATATAAGTAATCACACACGAACCAGATATTCTTTCAAGTCTAAAGAAAGTCTTAACATGCCGTCTTATCAGTACTCTTCGGTTTTTGAGTTGTTTCCTTATCATCCTCTTTAGAGTCCGATGAATCATCTTTTGCCTGGAAATCCAATATAGTGTTCATATCCAGTTACTTTATCAGATTATCAGCATATCAAAGTTGCGTTGACTTACATCACTACTTCCTTGTTTGTTCATCTTAGGATCACTCTTTCATGGCTTAACGTCTTTATCAGTTTTCTTCTTTTTGTGACTCCGTTTCCAAATTATGAAGCAAAATTAACAAGAATAAAGAATAACATATAGGAAATGTCACAAACCCATTTACCATAGCCTCTAAAATAAATAATTTGTAAATACCTTTTTATCAGAGCTCTTTCTCTTCTGAGATTTGTCTTTGTCATCCATTGCATCCTTGTCATGCTTAGCATTTTTTCTATCATTGACAGAACCAGTTTCCTGAAAAATAATAATTTTGTAAGAGTTTAAATTATAGACTAAGCAAAAGCAAGCAATAGAATATTTACACTTATTAAAGGCCTTCCATCTTGTGTAGTACAGTCAAGTGCCCTAATTTCGGACGAATTGAGCGGTTTTTCCTTTCTTACGTGTAGGCATGATAAAATATGAAAAATCTGTTGCGATTTGAAATACTGTGGCTCGAGACACGTCGGATGATACCCATGTCGAATTTCTATCAACAGATGGGAAGCTACAGCAATCATCGGGAGAGTGTCCGAAATTAGGAACGAAAGTGCTCTAATTTCGGACAGGTGCTCTAATTTTGGACACATGCATGCATTTTGGCCTAACCGAACAGGTTTACTTTTCACTCAGGATAGCCTAGGCCACAATTCGTTGAATAACATCCAAACCGATTTTTTGACTCAACCCTGAGAGATGAAAACTGGACAGAAAAATGGGATGGTTTTGTGAACGCCATTAACCCTGGACAATTGTGCTGTAACTTCGGACAAAATTCAGAGGAGTGCTAAATTCTTCCTATCTTAGCCGTTTTTTGAAGTATCTCAAATCCGGAAACGGCGTTGTAAAGGTGATAGTCAAAAGTACAATTTCGCTTCTTCCTGGTGGTGAAAACATAAGTCTTTTGGCACAAACAAGGAAACAAATGTAATTCTATGCCACAGAATTGGACTGTCCGAAATTGTAGCACTTTTAAAAATCGTGCCGTACCAAAAAACGGTTTGACTTAAAAAATAATAATTTACGTAGTTCTGTAGCCAAAATACCAAACATTCATTCGAGAAAGGACCACCCATAGGGCAGCTCACACCTACATGAGCCCATGTTTATGGGGGAGCTTATTTCAAATCAGCAATTTTGTTGTATATTCTTTTTTTAACTTTAAATTCCTGTGTGCTGTAAAATTTTAAAGGTACTTCAACCGACTTGACGAAATATGGTACTCTTTACAGCAAACTGTACGATGCCGTCTTCGGATTTCAAATATCTCAAAAGGTGACCGAGATAGGTTGAAATAAGCACTTCTCTGCAAACTGTCCGAAATTAGGGCACAAGTCCGAAATTAGGGCATTTGACTGTAGCATCGTCGGAGGATGAATCAGTGGATTTTGCTGATTGTGCTGATGCCATACAGCAAATGGGATTCTACATGAAGTAAAAGTAAGGGGGGAAAATTCACTCTTAATGTTACAACGATATACTTCCAATTCTACAGTTATTTTTAGAACACTTACTCCGGAAGTTAGGCCCTTTGAAGTTGAGGGCTGTTCCTTATCCATATACACTATTGAGATGATGGGCGCTTCAACTTCCAAAATCTCAAACAAATTTAGGTTTAAGGCAATGCTAACTTTCTGCAAATAAGAGCTAAAGCTATAAAAATGCAACATGAACTACAGCATAAAGTGAAATGCGATGCACACTTACTTCAACATCTTGCATGGCTGAAGATTTGGTAAATCCTTCCCGCATGTGTTTGAATGAAATTGCTAAGCAACATGATAGGAAATACCAACCGAATGTTAAAAAAAAATAATTTCCATGCTATAATTTTGCAACATATTGTGCTTGCTTCTATATACACTTTTCACAATGGCTATATTCAGTTTATTGTTCCAGCATATCAGTAAATCTTGTGTCGTTTAAAAATTAATGGGAGTTTATGGTGATTTTTCGTTAGGTATGTTGGTCAGCAGGGGCATGACAGCAGGGCGCGAGGCTTCAAACGGACAGGAGCTTTTGTGTGGTGTAGGGGGCTAAGACAGGGGGTCAGGACAGTAGGTCTGCAGGGGGTCAGGAGAGAGAATGAAGAGGAGGGGGTCAGGACATCAGGGCACGAGGCTTCAAACGGAGAGGAGCTTTTCCGTGGTGTAGGGGTTTAAGACAGGGGGTCAGGACAGTAGGTCTGGTGGGAGTCAGGACACGGAATGAAGAGGGGGGGGGGGGGGGTCAGGACAGCAGGGCGCGAGGCTTCAAACGGACAGGAGCTTGTGCATGTTGTAGGGGGCTAGGACAGGGGGTCAGAACAGTAGGTCTGGAGGGGGTCAGGACAGGGAATGAAGAGGAGGAAGGGAAGGTCAGGACAGCAGGGCGCGAGGCTTCAAACGGACAGGAGCTTTTGCGTGGTGTAGGGGGCTAGGACAGGGGGTCAGGACAGTAGATCTGGAGGGGGTCAGGACAGGGAATGAAGAGTCAGGACAGCAGGGCGCGAGGATTCAAACGGACAGGAGCTTTTGCCTGGTGTAGGGGGCTAGGACAGGAGGTCTGGACAGTAGGTCTGGAGGGGGTCAGGAGAGGGAATGAAGAGGGGGGGGGGGGGGTCAGGACAGCAGGGGGCGAGGCTTCAAACGGACAGGAGCAGGTCACAGGGGGTGAGTGGCGCTCCGCTGAGTCCGCTCGCTGCCGCTCGCGAACTCGCTCCGCGAACTAGGGGCGCCCGTTGCGCCCAACCGAGGCGCCCCTTACAGAAACGAGAAGTACTCTTTTGGTCCCCGAAAAGTCTCGTTTAGGGCGCGAGAAGTACGCTCACAGTCCTCTTGGACGAACGCACTAATGGTGCGCTTCGACTGGGAGGACTGGCCGCTAACAGGGCTAAAAGTGACCAAAAAACGCACTGTTGAGAGGTCTGTCCTCATTCGCGGCGAGGGGATTAGGGCGCGCAGAAGTACCATTTAGCCCTTGCAGCCGTACTTCTAGCGGACTAGTCCTCGTGCCTCCAGCTTCGTGTGGCGCGCCGGGAGCTGCTACTGCAGTAGGAGCTTGCCCACTGCGATGCTTTGCCGCTGCTGTAAATGAACTTAAATGTCGAATTGTGTCGTAACCACGCAGTAGTGCGACGTGGATATTTTTTGACAGTTTGGGTTTGACTAAAGTTTCAATGGGATAAAAAACTTTGGCGTGGCGTATGTTGATGGCGTTGTTTCGTTAAATTCGTCAAAAAAGGAACCTACTATTTTCATTTGCGCTTGTTGCGCAGTTCTCAGTGCTGGAGAACAAACACTACAGTTATTCATGTCATTTTAATTGGATATATGTACTTACTTGAGCGGGGATCGAACCTCGGACCTTCTGATGCTGATGGGGACTCGCTGACCGTAAGACCACCGAATCACACAAACGCGTGAGAGTCGCGATCGCAATGCCAAGCAACGGCCTGTGTGTGAGCTAGTCCCTGTGCTGTGGGCTGCTGTGCTCTGATTGGTCAACGTACTGGACGGGTACTATTCGCGGCCAAGTACCGTGAACGGGCACTTCTCGAAGCCTAGGCCTCGGGGGAAAATGTATGCGGGCCCTAGTACCCATCCGAAGAGCCCTCAGAGGAGACTAGTCCGTCCGGTGAGGTTCTCTCGTGAACCCTAGTCCGTGTTTAACAAGTACCTAGGGAGCACTAGTCCTCTCGGCTCGGTCCTCAAACGGACCCTATTCCGCCCATCACGAGTCTTCTTGGCGCACTGGTCTCAGCGAGGGGACCGCGAGGACGACATGTCCCTCGCCGCATGCGGCTAAAAAGCGCACCAGTCTCAGAGGGAACGGACTCCACGCGCCCTCTTAGAGGACTGAAAGAGACTTCTCGGGGACCAAAAGAGTACTTTTGCTTTTTGTAAGGGGCCTCACGGTGCCCCTTTCAGGGCGCCTTCGGCGCCCCCTGGCTGCACCAGGAGGGGGGGGGGGGTGCCCCCGTGCCCCCCCCCCTTCCCTGTTCCGCCGCGCCTGGTCTACACGCGCGGGCCGGATGGGTCTACTGATCCGGTGCCCGGGCCAACATCGGCCCGGGCCAGGTACCTGCCCCATGCAGGTCCAGGCGGGCTCGTAAGACCGAGCATCGCTCAGTGCGAGGGGGCGACCACTTCCCTTTAATGTGTAATAAAAATCTAACACAAGAAATTATACGCAGCTACGGTATTGGCCGGTTGGGTCGCCCGAACGGCGGCTCTATTGCGAAATCGAAGCAACTTTAAGACCCATCTACAATGGAGATTTTAGGAGTAGGCGCAAGAGGTGGCGTAGGAGTAGGAGATGGACTTGGCCCATCTCTTACAATGGGGCCTTGCAACCGGAAACAGTTCGCTTACTCCCTGCGCCTACGACCTACAACCTCCATTGTAGATGGGCCTTTACGGATGTCTTGTACTGGGCTGCTAGGTTGCTGACTGAGCGTCGAGGTGCGCCGCGCGGTCGTAGACGGTATGAAACGATACAAAATGCGTAGTGGAACCATAATTAAATTGAACTCCTGAGTAAAACCAACGTGACAGACGGAGAGGTGGAGCAACATGGTGAGGGAGAGGGTGGAAAGAGGTCCCCACAACACTAACAGACAGGCCCACGCGTCTGTCTGCTCTGTGAGCCTCTTGGTCTCGTACGGCCAAAGGCGTGATAAAATGGGGACCAATGACTCGAGAATGGGGACTTGGACTCTCACTGAAAGATGGCTAGATAGTCCGAGATTGATAACAGAAGCTGCTCCGGTAACGCCGTCCCGAGGAAGTGGGCGCAACAGCACAGCATAACACGGCATGGCAATCACTCCAGTTTATATCGGTACATTTTGCTACTGTAGTTCAACACAGTTAGTCAGGGAAACAAACACTCACCCCATAATCGGTGAAGAAGACCAGCCGCACTGAGGTGACGAGGTGGCGGAGGCAGCCGGCTGGTAGATGGCTCGTGAGGCAGGGCAGCGAAGAACTGACTGAACTGTTCGGACAGCTGGTGGAAACTCCTGCTAACAGGCTGATACCATGATCGTTCGGGTGTTTGAAAGCGTTCAAACGGACGAACGGATGGGTCTTTAGCACTCCAACCTATTGTCTGGTCTTTGTTATTCATGTGCTTGTGGCTTAGGAGGGTTGTCGATGCGCTTCTCCGTTTGGAAACATTGAAATCTTAATAAATAAGAGTAGCACAGCCGATCAGTAGCTGAATTTCTCATACTATCGAGTTTTAGTTTTATTTTATTTTAGGTGTTTGTGAATGGAAAAATGCTGCGATAACCCTCCTAGGCCACGAGGACACAAAATACGAAAACGTTAGAAATTGTTTGAGTACGCAAAACCTTTCCGTTCATTTGTTTGAACATTTACAAAACTCGAGCTCCGCGCGGTTTAGACGATCATGGTATCAGCCTGCCAGCGGGAGTTTCTACCGGCTGGTTCGGACCGGCGCGGGCAGCAGCATTTTGCTCTTCGGGAGGGGGGGGGGTTCAATGTTGCTCTTCGGGACACGTTCGAAAAACAGAACGCCAGCACGCATCGGGATCGGGGGTGTGGTGGGGGCAATGCTGTTGTCTTTCTCACACCGCCTGCCTTCTAATGGGTAAATAAAGACAGAGATAGCACAAAAAGCAGACACCCCTGATGCCTTGGAACGCATGGTCATCAGAGGCATCTTTCCAAAACGGGTAAGGGGAGAGGGAGAGGACTGGCGCGGCGCGGGCGTGGTGGTAGCGAAACGATAAGACGCCTCAGTTACTCGCGAGAACCTCGCAGCTCCTTCTACCCTCATCCATCTCATCTCATCACTGGAAAAACAAAGGTAGGACTTAACGCCTCTCTAAGGGTGTGAAATTTTAATGCCTTTGCAAAGGCACGAAATTGTCCAAAGGCATTAAAATTTAACACCTTTGCGCAGTTTTAATGCCTTTGCAGGGGTGCTAATTTTTAATGCCTTGGAAAAGGCATTAAAACCCTTCTCGTCCTACCTTTGTTTTTCCAGTGATAATAATGGCTGGACTTCTCCGTCTAGAGAGAGGGATTCGGGGAGGAACAAGATATTATCATTTCAATGGCGGGTAAAGTACGAGTTCCTCGCATTGTTGGTTGTTGTGTCACACAAGTTCACTCAAGTTACACCTTCACTGTGGAAATTTCTGAAGGTTTACGGAAAAATTTCTACGAAGTGGAGTTGTTAACTTATGATACCGAATCGCAAAATTACAAGCTAAACGTTTTGACTTTAAATTTATTCAAGAGGAAGGAATGGGCCGTCATCAATTCATAACATACACCGGTGTGCAAAATTAGTGGTCCACTTTTTTCTCCGCTTATAATTTTTTAAAAAAATAGAGCTAGAAACTTGAAATTTGAAGGAGAGATGGTCCAAAGTGTTGTTGAAACGTCCCTAAAGTCACAACAATCAAATCCACCCCCTTCATTTTTTTTCCACCCCTCGCGTAAGACACTGTCAATTTTTGACACTTTCGCCGGGGCAAAAGTGTCCTTCCAGGTGTCACAGGGGTTTGAAACTCACATGGCCGACTCAGTTTTGACTCCTCTTTCGATTGAAAGAGGACGAACCGTTCCGGAGCCACAAAAAAAAAAAAAAAAAAAAAAAAAAACCACTCCTAAGTAGGGGTGATTTTTTCGGATTTTTTTCCAGAGTTATGCGCGGTAGCAGGAGGTCCCCTGGACACGACAAAAGTGTCCCCATGTCCGTCGCACCCCCCAGGGGGTGTCCAGCCCCGAAACATTGGCGCCCCAAATCTTGATTTTTCACTAAAATCACCAAAAATGACCAAAAAATGGTCAAAAATCACGTTGCACAGTTGATTTTAGCCGTCTGGATCGACACCCGGAGTGACAAACTGCAGACCAGACGGTAAAGCCGTTTTCGTGAGGGTTGCAACCCCTAACTTTCCAACCCCTAGCGCAGGGGATGGAGGGGCGGAGGCGGGTCGCCGCGGTCACGGTACGATGTGTCGATACCTACAAGGAAGACACATGTAGTTCTGGGGCCCGAGGCAAGACTAACGTAGTTCTGGGACCCGAGGCAAAACTCACGTACTTCTGGACCCCTCGGAAAGACTCAAGTAGTTCCTATCTTATAACGAAGAAAGTACGTGAGTCTTTCCGAGGGGTCCAGAAGTACGTGAGTTTTGCCTCGGGTCCCTGAACTACGTTAGTCTTGCCTTGGGTGCCAAAACTACGTGTGTCTTCCTTGGAGGTATCGGTGTGAGCCCCTCAGGCACCTTCACACCAATTTTGAAGTGATTCGGTCCATTCGTTACCTTCCAGGATCAAAAAAACGCAAAATCGTGAAAATTTCAACCCCTAAGTTTGCACCCCTTTTTCTCCTCAGCCAGGAGGGGCACAACATCCGCTCAGGTGCGCGAAGGAGCGCACATTCAACCTTTACCAGGGTGCAAACGCGCAAACCCCTGCGATCATCGTGTCGGCCGCGAGAGCCACGCGAGTGAGCAGTGTTCTTTCCCTTTTCATTGTTGAATCGTTTCTGTGGTTTCACATGACTGCCATGAAGTGGCCTGGCTGCCACATCGGTGACCTCTCAGAGGCCTCCATCTTTTTTTTGAGACTTTCTTGGTTGCGTAGCTTCGTTTTGTTAAGTTTTCGGACTGCTATTGATGTTTTTTGAGATCGACTTTGCTTCGATGACACATCCAAACTCACGAGCACACCGACCCCGGTCATTTTGTCTGCTGGTCACCGGGTGTACTCCGGGTACTCTGAGTGTTCTGCATGAACTCCGGCACTACTCCGCGTGCTCTTGGTGTATCTGGGTATTCTAAGAGTACTGCAGGTTCTCCTATTGTACTCCGAATACTCCGAGTGTACTCCGAATACTCCGAGTGTACTCCAAATAATCCAAATGTTGCTCCGGCTGTACTCCGGTTGTACTCAGTGTACCCCGGTGTGCTCAGTGTACTCCGGGTGTACTCAGAGTACTCGGAGAATACTCAGTGTACTCAAGTGTGTATCGGGTACTCCGTGGGTACTCCGTGGGTACTCCGTGGGTACTCCGAGTGTACTCCAAGTATACTCAGTGTACTCCAAGTCTTTATCGGCAACTCCGCGGGCAAGCCGAGTGCACTCCGGGTATACTCCAGTTGTACTCCGGGTACTCCACACACCCCTGATGTCCTTCGCGTCCTTCGGATGTTCTCTGCATACTCCGGATTTACTCCGTGTACTCGAAGTGTACGTCGCGTATACTCTTCCCAGCAAGAGTTTGACCCAGGCTTGCACGCGTTTCCTATCTGCCTAGGGTCATTCTTTCGCTGGGACGACCATACTCCGGTGGACTCCGTGCACACCGAGTGTTCTCTGGCTGTACTCCACCTACTTCAGGTTAGTGTTTTCGATTGGGCGGGCACGGTTCTGAGCCTGAGTGCTCGCCGACGCTTCCAGCGTGAGAGTGAGAAGGCATGACGCGGATAGCAGATGCTAGTCTGCCGATGAAGACGAGTACGGCTTGCCCGACCGGTACCCCTCCGCCCGCTCGGCCGCAGCAACGAAACCTGTCCCGGAACCTCACCTCTCGCCCTTCTGGTGAGGTGTCTGCGTCCGAACAGCGTGCAGAAGCGCATTCAGAGGGCGATTCGGAAGTAGTTCCAGCCGGGCTAGCCACGCTCGGCTCACCCGCGGTGGGGAACTCAGTGCTGTAGAAGAGGGGGGGGGGGGGACTCTTATGGAGCGGAGTGGGACACTGTGCGAGTGAGAGGTATATCGCAGGTCGCCCCGTAGTGCCAACCTCTGCCAACTTAAACGCGCTCACCCCTCCCAGCAGCCACAAGTATCCAAAAGACTCCGGGCGGAGTTGAACCTGCGACACCCGATTACGACGCTACACCTTAGCCCACTGAGCTACCGCTGTGATGAGAAGAGGCGCTGGACCAGCTCGCTCTTGTGGCTGCTGGGAGGGGTGAGCGCGTTTTAGTTGGCAGAGGTTGGCACTACGGGGCGACCTGGGATAGACCTCTCACTCGCACAGCGTCCCACTCTGCTCCATAAGAGTCCCCGGGTCGCAGGGGTCACGGCTAGGCGGCTCTCGGGCCACACGCGGCTCGCCGTGACGTCACTCGGACGTCGGGCGAGCCACGGGCGAGCCACCGCCACCGATGGAGCTCATGGGCGAGGCGAGCCCGGCGAGCCGCAGCCAAAAGCCGGAGACGGACGGTCACCGCCGGCAGCCACAGTCTCGCCAGTGCGTGGCCAGCCGTTCGGTGCGGTGACAAAGTCTGTATCTGTCACACTCACTGCCTCATGCATAAGTCTATCTCTCTCGACCCGCCCGGTCTGGCCTATGTTCCGCTGTGCATCGACGGCCGGCTGTGCCACCCAGAGCGAGGGAAGGGTTCACACCTCCGCGGATGCTTCCGAGTAGCTGACAGCGTGCGAAAGTGCTATGTGGCTCGGGCCGGAGAGTTAGCCGCGACCCCTGGCCCAGAGCGACCGTCTCACTTCCACTTGCCGCTTTCGGACGCCAAGAAGGCATCGACAATCGACGCCCGGCCAGTGCTTGGCTCTGGAAGGCAGAGGTGCATCGCATCCGGATTGACAAGTTGGCTGGCGTAGGGTTTTGTAGACGCCACCAGCAGACGATTTCCCATCTCGCCTCTCGCTCTCGCTGGAGGCTGGCCCGGCCCGGCCGTAGCTTGCTTGTTTCTGAATATCCTCACAATATTTTTTACGTGGAGTACACCCGATGTTCACCCGGTATACACCAGGACTAGGAGTTCACTTGGAGTGCGTTGAGTGCTCTGGGAATGCACCGGTGGAAATCGAAAGATACGCTTAGAGTACACTCGCGGTACGTAGAGTTCGCCCGGTGTACACCTAGAGTACGCAGGAAATACCCAGAATACGCGGAATACACCAGGCGTATACCCAGAGCATACCCGGAATACGCAGAGTATGTCCTAGGACCCCCTTAGTACACGGAGTGTGCCCGAAGTAGGCGGAGAACACCCGTAACACACCCGGTTTACACTCGGAGAACGCGGAGTACGCTCTTAGTTCGCCGAGCACACCAGGAATACTTAGAGCACACCTGAAATACAGATGGAGTACATCCGCAGCATGCGGAGTACACCCGGAGCAGTACGCGGAGTGCACCAGGATTACTTGGAGCAAACCCGAAATACATCCGGAGTACTCCTGCAGTTTGCGGGGTATGTGGAGTACACCTGGAGCACACGTAGAACGCGTAGAGTATGCCGAGTGCACCTGGAGAGCGCGGAGCACACCCGAAATACACCCGGAGTACACCCGCAGTGCGCAAAGCACACCTAGAGTACGCGGAGTACTCCCGGAGCACGCCCGAAGTATGCGGAGTACGCCCAGAGTACGCCGAGTGCACCTTGTGCAGGCGGAGCACATCCGTAACACACCCGGAGTACACTCGGAGTTCGCGGAGTACTATCGGAGTACGCCGAGTGCACCAGGAGTACTTCGAGCACACCTGAAATGACCGAAATACACCCGGAGTACATCCGCAGTTTGCGAAGTATGCGGAGTACACCAGGAGTACACGTAGAACGGCCAGAGTGCACCGAGTGCACCTGGAGTACGCGGAGCACACCCGACGTATACAGCTGGAGTACGAGGAGTTCACGCGGAGTACTGCCGAAGTTCGCGAAGTACAGCCGGAGTACTGTCATCCCGGGCCGGGCCACGGCCAAAGTAGCACAGGAGAACACCAGTTGTCAAACCTTCGGTACAGTAAACGTTATATATGATCCGTGACCGGTGCAAAAAAATAACCGTTTTACTCTCATCGCTCTCTTAATTAACCGTTATTTCTTAACTGTTTTTACTTCAGCAGGGATTATTCGTTATGTTTCGTATCCGATATTCTAATACCTTTTGGCCCCTTGTTATTTTTTTATCGGTAACACATTAAACGTAAAATAATTTGGTATTTGAATTAACTACCCCAAAAAAGGAACGCCCGCAAATGTTATCGCTCTAATTAACGTTATCAAAACGGTATTTTTAAGTTAGCACGCCCTGCCCGGATCCCATAAGGCTCTAGCTACCGGATCTAGGTTCGGATTTCGGACGATTTTTTCCAACCCTGCGAGTTGTCAAGATTTCACATGATTTCACTTGATTATACCTCTTATAATTGAAAGAAATTATTCGTAGAGTATTGAGCTTTATGAGCCCAAAAAACGCACTCAAATCAATTTCTTTCGGCAATAGATCCACATTTTTTGACAATGATTTCGAATATATGAGCGATTGTGTACACATGATTTCAGGAGTTAAGCCCGGGTGGAAAAAGTTAACTCTAAGTTCACCTGAAAGTTAACATTACAAAGTTAACTTCGAAGATTGAACTTCAATGTACACTCCCAGTTAACATTTTGTTGACTTTGTAATGAACACATCTATTAATTTAAAAGAAAACCGGAAACTTTACTGCAAGTCGAGTTTCTCAGAACTCAAAAGTCATTTTTGGAAACGTGATACGAAATAAACTTTTCATTTTACTCTATCTGCACTTTCCGGTTAACTCCCTCTGCACCAGGGTTCTTCCTCCGGAGCTTGGTTTTCTATGAAATTGGGACTTGCATCCAACTTTTCGCGAATATACAGTTCACGCTCAAGTCAAATCGTCATTCAACTCTACAACGAAACTCGACGGAATAAGGTGCTCCTTATTCCGGCGTAAAGCTACCCCTACCTCTCCATACTGGAGCACTGCCGAGTGTGAGGGCTGGCGCTGGCTCGGGTCGTTCCTTAACTTTATATAACTTAAGAATGAGCCTTCATAGCATTGACACCATTACGACATAACGTTTTCGGGACCGACAAGTCTTCGTATGCCCATCTTTTAGGATTTTCATGCAATCCGGTCGCTATCGGCTGCGATAGCGGTCGGGTGCGCTCGGGCGTTCGCGGGCACGGCACGGGAACCGTCGCCTACGCGATGTGGGCGCACTCTGGTCGGGCAAGCCTGCACCTACTTCTCCCTTCGTCAGCCATCTTGTCGCTTGTCCTTGTCGCCGTGACCGCTAAGTTTCGCGTTCGTGTCTCGTCTCAAAGATCGAGGAAAAACTACGTTTTCTCTTCTATTCTATTTCAAATAAAAGGTAAGTGACATTATGAAGTGGTTTTTGTAATTCACGAATGGTGCTACGTTTTGGTAAAATGTGATTTTGTACGTGTTGGCTTGAAAGCCTTATGAGGCGAAGTAAAGGCTCCTTTCCAGATAGTAAACAATGTTTTGCTACTCAAAATTCTACTCTTCTTTGTATATTTTCTACAACAAGGACGTTTGAAACTGCCTCAAAATTAATTTATATTACGTAGAGCTGTGGAGCCGATTCGGAATTCATTATTTTTCAACAACCATAACCTTACTTCTTGTTTACTTAGACCAGGACCAGAGTACATCTTGATTCAAACGCCATAGGCCAACGCCTCTCAGTCTCTCAGTAGTATGTGTTCTGTTTATAATCCATCGTTCTTTTCATTCTTTTTTGTGGGCATAGGAAATCATATCAACGAAACAGGATAAGGAGAAAATCACATCTGATGGTAGCATACAGTTTATGGCAAGTTTGTTTGCAAGCTCAAATCTTCTCTTTTTGATGACATTGTTTCTTCAAATGAAAAAAAAAATAATAATTTCGGTTTGTATTCTTAATACAGTGAGGTGCATGGATTAAAGGCAAAGTCACTCTAAAAGCACTTACACTGTAAAAAATACTGTTGTAAATTAACAGCAATTTTGCTGTTAAGTTTTTCACTGACTCCTGTTGTTGTACAACAACATCGACTGTTATGTAACAACGTCTGTTGTCCAATAACAACAATAGTTGTTCAATAACAACAAAAGTCGTCCAGTTACAACAAAAGTTGTCCTTATCACAACAAAAGTTGTCCTATAACAACAAAAGTTGTCCTATAACAACAAAAGTTGTCTAGGAACAACAAATTTCTTGTTTAGGATTGAAAACAGTCATAGTTGTTTTTAAACAACTATTGTTGTTCTCAAACAACATGGCTGTTGGTCAACAACACAGTCATCACTAAAAGGGTTGTTTTTCAACAACCATTTTTTACAGTGTACGCTGTCATCAGAAATGTGAGATGGTTATCGCAGTGAGTTTAAGCATCACAGTCCGGAGTTGAGCAAGAAGAATCTTAGTATATTAACTCATGACGATGGAACAGGACAAGGAGAAAAACGCTTCTGATGGTAGCATACAGTTTATGGTAAGTTTGTTTTCAAAGTCAAAATTTTTCTTTTTAATGAAATAGTTTCTTAAAATGAAAGTAAAATGAAATAATAATTTGGTTTGTATTCTTATTGCAGTAAGGTGCTGGAATTAAAGGCAAAGTAACTCCAAAAGCATTTACGCTCTCATCAGAAGTGTGAAATAGTTATCGCAGTCAGTTTGAGCATCACAGTCCGGAGTTGAGCAAGAATAAAAGTATATTAACTCATGACGATGGAACAGGATAAGGAGAAAATCACTTTTGATGGTAGCATACAGTTTACGGTAAGTTTGTTTCCAAACTCAAACCTTCTCTTTTTCATGACATAGTTTCTTAAAATGAAAATAAAGAAAATAATTAATTGGTTTGTATTCTTATTGCAGTGAGGTGCTTGAATTAAAGGCAAAGTCACTCCAAAAGCACTTACGCTGTCATCAGAAATGTGAAATGGTTATCGCAGTGAGTTTGAGCATCACAGTCCGGAGTTGAACAAGAAGAATCTAAGTATATTAACTCATGACGATGGAAAAGGATAAAGAGAAAAACACTTCTTTATGGTAGCATACCGTTTATGGTAAGTTTGTTTTCAAACTCAAAATTTCTCTTTTTAATGACATAGTTTCTTAAAATGAAAGTAAGATAAAATAATAATTTGGTTTGTATTCTTATTGCAGTGAGGTGCTGAAATTAAAGGCAAAGTAACTCCAAAAGCATTTACGCTCTCATCAGAAGTGTGAAGTAGTTATCGCAGCCAATTTGATCATTACAGTCCGGAGTTGAGCAGGAAGAATCAAAGTATAGTAACTTTTATCAATGGACCAGGATAAGGATAAAATCCTGTTAACACCGAGCATGTTTGTAAATAGTATTTCAATTAAACCCCAGTGTATTTGAAGACATTCTGTAATTATTTAGGCTTTACCTTGAGCAATCACTTCCTCCACTTCCATGCACAGCATTTAGGAGAAAACTGCAGACTACACAGAAGAGAGTACTGGAAACAAACTTTAGGGTTTACTTAAAGTTCATAAAAAGTGAACTTTAAGTTCCATTGATTTGCCGAAAAGTTTCTGAAAAAGTTAACTTGTCCGCAATTTTTACAACATTTTCTTAACTGAAAAGTTACTTTAGTAAACCTTAAGTTAACTTTTAGTGAACATTTCTTACTTTTAAGTATACTTTTAGTTGTGTTTTTAAAACACATCTACTTATCTTAAGGTGTACATTTAACTACATTAAAAAGTGTCTCAAGTCTTAAGCAACTCTTAACTTTAGCTGAACTTGAAGTTCACTCCGATACCTACAATGCAAATAAACGTAGTTCCTGACCCTCGGGGCAAACAAACGTACTTCTGGGACCCTCAGGGCAGACTAACGTACTTCTGTGACCCTTGGGGCAGACTAACGTAGTTCTTGGTTAAAAAGATAGGAATTACGTTAGTCTGCCCCGACGGTCTCAGAAGTACGTTAGTTTGCCCCGACGGTCTCAGAAGTACGTCAGTCTGCACCAGGGCTCGGGAACTACGTTTGTTTGCATTGTAGGTATCGACTCCAGCTATGTTCTGGAAAGTTAACTTTTTTCCGCCCGGGAGGCCCCCTTGCGAGTTATTGCCCGGATCGACCCCCCGGTCATTTAATAGGCACGACCGAAAACTCATTCTGGGGAAGCCGTGCAACCTTCCGGAGGCTGAGAGACAATTGGTGTGGGTTTGGCGAAATATGTCTTTTTTTTTTGTCTGTTTTATCAAGTTTTGAGAATTTGTGCTATATTTGAATATCAGGTGAATGAATTTTGGATACCCCATGACTTCCTGATGAAGAATATATTTAATGATCATATGTTTCATAGCTTTAATGGGGATCCTGGGGCGGACTGGCCCGGGTGGGTAAACCGGAAAACCCGGTGGGGCCCCTGGGGCACCAGCCCTGGGCTCTAAGTACTTTTTCTGCTTAGATGTCCTCGTCTTCCGCGTTCTCTAGAAAAGCAAGTGTGTTATTCATTATTTACGGCATACACTGTAAATACCAGAGCAAGGATTTTCGCCCTCAGGAGAGCGAGAAATTTTCTCGAGAGCGAGGTTTGGTTTTCTCGCTAAATTAGGGGAATAGTTTCAAAAATCTCGCCATATTTGAACGAGGATTGGGAAACCTCGCTCTTTTTGAGTGAGGATTATTTTCCTTTATATTACTTAATTTGCGTGATGTTGTAAATTCTTTCTCAATAAATGGGGCAAGAGAAAAAATCTTGCCCCTTTTTTATGAGACTTCTCGCCCTTGCATTTGCAGCGTACACAGAAGTATTAATAAGCATGTGTACATGCCTATATTTGCAGTAAATAGAGTGTACATACATGGGCATGGATGCATTATTTGCTGAATACTTCTATGTACGCAGTAAATAATGAATACTTGGACACACTTGGTTTTCCAGAGCTGCTTGACTCCTCCATTCCATTGCCGTGCTCGTCGTGTGCGACGCCGGCTGCCCATTCCAGCCCAGGAGGCGCCTTACATCCACCGCTCCTCAACTCCTTTCCTCTCCACCACCACGCCGCCACCGTAGCTCACCTGCCTGCCTGCCTATCAAACTACCAAACACCATACTATCTCTTCATTTCACACTCATGACGCATATTTTCAGTGCGTGTCGCCCCTGAGAGGTAGGCAACCCATCCGGCACCGGGGCCCCTCAGGAGATTTCTCCGGTCAGGCTCTTGACCCCCCCAGTCCGTCCCTGTCCAGAGCTCAGAAGCTTAAGAAATTTTGAAAAAAGAAAAAAAAAGTTATTGGTTTTTAGTTTTAAACTTTTTTGGCCACCTTTCCGATTCGGAACAAACTCGCTTCAAACGAACCTATTCATAAGACAAACATGCCTTTGTTTTCTAATTTATGTAGCCCGACACTCCTACACTGTTAGAAATTTTGTCGTAAATTAACGACAAATAAGTCGCTAATTTTTATAGCGACTGCAATCGTTTTGGAACGATTTGGTCGTAACCTAACGACTAAAAATTCATTTCTCTACGACTTTGTCGTAAACTTTTCCAGCATTGAAGGCCTAAAAAGTTCGTAAAATGTGACGATTTTAGTAGTTTACTTACGATTTGTGTCGTAACTGTACGATCAAAATCGTTCAATTACGACCGAAGTCGCACATTTACGACCGAAGTTGTAAATTTACGAATGAAGTGGTATCTGTCTGACATCCTGTGGAAGGGATTTACGATCAATCGTACATTTAGGATCAAAGTCGTAAATTTATGACTTTATTCGTTTGAAAACGATCTGTTTCGCTATAAAAATTAGCGATCACTTCGTCGTTCACGAACGACACAAGTCGTAACTTGAAAGCGTTGTTTGAAAACGACATTATTGTTCTAAAAAATGTCGTAAATTTACGAGTATTTTTAACAGTGTACCTTGGTTTGAATGGATATTTGATTGAAAATTTTGCTAAATGTACCTTTAGGTAAACAAGAAACTAAATTGAGATCCACACTTCGACTTCGAGACAGTTTTCTTGACCCTGCCTAGGTCCTAAAGGTAAATTTAGCAAAATTTTCAATCAACACCAGGGCAGGAGTGTTGGGCCAAAAATGAGAACAAGGGCAAAATAGAACACAAAATGAATTTTGTGATAAGTATGGAATTCGGTCTTTACATAATTTCGTGCTACTGGGGTAGAAGTGTAAAACGCGATGTGAGTCGAGTAAGTCCTTTTTCATCTCAGATTGTGGGGAAGTTTTTCCCGTCACACTCGCCCTTGCTCGGCTCGGGCGCTATCGGGCCTTGTTATCGGGCCCCCCCCACCCAGCTCGGGTCCGATTGTTGAGGCGCATTTGAAAATAAGTTAACAACATATTTTTGCAAAGTTTCTGAAGTTTGTGAGCCCTGAATCCCGATTAAAGCTACAGAGTATATTATCATTAAATTTGTTCTTTATCAGGAAGTCAAGGGGAATCCAAAAATCATAGGCCCAAAGTTATATGACCAAATTCCACCGATATTCAGAAATAGTCCTCATTCTCAATACTTACCCTTGACATCTTTTTATATTTAACTGATTTTACCGCCTATGTTACTATGCGCCTTTATTTAGTTCAGTAATTGGATATGGTTCAGCCAAGTGCAGTAAAGGAGAGTGGGGCACCAACTGTCAGGGGCACATACTGTCAATGCGCTGGCCTGTCCAGACCGTTCAGTTCCTCGTCCAGCTTTTCAGTGAAATCGCAACATCTTGACACTTGAACTTGAATGCCTGAGATCGGTGACCCGAGGTTGACTGGTTTGGCGGCAAGAACCAAGTGAAGTTTTAATGTATGTAAATTTAGGTATGTTTCCATATTTTCAATCTAAATAATCACCTGACACGCTCTTCTGGTGATCATTCGGGTCAGGTCATAGCGAACATTGTGTTTCATTCTTAACTACTTCTCGAATATATTGAGATCTTGTCCTTGATCCCGGTATGAACTGGTACCCTTACAGGGGTGTTTGAGTAGGCTGCAGTTGGGGCAGGTCCTGTCAATGCTTCTCGGGGTACATATTGTCACACTAAAACTGACATTTCAGATTAAAAAGGCTTACTGTAGCTGTTCTGAACGGTACACCAGTGACCTATAGACTACTGGTAAATGTCAACACATATTTTAGAGTAATATTCATTAATTTCCGGCCATGCTCTAAAAAAAGCTCTCAGAAAATGTGGTTTTGGTACTTTTCGGAGCAAAATGTTTTATATCATTTCTTAACGATAAAAACTGGCTTCTGAATGAAAATATTGTTCGAATTCAATCATAGCACGTCATTGATTACTGTGAGAACTCTAAAATTAATTTTTTGATAACTCGCGAATCATTTACACCAGCTGACAGTATGTGCCCCACTCGGGGCACTAACTGTCAATTTGCAGAGGTTGCTCTCTGTGTTTATTTCGCAATGAATGAGAAAACTTTTATTGAAGGTTTCGATGTTTTTAAGTTACTGAAGGTCCAATAGAGGTATATCAACCCTCAGAACTTCAATGTATACACATGTGTTGCATGTGTTGCACAGTTGCAACTCAGCCTTCTGGAACGGTTTTTACAAAAAGTGGCAGTATGTGCCCCACTCTCCCTTAATGAATTTATCAAAATTAACATGTACAAATCCGATCCAACTGTGATGTAAAGCAAGTTTCCCAGGGTCTAAGAATTTACAAACATATCTTACTGCAAGCTCGTATTGTCTGGAAGATTTAAAACAAAGCAGTACTTCAACTGTTGTGTACAGACAATATGAATGTGTTTCAATTTAAATTGATCGTAGTGAGGTTGAATGGCAGTGATTTGGTCTTCTGTCAATTAGATTCTAAAATTCCAAAATTTTGATTGGCTGAGCGATAGCGAAGCCTATTACGCCACTGGAGTGCTAAAAAAGTTCAATGTCCGTGTGTCTGTCTGTCTGTGTGTCTGTCGGTCTGTGTGTCTGTGTGTCTCTTCGCACGATAACTCAAGAACGAGTCAAGATATCGACCTGAAATTTTTACTGTAGCTTCTTGGCCTAAAAAGCTCGGACAAGTATAAATATGAACACTCTAGCTCAAATTGACTTATATTTTTAAAAAAATAACATTTTAAAAATTACAAAATTTTATGGTGTCCTTTGGGGTATCTCGACGAGTTGCGACCCTCTGGGCGAAAATTTCGTCCGTTTTGCTCTATCTCTTACTGTTTAGCCGCCACAGCGGTAAATGTGGACAAAAAGTCGTCAAAATGCATGTTGGGTGTCGTTTTCAGGGTAATCTGTCGAGATGCGATCCTTGGGGCAAAAATTTTGTCTGTTTGGCTCTGCGGAGAAGGGTTTTGGGGCTCGAGCCCTTCGCGTAAAAATTGGAGAATTGGTTACATAATGAAAAGAGGCAAGTGGGGGTTCAGGGGGCGGCAGCCCCCTGGCTTAAATGAGTAAATCTCAAATCATGGTGGCTCGTAATAAAGAAAAGCGGGGGTCCAGGGGGCGGCAGCCCCCTGGCTTGAATGAGTAAATCTTAAACCATGCAGGCTCGTAATAAAAAAAAAGCGGGGGTCCAGGGGGCGGCAGCCCCCTGGCTAAAACGAGTAAATCTTAAATCATGCAGGCTGGCCAGCGCCGCAGGCCTAGGTAGATGTACGCAGGCCCGTCGCAGCGTAACAGTGTTTCGCGATCTATCGCGAAGCCTGTTACGAGAGACGGTGTCTGGCGTACATCTACCTAGTTTAAAATGAATGTAGAATGGTCACACAAACAAAGATGCACAGAATCAAAATGGTTTCGTTATTGGCGCCTTAGGCAAAACTGTATCTAAGCTGTGCCTGCAAGGCTTGTTTGTTTAGTTCTTATGGTTTTGTTTAAACACTCTTAAAATCCTACGATAAACTTTGTTAGTATTATGAAAGATTTGATCAGGAGGGAGCAAAGAATTTTGCAATGTCATAATTGGCTGAGCGAAAGCGAAGCCTATTACGCCACTGGAGTGCTAAAAAAGTTCAATGTCCGTCTGTCTGTCTGTCTGTGTGTCTGTGTGTCTGTGTGTCTGTTCGCACGATAACTCGAAAACGAGTTAAGATATCGACCTGAATTTTTTTTGTAGCTTTTTGGTCTAAAAAGTTCGGACGAGTTCAAATATGAACACTCCAGCTCAAAAATTGACCCTGCTAAAAATTGATTTATATTTTTTTAAAAATTAGATTTTAAAAGTTACAAAATTTTATGGTGTCCTAAGGGGTATCTCGGCGAGTTGCGGGCCTTGGGACGAAAATTTCGTCCGTTTTGCTCTATCTCTTACTGTTTAGCCACTACAGTGGTAAATGTGGACGAAAAGTCGTCAAAACGCATGTTGGGTGTCGTTTTCAGGGTAATCTGTCGAGATGCGATCCTTGTAGGGATGGTAAAATACCGGTATTTTATTTTTCGGTTTAAAACACCGGTTTAATACGGTTTTATACGGTATTTTTCGGTATTTTTTGGTATTTCTTGTTGTGGTTACTGTATCTTTATTTAAGGACAAAAATGAGTTATAACTCCTAAAATCTGGTTGTTTGGATTTAAGGTAGCTCTTTGCACATGGAATTGATAATATATGTGATTGGTACGCGGTATTTAAGTGAGATAAAGGGTCCAAAAGATAGAGAAAAACATGGAAATACATCACAAAATGTACAAAAACCTAACCCGAACCTCGGATCCAAAACGCCAACACACAACACCAGACCAGGGAGTACGTTCGGGAAGCTAGGAGAGAGAAGCGGGCGACTAACGGCCACAATAGCAACGGATCCACCACCCACCATCCCACCCTGAGACGATAGGTGTTATGCTTCGGTATATTAAAAACGACGCCAAACTCCTTTACTTAGCAAGTAAAGCCAAAGGTCTACCACTTAGAAAAATCGCGTGCGAGGATTACAATCAGTCACGATCATGGTGATTATCAATTATTATTTGAGTTTATTTTTAACATATTTACTGATTATTGACCATTAATCACGCAACTTTTGGTCAAATTTGATAATATTTCTTCATATCGATACCTTAGACTGAGAGGCACGCAGTCCAGCCGCTCGTTCCAAGACTAACGCAGTTCAGCCGCGCGCTCCGAAAGACACGCAGTTCAGCCGCTCAATCCGAGACTCACGCAGTTCCTATGTCTGGAGCGGTAAACTGCGTGTCTTTCGGACCGCACGGCTGAACTGCGTTAGTCTTGGAATGGGCGGCTGTACTGCGTGCCTTTCGGATCGCGCAGCTGAACTGCGTGCCTTTCAGTCTAAGGTGTCGATATATGTCAAAATTTGTCAATATTTAGAAATTTTACATGATAATGATCATGTGATTATTAGTAATCATCTAGAGGGGTGTACCAAGATTATGGAAGTGGTAGACCCTTGAGTAAAGCCGTCCTGAAGCTGCTCAATGGCGAAATGTTTTTAGTGAAAAACTGCTCATGCAGTAAAATACCGTATTATTGGAAATTGGCCCCGGTATAATACCGGTATAAAACCGGTATAAAACCGAAAAATACCGAGGAGTAAAATACCGGTGCCATCCCTAGATCCTTGGGGCAAAAATCTTGTCTGTTTGGCCCTGCGGAGAAGGGTTTTGGGGCTCGGGCCCTTCGCGTAAAAATTGGAAAATTGGTTACATAATGAAAAGAGGCGAGCGGGGGTGCAGGGTGCGGTTGCCCCCTGGCCTAATTTAAATAAAGAAAAGCGGGGGTCCAGGGGGCGGCAGCCCCCTGGCTTAAATGAGTAAATCCTAAACCATGCAGGCTCGAAATTAAAAAAAAAAAGCGGGGGTCCAGGGGGCGGCAGCCCCCTGGCTAAAATGAGTAAGTCTTAAATCGTGCAGGCTCGCCAGCGCCGCAGGCCTAGGTAGATGTGCGCAGGCTCGTCGCAGCGTAACAGTGTTTCGCGATCTATCGCGAAGCCTGTTACGAGAGACGATGTCGGGCGTACATCTACCTAGTACAATCAGTGATGTTGGTTGGCTGAGCGAGAGCGAAGCCTATTACGCCACTGGAGTGCTAAAAAAGTTCAATGTCCGTCTGTCTGTCTGTCTGTGTGTCTGTCTGTGTGTCTGTTCGCACGATAACTCGAGAATGAGTTAAGATATCGACCTGAAATTTTTACTGTAGCTTCTTGGCCTGAAAAGCTCGGACAAGTTCGAATATGAACTCTCTAGCTCAAAAATTGACCCTGCTAAAAATTGATTTATATTTTTTTAAAAATTAGTTTTTAAAAATTACAATATTTTATGTTGTCCTAAGGGGTATCTCGGCGAGTTGCGACCCTTTGGGCGAAAATTTCGTCCGTTTTGCTCTTTCTCTTAGTGTTTAGCCGCTACAGCGGTAAATGTGGACGAAAAGTCGTCCAAATTCATGTTGGGCGTCGTTTTCAGGGTAATATGTCGAGATGCGACCCTCTAGGCGAAAATTTTGTCCATTTGGCTTCGCGGAGAACGGTTTGGGCGCTCGTCTCCTTTTCGTAAAAATCGGAAAATCGGTAACATAATGTAAAGAGGCGAGCGGGGGTCCAGGGGGCGGCAGCCCCCTGGGATATTTATAATAAATAAAAGCGAGGGTCCAGGGGACGGCAGCCCCCTGGCTTAAATGAGTACATATTAAATGATGCAGGCTCGTAAATAAGAACAGCGGGGGTCCAGGGGGCGGCAGCCCTCTGGCTTAAATGAGTAAATCTTAAACCATGCAGGCTCGAAAAGCGGGGGTCCAGGGGGCGGCAGCCCCCTGGCTAAAACGAGTAAATCTTAAATCATGCAGGCTCGCCAGCGCCGCAGGCCTAGGTAGATGTACGCAGGCCCGTCGCAGCGTAACAGTGTTTCGCGATCTATCGCGAAGCCTGTTACGAGAGACGGTGTCTGGCGTACATCTACCTAGTTTAGCACTCCAGTGGCGTAATAGGCTTCGCTATCGCTCAGCCAATAAAACGAGAAAAGAAAGGCGCATCGATCTGCGTCGGGCCTTTCTCGATATCTACTAGGTAGATGTACGCCAGACACCGTCTCTCGTAACAGGCTTCGCGATATCTCGCAAAACACTCTTACGCTGCGACGGGCCTGCGTACATCTACCTAGGCCTGCGGCGCTGGCGAGCCTGCAAGATTTAAGATTTACTCGTTTTAGCCAGGGGCCTGCCGCCCCCTGGACCCCCGTTTTTTTTTTTATTACGAGCCTGCATGGTTTAAGATTTACTCATTTAAGCCAGGGGGCTGCCGCCCCCTGGACCCCCGCTTTTCTTTATTACGAGCCTGCATGATTGGCTGAGCGATAGCGAAGCCTATTACGCCACTGGAGTGCTAAAAAAATTCAATGTCCGTGTGTCTGTCTGTCTGTCTGTCTGTCTGTGTGTCTGTCTGTCTGTCTGTCTGTCTGTGTGTCTGTTCGCACGATAACTCGAGAACGAGTTAAGATATCGACCTGAAATTTTTACTGTAGTTTCTTGGCCTAAAAAGCTCGGACGAGTCAAATATGAACACTCTAGCTCAAAAATTGACCCTGCTAAAAATTAATTTATATTTTTTTTTAAAAATAGATTTTATAAATTACAAAATTGTATGGTGTCCTAAGGGGTATCTCGGCGAGTTGCGACCCTTTGGGCGAAAATGTCGACCGTTTTGCTCTATCTCTTACTGTTTAGCCGCTACAGCGGTAAATGTGGACGAAAAGTCGTCAAAATACATGTTGGGTGTCGTTTTCAGGGTAATCTGTAGAGATGCGATCCTTGGGGCAAAAATTTTGTCTGTTTGGCTCTGCGGAAAAGGGTTTTTAGGCTCGGGCCCTTCGCGTGAAAATTGGAAAATTGGTTACATAATGAAAAGAGGCGAGCGGGGGTCCAGGGGGCGGCAGCCCCCTGGCCTATCTTAAAAAAAGAAAAGCGGGGGTCCAGGGGGCGGCAGCCCCCTGGCTTAAATGAGTAAATCTCAAATCATGCAGGCTCGTAATAAAGAAAAGCGGGGGTCCAGGGGGCGGCAGCCCCCTGGCTTAAATGAGTAAATCTTAAACCATGCAGGCTCGTAAAAGAAAAAAAAAAGCGGGGGTCCAGGGGGCGGCAGCCCCCTGGCTTAAACGAGTAAATCTTAAATCATGCAGGCTCGCCAGCGCCGCAGGCCTAGGTAGATGTACGCAGGCCCGTCGCAGCGTAACAGTGTTTCGCGATCTATCGCGAAGCCTGTTACGAGAGACGGTGTCTGGCGTACATCTACCTAGTTTGAGATTTACTCATTTAAGGCAGGGGGCTGCCGCCCCCTAGACCCCCGCTTTTATTGGCTGAGCGATAGCGAAGCCTATTACGCCACTGGAGTGCTAAAAAAGTTCAATGTCCGTCTGTCTGTCTGTCTGTCTGTCTGTCTGTCTGTGTGTCTGTCTGTGTGTCTGTTCGCACGATAACTCGAGAACGAGTCAAGATATCGACCTGAAATTTTTACTGTAGCTTTTTGGCCTAAAAAGCTCGGACGAGTTCAAATATGAACACTCTAGCTCGAAAATTGACCCTTTTAAAAAATTATTTATATTTTTTTAAAAAATTAGATTTTAAAAATTACAAAATTGTTTGGTGTCCTAAGGGGTATCTCGGCGAGTTGCGATCGTTTGGACGAAAATTTCGTCTGTTTTGCTCTATCTCTTACTGTTTCGCCGCTACAGCGGTAAATGTGGACGAAAAGTCGTCAAAATGCATGTTGGATGTCGTTTTCAGGGTAATCTGTCGAAATGCGATCCTTGGGGCAAAAATTTTGTCTGTTTGGCAGCCTCCTTGCCCTTTTTTAAATAAAGAAAAGCGGGGGTCCAGGGGGCGGCACACAGTGGGGCCAAACGGCAAAAAAAAGGTTATTACGGGGTTTTTTGAAAATTCATATTTAAGGAAGTTTTAATATGCATTCTTGCTCAGAAAGGTATAGAGAACTTGATGGCATAGAGCACAAAGCAAGATAAAATTGGTTTAATACTGAAATTTTCATCCAATGAGTGGGTTTTCGAACGAAATTGTGCACAGTATTGCAGAGGTGCAGTAAAATTGCTGCGCGCAGAACAGTTTATGGAATAACATCAAAGTTATATATATCAACTAGGTAGATGTACACCAGACACCGTCTCTCGTAACAGGCTTCGCGATAGATCGCGAAACACTGTTACGCTGCGACGGGCCTGCGTACATCTACCTAGGCCTGCGGCGCTGGCGAGCCTGCATGATTTAAGATTTACTCGTTTTAGCCAGGGGGCTGCCGCCCCCTGGACCCCCGCTTTTTTTTTATTACGAGCCTGCATGGTTTAAGATTTACTCATTCAAGCCAGGGGGCTGCCGCCCCCTGGACCCCCGCTTTTCTTTATTACGAGCCACTCTGATATGAGATTTACTCATTTAAGCCAGGGGGCTGCCGCCCCCTGGAACCCCGCTTTTCTTTATTTATTAAAATAGGCCAGGGGGCTGCCGCCCCCTGGACCCCCGCTCGCCTCTTTTCAGTATGTAACCAATTTTCCAATTTTTACGCGAAGGGCCGGAGCCCCAAAACCCTTCTCCGCAGAGCCAAACAGACAAACTTTTTGCCCCAAGGATCGCATCTCGACAGAATACCCTGAAAACGACACCCAACATGTATTTTGACGACTTTTCGTCCACATTTACCGCTGTAGCGGCTAAACAGTAAGAGATAGAGCAAAACGGTCGAAATTTTCGGCCAATAGGCCGCAACTCGCCGAGATACCCATTAGGACACCATAAAATTTTGTAATATTAAAAATCCAATTTTTTTTTTTTAAATCAATTTTTAGCAGGGTTAATTTTTAAGCTAGAGTGTTCCTTTTTGAACTCGTCGGAGCTTTTTAGGCCAAGAAGCTACAGTAAAAATTTCAGGTCGATATCTTGACTTGTTCTCGAGTTATCGTGCGAACAGACACACAGACAGACACACAGACAGACACACAGACAGACACACGGACATTGAACTTTTTGGCTGAGCGATAGCGACGCCTATTACGCCACTGGAGTGCTAAAAAAGTTCAATGTCCGTTTATCTGTCTGTGTGTCTGTCTGTCTTTCTGTCTGTCTGTCTGTGTGTCTGTCTGTGTGTCTGTTCGCACGATAACTCGAGAACGAGTCAAGATATCGACCTGAAATTTTTACTGTAGTTTCTTGGCCTAAAAAGCTCGGACGAGTTCAAATATGAACACTCTAGCTCAAAAATTAACCCTGCTAAAAAAAGGTTTATATTTTTTAAAAAAACTGGATTTTAAATATTACAAAATTTTATGGTGTCCTAAGGGGTATCTCGGCGAGTTGCGACCCTTTGGGCGAAATGTTCGACCGTTTTGCTCTATCCCTTACAGAACGAGAAGTCCCTGCTCGGGCCGATATGATGGACTTATGCTGGACTGACGTGTGACTGATGTTGGACTGGTGACACACCGAGGTCAGACTCTGGCCGACGGGTTGACCGGGTTGAAAAGGTTTCATATTTCGGACTGATGTCAACCTGACGCCAGTCCCCCAAAAATCCAGCCAGTCCGCAGGTAGTCCGAAATTAGTATAACCGGGACGGCGTCGGGGATGGGGTTTAGGGGTTTACCCCCTACCCCACCCCCTTAAATGAGGGGGTTGTACATAACCCTTTCGGGAGAGACTCACCCCCTCCCAACCCAAACGTGATCACGAGGGGAGAAATCTAATAAGGACCGTGTGTCAAGGCGAATACTCCACAGTGTTGCGGACTTGCCTACACTAGGGGCCATGGCGCCTTACGGGCGAAATGGGTAGGCAAACCCGCAACACTGTGGAGTATTCGCCAGGACACACGGTACAGTTAAGACAATAAGTAATATAGAAAAAAAGACAAACTTAAGATGCAGTATTGTATTCAAAAAATATTCAGAATTCTGTACAATAACAAAATGGCTTTCAAGGTCAAGAAAAATTATCACACTTTTTGAGTATGAAGGCAATTACACTGGAAACCCAAGTGTGTGAATGTCGCACACTTGTAGTTGTGCGAGGATTCATTCGTGCACTTGGCCACTTAAACGTGTGAATTTTCCTAGGATATTCACACGTTTGAGTGGCTAAGTGTGCGAATGAATCCTCGCACACTTACAAGTGTGCGACATTCGTACACTTGGATTTCCAGAGTACAACAGAAACAACAACAAAAAATTACCAATACAAAAAGTATTTAAAGTGTGAAAAATAAAATACTGTATTTAATTGTTGCTTATTTCTAACAGCAGGCTTCCCAGAGAAGCGCCCTTCTCCGGCGTCTTCTGGGCTGTAGGCACCTGAGCAGGGTACTGATTGTACTGGTAGGCCGGCTGGGGCTGATAATATTCATAGCCATGGTAGATGGGATACGGTGGATAGGGGTAGGCAGGGGGCTGCTGGCCCTGGCTGTAGGCAGGGTGCTGCTGGCCCTGGCTGAAGGCAGGTGGCTGCTGGCCCTGGCTGTAGGCAGGGTGCTGCTGGCCCTGGCTGTAGGCAGGGGGCTGCTGGCCCTGGCTGAAGGCAGGTGGCTGCTGGCCCTGGCTGTAGGCAGGGGGCTGCTGGCCCTGGCTGAAGGCTGGGGGCTGCTGGCCCTGGCTGAAGGCTGGGGGCTGCTGGCCCTGGCTGAAGGCTGGGGGCTGCTGGCCGTGGCTGAAGGCTGGGGGATGGCGGCCCGGGCTGAAGGCAGGAGGGCGCTGGTGTGTAACCGGCTGAGAAGAGACCCCACTAGCACTGAAAACAGAAGGAAACAAATTAAATGTAAGTCTTAAAACACACAACAACATATCAAAAATTTGTGATGAGTCTTTTCAATACAAGGGAAATGTAGCAGAAAGCGTAACTCAGGAATTATTGAAATGACCAAAGTTCGGAATGCCTAATGCAGAAGTGGTGAAAACTTGTATGATGACAACTATGACTTTCGATGGTTTCATCTTTTCTCCATCAACAACTTGATCATAAGCATCAATAGTACACCCCAAATTTCAATTATTTAAGGGAAAAAATATGGATTCCATTTAAGTGTATAGAGAATGCCATGTATTCAGCTGGTTTTCAAGACCGAATTTTTACAGAGAAGGTGGAATATTTGTTTGGGCTCAAGTTGTTCCGAAAGGTGAAGTGTAACAGTGTGTAATAGAACCCAACTGAGAACCAGATAATACAAATTTTAATTTGTTAAAAAATATTAATATCATTGTACTTGGTTCATGAATCAAGACTATAACTTAGCTATCCTAGCAAATCAAAATTGCATTATTCAGATGTCAGTTGGATTCTAGTACACTCCTTCTTTCTAAACAACTTGAGCCTAAATGATAATTCCACCCCATCTGTTAAAATTCGGTCTCGAAAACCAGTTGAATACTGGTAAAACATGGGGGGAGAGTAATTTTTTAACTCTCCCTTAAACAAAAAAATAATATGTGCTCTGGGAAATAAATGTATGTTCCAGTAGGGGCCATACCAAGTCAAACAAACTTTGAACAACCAAAGTCTAAACATAGAATTATAAGCTGTTCACATACCTTGAGTTTCTAGATGAAGGCCTGGCATTTTCCATTATTGAAGCATCTGCTCGCTCACCACAGCTTGACCAGCTTGGCTGCTGGTTCTTTAGAGGGGTCACCTTCCATGGAGATCTATCTTGCAAAGCTTTCTTTGGTTTTGTGGGCTTCTCAGTGGAACATTTCCTAGGGAAAAAAAATGAAAAATTGTTACAAAATCCTTGATAAATAATAAAGATAAATAAAAAGGTAAGCATTTTACCTTTTTGTAGTACCCTTGTCAGAAGGTCCCGGAGCAGAATCATTTGTCTCAGCTACATTACCACCTTCCATATTATATTCACCAGAACCATCTCCACAACGATTACTGTTATCCACCGCTTCACTGCCATCAGAGTCAAGACCAGTAGAAGTTTTTTTTCCAATAGAAGGGCTGCAAAGGATAGGACAAATTAATTAAATAAAAATGTTGAATGTACACGCATAGAATTGTTTTTGTAAATGCCTTTTGGACTTGTGACGAAGTCCACTGCTCTTTTGGTTGCAAGTTCTTATAAATGTGGACTGACTCCAATTAGCCTTCTTCCTGCTCTCTTCTGAGGTGTTTGCAGTAACAAAACCTTTCAAAAGTGTAGTAACTGGAGGAAGGAAAAATAACACATTACCAACCGATCATAATTACTCTGAATGGCATCCAGCACGTGTTTCTGAAGGGACTTGGTTCCGGACATTCTTTTGAGGCCTTCTTTCCCATACAGCTCAAGAAGAGCAGCCCTCACAAGGGCTTTGGGATCATCACCACCACTTAATAAAATTCTTGATAATCCTGCCTTTGTTACAAGAACACCATGGTGTTTAGCCAAATCCACCTGGAAGAAGTTTTACTTTTAGAACTCATTTACTTTAATCTAAATGACCACCACATCAAAGCTCACCACTTTCAATCCGGGGGGAAGTGGTTTCAAAACCAGCTGGGAAGTTTTGTCCACGTCAGAGTATTCGATGTTCCTCTCTCCAAGGTTCAATCCCAAACACTTTGATAAATCTGACATGAAACATTCAACGGCTGCATTCTCTAACCAAACAAAATTTTTAAAAAAATATTATGTCAAATCAGTGCAGCAGTTATTTAGAGGTCTGATGACTTAAAATAAACTGACTAATATACTAAAGAAAATGTAAGAATTTTTAAACTTTACCATGTTTCTTCAACAAATGACATCTGCAGAAGGTTGTTTCAGATTTAGATGCTGATTGTGAAGCAACTTGCTCTTTGGTGATCAAAGAGTCTGATTCATTCCCATCAATCACATCAATCACATCATGATCATCATCATCATCATCATCATTGGAATCATTCGAAAAAAGCCTTTTTTTAGCAGAGTCTGGTTGAGTATTTTGTTTAAACAGTTCCTCCTCCAATGTTGTTTCAGCTGCTTTTTCATTCTTGCGATCCCGCTCTTTTTCTTTGTGCAACTTTTTGTTCTTACTTGCTTGGCTGGATGGAACGGGACACTTTTCTTGTAGGGCTGAGCTAAGTTGCTTCTGCGTGGCGACTTGCCCTTTAGGTTCAGATGGCTTGGCAGCGCGTTTCCCCAATGGTCTGGAGTTAATTTCTTCCGCTATTTCAAACTGAAGCTTCGTGCACCGCTTTTCTGCTTCCTCTTTCTTGTCTAAAATACAAAAGAGATGATATAATAAATGCACCTTACACTAATGAGTTTTGACTTGGTTAGGTTTAAGAGTATTTTGTATAACTGTCCAAGGTGACAACGTATGGTTTGCTTTCCTCACGTAACTCCTAAAGTATCTTTTATACTTAGGTATCTTTCTGTACACAATGCTCCAGGACAACAAAAAGTATTTTATCGGGCTAGAGTTACTAAGAAAGAGTAGGTGCAATAATACTTAATAGAGTCAAGTAGGGACCAAATAATACTATATTGATTGAGTGATGTTCTAAAGTTGTAAATTTGAGTCACTATATGAAAATATTACTCAAACTTTTTTTTTAAAAATTGTATTATTCTGTAGTCGGCTGAGCCTGATGAATAGTATTACAATTCATCTTCCTAAATAACTTAGGCCCGTAAAACAACTCCGTGTTGTCCCCGAGCTTGGTGTACAGGAAGATACCGAAGTGTGGGCACTTGGTTGAAACGACCGTTACAGGGAGAGGTTAGGCGAAGACGGCAATCAGAGAATTTTAAATTTGCTAGCAATGCTCTTCATGAGTTAGTTCTGTTCGGAGCGAGAATTTCACATAGAACAAGAAAATAACCCGATTAAGAAATAAACTAACCTGTTAACATAACCACTTTTGCAGGCCACCGTTTCTTGGCGTGTTTGACCATCCCAAGGGCGCCTTCCATCCTGTCGGTCGGTAGTATATTACCGATGTCGGTAATCCCGGCTTTGTTCTCATTTATCCAATGAACCACAGCGTATTTGGACATTGTAGCACACACTTCACGCAACTGGAATATTCGTTTCGTTCGTCAGAAGGAGGGAACAAGGGAATGCCGTTAAAAGTTTCGCCTGGTTCCTTCGTAATGCATCATGGGTAGCTAGTGCCTGCCAACATGTCGGGTGCTTCGTTCGATGTATTTCAAGATTTGAAAAATAAATATTTTCTTTTGGTCTTAAAATCATTATTCAGCAAATTATAAACTTGTGATTATTAAACGTATAAAGGTCAAGTTTTCCTACCTGTTCGTGTTCTACAAAATGTTCTCGGTAGCTTTTTTTTTTATTTTTTATGTTGGCAACACCAATCATCTTCCGCACAGCATACCGACCACTAGTATGTAAACAAATGCTTCACTAGTCGGCTGCAGTGTACATTACTGCACTTTATCTAATTGAACGATTTTAAATTTATTATGATTTTAACTTTTACATTTTACTCGTGAGAAATGTGGAAATGTGCGACGGTGACAAAGGCAGCTCTAAGAGCCAGCGGTGGAGGAATAAGCGATTGTTTGCAAATCGTGAGATTGCGGCAAATGAAGTTGACGACGGAAGCAGTGATGATGAGTTTCAACTTCCACATAAAATACATCGTCCACCAATGCAGGATGAATCTTCGAGAGGTAAAGTTTGCACCTGTTATCAGAATGAATAGATTGTTGCAACGCTAAGGTTTCTTTTGTACGAACGTATTCCTAACCTAGACCAACCACAAAAGCAAATGGGTTTATTATCCTGTATTTCCTCAAAATTACTTCCAGTAATTCTTTGCTAAAAGATTTCACAATCATGTTATTGCGAACTGCCAAAAAGTGTGATGATTTGAGCCTCCCAATAGATTTTTTTGAGAAAATAATACTACATTGTATGAATTGTATCAAACTTTAGATAATTGAGATATCTTTTGTTCACAGATTCAAATTCTGATTCCAATCATAGTTCATCTGGAGAAGATACTAATGGTGGAGAAGAGTACGAACACGAAGGGGTTGTAGATGCTGGTTCAGAGAACACCGAAGCTAGGTAAACCTATTTTTAAAGAAAATAAATAGCAGACTGTTACTTTGATGTGGTTTAATGATTATTTATGAAATGTTTTTTTTTTTTTTTTTAGCCCAAGAAACCATTTGAATGATGCGAATGTCCAACCACTTCAGGCACAAGCCAACAACTCACAGTATGTATGGTATTTTTCCGTTTGTATTGTCACTAAGTTACCTCTTTAGTATGCTGAATATTGTATTTACCTTTTTTTTTTGTATTTAGCTCAAGTAACAACAGTGTTAGTAGTGTTAGTGATGAGGAAGGACATGAAGTCTTGAGTGACAACACCAATGAAGAACAAAATGAACAATATATTAACTTGTATGTGTTTTTTTTTTTTCTTAAACCTTTGGACTGCCTCACTTAAAAAAAAAAGACCAGAAACTACAGGTGATTTTTTCTTATTTTTATAGGTCTGGAGATGAAAACATGAGTGATAGATCTGCAATTTCTGATAACTCTGGAGCTGAACAGAATGATGTCTCAGACCTTGAAGAGAGTGACGATGTAGATTCCAGTGCTGATGAAGAGCCGCCTCAGCCTGAAGAGCCACCATTGTATCCTGGAGCTCCTTTAACTCGGGGTCAAAGTCTCCTATCAATCCTTACATTCAGTATGACTCACCAGCTTTCTGGTGCATGTATATCAGATTTACTTGGATTAATTGCTCTGCATTGCCCCCCTGAAAACTCATGTGTGCAAACTCTACATAATTTTAAAAAGTATTTTTCTGGTATGGAGCAGTTTGTCATGAAAAAGCATTTCTTTTGCTCAAAGTGTGTTTATCCATTGGATGAAGAGAATGGTGTGTGCAATGTATGCCAAAGAGGAAACAATTCCTCTTATTTTATTGAATTACCTCTTAAGAATCAGTTAGCTAAACTAGTTGCAAGAGAAGGGTTTTATGAGAAACTGCAATTCAGGTTCAACCGCCAGAAAATTTATAATAACCATTCTGAAGATATTTATGATGGGGATTTGTATCAAGAACAGTTTCTTGAAGGTGGATTTTTGAGTAGTCCTGATAATATTTCATTTCTTGGGTATACAGATGGAGTCAGGGTTTTTTCTACATCTTGTACAGAGCTGTGGCCCATATATTTTCAAATCAATGAACTTCCCTATAAAGATAGAGTGCAGAAACAAAATGTTGTATTGGCTGGACTGTGGGTCTCATCCAAACAGCCTAAACCAAATGTGTTTTTGAGACCTTTCCATGCAGCTTTAGATAATTTTAAGCAAAATGGTTACCAATTATCTGTTCATGGGCAAGGTGAGAGACTTTTGAAAGGCATACTTTTAGCGTGGACTTGTGATCTGCCTGCAAAGGCTAAATTTATGCGCATGATTGCCCATAATGGGTTCTTTGGCTGTAGTCGATGTGAGACACCAGGGGAAAGCTTTGCTCTAAGACGAACCACAATTCATGTATATCCATTCTTAGAAAATATAATCCATCGTACACACCATAAAACTGGAGTGTACGCTGATCAAGCCAGACAACTCCGAAGAACTGATCCTGATGTTAATGTGAAAGGTGTGAAAGGGTATAGTCTTCTCTATAGTATGGTTCCTGATTTTGTTAGATCGGTGGCCTGTGACATCATGCATGGCTGTTTTCTTGGACTGTCTAAGTTATTAGTCAATTTATGGTTTGATTCATCCCATTCTGATGAGCCATTTTCTCTGTACCATGTTCTTGATTTAGTGGATAGTCGGTTGGCAAGAATTTCTCCTCCTAGTCATGTACAAAGAATGCCCAGGTGTATAAGAAACCAGCTGGCTTATTGGAAAGCTTTAGAGTACAAAATGTTTTTACTTTATTATTCTTTTCTTGTATTAAAGGGTCTGATGGAACAGCAGTATTATGAACATCATTGTATGCTTGTGTCTGGTATATTTCACTTAAGTCAAGATTCTGTGTCAAATGATGACATTCAAAGAGCCTCAGAGCTACTCAGTACCTATGTTATGAGATTTCAAGAATTATATGGCCTTCGGTGGGTTTCATTAAACGTTCATCAGTTGATACACCTTCATGAAAATGTGAAGGACCTCGGTCCACTGTGGGTTTTCAGCTGCTTTGTATGGGAGGACTTGAACGGAAAACTTATCAAACTAGTACATGGTACTAGATATGCCGGATTACAAATAGCTAAAGCTTCTTCATGTGTTATGAACTTACCAATTTATGTAGAAAGATTACCAGATGGTGCAATTAAATCTTACTGTAATAATCTGCTTTATTCTAAGAGAAAACTGAAAATAGCAGAAATTATTTCGGATTTTGATGAAGCTGTTGGTGTATACAAGCACTCCCAAACTGTACCACTGCAGTTACGAGTATTGCTGCAAACTTCACTAGGTCTTGTTGGAGGTAAAGTTTCTTTGTTTTACAGACTTAAAAGAAAGGGTGTGTTGTATTACTCTTTAAGCTATGAAAGGTCAATGAAGAAAAACTCTTCTTTCTTGCTGTATAAAAATGAAAACTTTTCAGGGTTCTGTGCTGTTGATTATTTTCTAAAGTGGTCCTCTTGTAATGCTAATTGTGTTCAGGGTTGTAGAGAATGCGATGCTCAGTTCCTTTTCGTAGGAAAAATGTATGAGCGACAGCCTTGGGCGGTGCATGACATGGATGACATTCGATTAACATATTGCTCCAAGGTACGATCAACTCAAAACTTTCTTGTTTTACCAATAAGCTGCATTGAAGGACTGTGTCACTATGTACTCATTGATAATGAAGAATTTCTTCTTACCAATACCAATCGACTGGAAGTAGAATAAAAGACTTGTTAAAAAATTAATGCCTCACTTATTTATAAGTATATCTTGTTTATTCATTTATTAATAAATTTTCATATGTATGTACACACATATTTTTTGTAACTATTTCAAAACACACCTAGTACCTAAATTGCCCACATTACAGCAGCGACCAGGTACCTAGCCGCCACGGTCCGACGGCAGCCAGACAACCTGAAAAAGGTCCGGCGCTGTGCTCGGCCGGCGCCGCCGACACCAGGGCGATGACGGTCGTGATGTGCTCGACTGCAGTGGTGCAGGGTGGCAGCGCGCGCGCTGGCCGGCGGTGCCCTCGAGGCCTGGCGGGGTCCGGCAGGCCCGGCGCTGTGCTCGGCCGGCGCCGACACCAGGGCGATGACGGTCGTGATGTGCTCGACTGCAGTGGTGCAGGGTGGCAGCGCGCGCGCTGGCCGGCGGTGCCCTCGAGGCCTGGCGGGGTCCGGCAGGCCCGGCGCTGTGCTCGGCCGGCGCCGACACCAGGGCGATGACGGTCGTGATGTGCTCGACTGCAGTGGTGCAGGGTGGCAGCGCGCGCGCTGGCCGGCGGTGCCCTCGAGGCCTGGCGGGGTCCGGCAGGCCCGGCGCTGTGCTCGGCCGGCGCCGACACCAGGGCGATGACGGTCGTGATGTGCTCGACTGCAGGGGTGCAGGGTGGCAGCGCGCGCGCTGGCCGGCGGTGCCCTCGAGGCCTGGCGGGGTCCGGCAGGCCCGGCGCTGTGCTCGGCCGGCGCCGACACCAGGGCGATGACGGTCGTGATGTGCTCGACTGCAGGGGTGCAGGGTGGCAGCGCGCGCGCTGGCCGGCGGTGCCCTCGAGGCCTGGCGGGGTCCGGCAGGCCCGGCGCTGTGCTCGGCCGGCGCCGACACCAGGGCGATGACGGTCGTGATGTGCTCGACTGCAGGGGTGCAGGGTGGCAGCGCGCGCGCTGGCCGGCGGTGCCCTCGAGGCCTGGCGGGGTCCGGCAGGCCCGGCGCTGTGCTCGGCCGGCGCCGACACCAGGGCGATGACGGTCGTGATGTGCTCGACTGCAGGGGTGCAGGGTGGCAGCGCGCGCGCTGGCCGGCGGTGCCCTCGAGGCCTGGCGGGGTCCGGCAGGCCCGGCGCTGTGCTCGGCCGGCGCCGACACCAGGGCGATGACGGTCGTGATGTGCTCGACTGCAGGGGTGCAGGGTGGTTCGCGTGCGTGAGCGCTCCGTGTACGACGGCTCTGAGGGAGTCACTCCCGCACCGCGAACAGGACGGCAAGCGTCCAATATTGACCTTCTTTGTGGCTGCCCCACCTGACCCATCTGAGGGCCGGCAACTCGAAAAAAAAAACTTGTACACAGAAATACCTGTGTATTTCTAGAAATACACTAAAATACAAGGAAATACTTTACAATACACAGAAATATGCAGAAATACATTGAAATACTCAGCAAAAATACGAGAAAAGTACCGAAAATACATTTGAAATACAAGACAAGTGTACACAGAAATGCATGAGTTGGGCGCCCCTTGGACCCATTCTAGCCACCGTCGGACCCCTCCCTGTCAACGGGTGCAAGAGAGACCGGAGCATTTCCCCCACCACACCCTCGTTATCCTTGGAGTCATCAGGCTTCCCATTTCCCTATGCTCCTCACATTTGCCATCGCCTGGCTTGGCTACTGGTACAGCAGTGTCTCTGATGAAAACAAAGTTTGGGTTAGGCCGGTCTAATCGTGTCTCTCCAAGAGATTCAAGACTACCAGTAAGTTTCAGTCTTGATATTGCCTAAACAAAAAACATAACTTTCATTATTGGTTTCTCATGTATCTTGATATTTTTAGTGGAGACTCCTGCAGTTGCCAATATTGTTGGCATATTTTTAGAAGATGGTGCTGTATGCACATACTATGATTTTGCCACCCATGGTGTAAATTATGAAAGTGGAGATGTAGTGACTCTTCCTCGCCATGATCAGCAAGCGACAGTTATCATCTTAGGAATACATGGTATTTGTCTGTGTATTAATTCTTTGTTTCATGAAACAACGTTACACAATTGTAATTTGATGAATTCTTCCAGAAAATCTGGGAAAGGCTGCAGAGTCAGCTAAAGTTTATTTCAAAAGATTGTGTAAGTGGGACAATGTTGACTACAGTGAAGTAAAAATATTTGGCCATGAGTTGGCTCCAATTGACGATGCAGTCTCTCAAGTTGCATTATTTGAGACTCAAGGAATTCAAGGTATGACTTAGTCGAACATTATCAAACTGTTATCAGTAATTTCCGAGGGGTCGCCAACTTGCATAATACTCCGTACACGGCCCCATAATACCCTTATAATACCCCATAATACCCATAATACTTATAATACCTCATAATACCCATAATATCTCATAATACTTCATAATACCGCATAATACTTCATAATACCACATAATACTCCCCATAATACCTTATAATACTTCATAATACTTCATAATACTACATAATACTTCATAATACTTCATAATATCTCATTAAAAAGAAGAATAATCCTAACTTTTTCCTACTAAACCTATTTGGTCTTTAAACGTGCAGCGCGTCCTAACGCATCCTCGCATACCTCCACTGCACTTGGTGCGAGCAGGATGCCTTGAGTGTGTGCGAATAGTGGTTGCAGGTTGCCTGGAGTGTCGCCCGTTTCATCTCTCCCAATTAGGCAACCTCTTCCCAACTCTTCCTCAGAGGTACGGAGAGGTAGGGACGGGAAGGACCCCTGCGTCTCTCGGGAAGAACTCCCGCACCTCCCCCCGCCCCCTCCCTCATCCATGACCCTGTCACCATCCGACCTCAGCGCAACCTACCTTAAATGTTTCAAACTTACCGGCATTCTGCATTGTTTTGGGCGTTCTGCGCTGGTCCGGGATCCCCCACTATCCACCAATTTATCGAAGAAAAGGGTTTTATGAAATTAAAGTAGGGAACATTCCTAGAAATCGATTAATTTTTGTTTTACGTATAATTGGTAGAAACGATTTTGAAACCAATCTGTTTCCCGCTGTTTGTAGTAGAAACGAACATAACCGACAAAAGCAATATATTATTCGGTTTCAAGAGAACCTTCTAAACTTAAATTATTCGTTTGTGTCAAAGCTCACAACACTGTGAACGCTGTGCACTACAATAAAAGCATGTGAGGACAACACCTACTCTGGAAATCCAAGTATACGAATGTCGCACACTTGTAGGTGTGCGAGGATTCATTCGTACACTTGGCCACTCAAACGTGTAAATATCCTAGGAAAATTCACACGTTTAAGTGGCCAAGTGCACGAATGAATCCTCGCACACCTACAAGTGTGCGACATTCACACACTTGTGTTTCCAGAGTAAGGTAAGCTGTCATTAACATAACATTGATGTCGACGTACGTCCTCACTATGCCGACGGCTCTCGCAACACACACTATACTACGCGCGTGGTTACCGAATCTGTGTACCCGAAAGCCGAACGTCGTCGAGCGGATGTCGAGTTTTGCACCGGGGAGGACAGAGTGCAGCAAAGAAGAGGTCGTAGCCACCCTTCCTGCCTAGCACCATTACTCTCCTAAGTAAACATCTTAAGCAGCCTTTGAGTGAATCTCAGCTTATTTCGGAGGCATAAGTTGCAAATTTTAAAATAATTTTGCAAGCTTTTAATAAACGTGTATTATGGTCTATAATTCCCCCATTACATTCATAAAAACATCATAGGACGTTATAATATTACCTTAAAACCTCATTATGACGCCATAATACTTCATAATACCGCCATAATACCTCATAATACCTCATAATACATCCATAGTACCGTATAATACTTAATAATACCCATAATACCGTATAATACTTCATAATACCCATAATATCCATAATATTCATAATACCCATAATATCCATAATATATAATAGTCCGTACACGGCTCAGGCGAGTTGGCGACCCCTCGGTAATTTCGCACAACTGCTCAGAATGAAAAACATTACTTTTCTAAATTTAAACGCTAACCTGCTGAGATTAGATCAGTAAGGAGGGATCTGTTATGCCTAAAATATTTCGTGGTGTATAATTCGAAACATAAGTCATGTGGATGATGTATCTGTACCTGATAAGTGTAATATTTTTATGTATTCCTCTTCCAGGGCCTATGCTTGTTCCAGACAATGCTTTTTACTTAAATGCCCTCAATGAACCTCAAGAAAATAACAAAAATTGGAATCTTCCTCCACATGTTTAGTACATTTAAGAGAAAAATTAGCATTTTAAAATGGTGACGCAAGGTTTTTTTAATAAGAATTTTTATGGATTCTTTACTGAGCCACTCTCTCAGTTTAATACATAAATAAATGATGGACCTTTAGCAGAAAAAATAGTATAAAATAAGCTTGATGATAGGGGTAAAAGTATTAAAATTTATTTCTTGAAAATATTTGATAAATGTATGTGTTGGTCTCGTGTAGATGGTTTGTCAGAGTTATAGTTTTACATAGATTTTTCATTATCGCACCTAACCTCCACATCTCCGTTCTCTTGAAAAATATGATCATATTTTTGTGTGTGTTTAGGAAAAATCTGTTTTACATAAGATAGAAAAAAAACTGCCTTGGAATTTTTTATTCGGATTCAAAATAAATACCTAAAATTTTCAACTCATTTCATTGAATCTTAAAGGTGCACCCATAATGAACTCTACGAGAGGCGATGCCACAAAAATCTGCGTGCCAAGAACTGCATTTTTGCGCCCCCTACACTTGCGCTCTCTGGGTAGGCCGCCAACTTCACACATGTGTTTGGCAGGTTGGCCTAACCAATGTTTCGCAGGCGCTATTAGTAGATCCATTTCAGTAAAAAGGACCATAGTGGGAGCGCCCTCACACTTCACTAATAAGTCTCAATCGCGGCCCTCTTCACTACATTCAAACACTAAGCGGAAAGTACGACTAGTCCGCCTAGGAACACTGGGGGATTGACTAGGTTGACCAACGATAGTGAGTGGACTGGATGGACTAAAGTCGTATCGGTCAACCCAGAGCATACTCTAAGCACACCGGCAGGTTGACCGAAAGTCCGACCGAAATACTCTGGCATACCAAGGTTGGACCATGGCACACCGATGCATACCAGTATCAGTCTGTCCGCAACCTCTCTGCGGACTTCTCGTTCTGTAAGGGATCTCTTACTGTTTAGCCGCTACAGCGGTAAATGTTGACGAAAAGTCGTCAAAAGACATATTGGGTGTCGTTTTCAGGGTAATCTGTCGAGATGCGATCCTTGGGGCAAAAATTTTGTCTGTTTGGCTCTGCGGAAAAGGGTTTTGGGGCTCGGGCCCTTCGCGTAAAAATTGGAAAATTGGTTACATAATGAAAAGAGGCGAGCGGGGGTCCAGGGGGCGGCAGCCCCCTGGCCTATCTTAAAAAAAGAAAAGCGGGGGTCCAGGGGGCGGCAGCCCCCTGGCTTAAATGAGTAAATCTTAAACCATGCAGGGTCGTAAAAGTAAAAAAAAAAAAAAAAGCGGGGGTCCAGGGGGCGGTAGCCCCCTGGCTAAAACGAGTTAATCTTAAATCATGCAGGCTCGCCAGCGCCGCAGGCCTAGGTAGATGTACGCAGGCCCGTCGCAGCGTAACAGTGTTTCGCGGTCTATCGCGAAGCCGGTTACGAGAGACGGTGTCTGGCGTACATCTACCTAGTTTAGCACTCCAGTGGCGTAATAGGCTTCGCTATCGCTCAGCCAATAAAACGAGAAAAGAAAGGCGCATCGATCTGCGTCGGGCCTTTCTCGATATCTACTAGGTAGATGTACGCCAGACACCGTCTCTCGTAACAGGCTTCGCGATATCTCGCAAAACACTGTTACGCTGCGACGGGCCTTCGTACATCTACCTAGGCCTGCGGCGCTGGCGAGCCTGCAAGATTTAAGATTTACTCGTTTTAGCCAGGGGCCTGCCGCCCCCTGGACCCCCGCTTTTTTTTTATTACGAGCCTGCATGGTTTAAGATTTACTCATTTAAGCCAGGGGGCTGCCGCAAAGGGTCGCAACTCGCCGAGATATTCGTCAGGACACCGTAAAATTTTGTAATTTTTAAAATCTAACTTTTTTAAAAATATAAATCAATTTTTAGCAGGGTCAGTTTTTGAGCTAGAGTGCTCATATTTGAACTCGTCCGAGCTTTTTCGGCCAAGAAGCTACAGTAAAAATTTCAGGTCGATATCTTAACTCGTTCTCGAGTTATCGTGCGAACAGACACACAGACACACAGACACACAGACACACACACAGACAGACAGACAGACAGACAGACAGACAGACAGACAGACGGACATTGAACTTTTTTAGCACTCCAGTGGCGTAATAGGCTTCGCTTTCGCTCAGCCAATAAGCGGAAAAGAGCAAATAGCCTTTAAACTTCTCTAAATATCATTGGTCAGGCCATTTAAAAAGTGGCCTAAACTTTTTTGCGAACGGTTGCTTATAGTGCGGACAGGGGGAATAGGTAGTATTTTGACTAGACTTCATGATGGTTTAAGGCAGAAAGTGCCGTTCGATGTTGTTTTCGAGTAAATCGTCTCCAAAAATGCGAATAAACGCTGAGGCAGCCGGCCGGCCCGCGCCCGCCCAGCTGGCGCATGCGCACGGCCCAGCAGCCAAACGGTCCTGCGCTCCCCTGTGCCACCCGCCCGCGCATGAGTGCTCGCGCGCGTTGCATCCCCCGCAAGACGACAGGTCGGAACAGGTGAAGAAGTTTGCAAGAAAATCAACATTGGTGAGTACCTAAGTTTTATTCGAAACGTAACAAGCAAGTGAAGCGTGTGCACGGATCGTTACCAAGTTTAACCGCTTGACAAGCCTAGTGGTGCTCGAGCTTTGCGTCATGTCGGGCGTCCTCCGGAGGATGTCCACGGAAAGGATAGGGTCCCCGTCGATGGGAATGAGGCGACATGGGGTACTTGTCGCGCACGGACCGTTACCAAATTCGACAGCTCGACTCGCCCATTGGTGCTCGAGCTGCGCGTCATGTCGGGCGTCCTCCGGAGGGTGTCCACAGCCAGGATGAGGTCCCCGTCCCCACCTTCCAATCATACTAAAAGTTCATATCTGCGGGTACGGATACGCGCCTGAGTTATTTTGTGCACTTAGGCCCCTCGAATGTCCTGGATCCGCCCATGCCGCTTTCGATACGCGCTGGACGCCCTCATTTTCGTGATCCCCGACCCCAAAAACCCCCCGATACAAATTTTCACATTGCTCACTTGCATAACTGACATATTATTAATTATAATCGTTTTTTTTCCGTTTGGCCCCACTGTGCGGCAGCCCCCTGGTTTAAATGAGAAAATCTCAAATCATGCAGGCTCGTAATAAAGAAAAGCGGGGGTCCAGGGGGCGGCTGCCCCCTGGCTTAAATGAGTAAATCTTAACTTAAACCATGCAGGCTCGTAAAAGTGGGGGTCCAGGGGGCGGCAGCCCCCTGGCTAAAACGAGTAAATCTTAAATCATGCAGGCTCGACAGCGCCGCAGGCCTAGGTAGATGTACGCAGGCCCGTCACAGCGTAGCAGTGTTTCGCGATCTATCGCGAAGCCTGTTACGAGAGACGGTGTCTGGCGTACACGTACCTAGTAACCTCTTAACCTCAACTGGAGATATACTGGATCAATTCAAATCGTTGGACTCGCTCCACGGTGCAATACTCGACAGGGGGAGAGGCAAAACGTTAAAGAGATGGTAAAATGGGAATATTGCCAACTGACAGTGAACTGATTCACATAAAACTCATTGTGAGATTTAAAATAACTGCAAGAGTTATTTTGCACTGAAGCCATGTTGTCGACTGCTTTGCTTTGTTTACAGCGAGGGGCGAGGGCGAGGGACGAGGCGGCGGGCGGCGGGGCAGGGGCAGGGGCAAGGTGGATCGGTAAGAGCTGTGGTAGCGTCAAAGGGGCGCGCTCTTGCGGGGCGATCTAGAACTTCGGCAAATTTGGTCATTCCCTCCTACGTCATAGGAGTGTCGAGCTCGCCCACGACGCCATGGAGTTCATGTGACTGGTGCCGTCCATCGAGCCGTCCCGGTGCACGGGCGACGCTCCCCCGCACCATCGCGACACTGCCGTCCATTCTTACCTGATCAGGTCTGCAGAGCGATTCTGGTGCACGTTCTCCTCGCCCTGTCTCTCTCACACCTATACGGCGTACCTGATGAGTGCGAGAGAGACAGAGCGAGGAGGGTGTACACCGGAATAGCTCAGCTGATTTGGCTGATTCCGAAGATCGCTCCCGCGCCCCCTTCCTTGTCGCACTCATGGGGCCCTTCCATCCCCAGCATAGGGCACCGTTATAGGTGCGACAACGATGGAGGTGCAAAGATCGGTCTTCTGAATCACGACGTGCTGTGCTGTGTCGTCTCGGTACGCGCGCTGCGCTGCGCGCTCGAGTCCACATCGGCATCCTTGGTCGTGGGCACGGTCGTGGGGGTCTTGTTGCGGACGAGGTCTACGACGGCCTCATTGCAGCGGGCCGGGCACTTATCCCCCCCCCCCCCATATACAACATTTTAACGGGATTTTACGAAATAGAACCAAGAAAATTTTTTCATGATCCAATCCAACAATTGTACTACTTTATAATAATTTATGTTTTGATTGAATAATATTTGTACATCACAAACCTTCAACCATTCGTACCATACTGATGTGATTTTTACGAACAAAGTTGTTCGTAGGGTTTCATTTGCTGTCAAAAAACTAGAGTGGAACCCAAAATGACTTGTTATATGGAAAGATTTTATAAATTTGTTCATAGGTTATAATGAATTTGGTTTATCCGAAGTCTATGAATCCTGGTTCTACTAGGATTTTGAGAGCGTAGCTATAAAGAGTTCATCGTCATTTGGGTTTATTTTTATGGCTTTGTAATTGTTTCTATGGGCAAATTCATACTTTAACTATGAAGATTTTGCTTGATACCTGTAAATTTTTTTACTGTCAACCTGAAAATGATTTTCTTGATAAGTATGAATGTTTCTGTTTACACTTAACAGAAGAAACATTTATTACATGTGAAAAGGATGTTCGACAGTTTTGTTTATATGCTACCAACAAATTTGTTGATACGTATCCTTGTTCATATGCTACCAACAAATTTGTTGATACGTATCCATGCGTAAAAATCTTTTTAGCTTATAAACATTTACCACTATTTTTATCAACAAAATCCCCCATAGAGGGCTGAGAGTGTGTGAATTAGATTCTAAAATTCCAAAATTTGGATTTATAAATAATTTTATTTAATGATTTACACAGCAATGGTCAGTTAACACATCCATTACAATCATTCTCCCAATTCCTCTATGCTTAGGTATCCACCTGACGTTGCAGCCCGGGTGACAGCCAACAGGATGAGGTCCACCATCAGGGGAGCAGCAGATCCACAGCATCTCCCAAGAATTCCGGGTTCTATTGAGGAGCTGTCTCGATTGATGAGGGAGCATCCTGACATCACTGCCACTATGGATGAGGCTGACAATACATTTTTAGGGATGGTTGGTCCAGCTGGGCATCGAAGCCTAATTTTCATGTCCAGGAGGGTAGCTGCGATGATCTGCAGAGAAGACATGACAAATAGGATTCAGATTGTCTTCTCAGATGGGACATTTGCAAGCCGTCCCAGCCGTCCTGCATTCACGCAGGTTTTCCAAACTAGCCTGTCTATTGAAAATCATGTGAGTGACTCTTCTAATGCATTCACTGTTGTCTGAAATGCGATAAATTCTACTCATTTTGATTGAAAGTTCGCGTAACAAGCTCTTGACTGAACCTGCCCCCTTTTGGTTTTGGTGGAAATTAACTAAAAATGTGTTGGTCAAATTCTTCCGAGCACTGAAACTTTTCCCATCAAATACTTCAAAACCATTTACTGAAAATGTGTTTTTGAGATCAGGTGAAAAATTTGGAAAAAACAAGGAAAATACTTTTGAATCAATTACCAAATATGATGGATGATTCAAGACAATTCATCATTTCCATTTGTCATGTTATGGAGAATCATTAAAATAACATGCCCTTCATGCTTTGGGTTAAAGGAATGATAATTGTACTGGGTACAAGTAGATATGATGAAAGAATGTCGTAACGTACTGTATGGAAGAGAATTTGAATGATATTATCACACTTTGGCTCTTTCCAAGTAGAATTGTTGTCCTAAATTTCTGAACTTTCTTAAATAGTTCCCATGTATCAAAAACCACCATACCAGTCTTACAGCACTCAAATTGAGCTTACTCTTAAGGGTGGAATATGACTTTTGACTCATGCGGCAAGGGCTCAAATAACAAAGATAAAAGAAACTCATTTTTAAAAAGGTTTTGAAGTATTTGATGGGAAAAGTGTAAGTGCTTGGAACAAGTCGACCAAAACAGTTTTAGTTTCTATTTACCTAGTTGACTTGATCCGAATCCTTCGCGGCCCCAAAACTGCTTCCATTGTAATTTGGGGGAAGATAAGATATCGCTTGTCCCTAATGGAAAGCACGCACGACGCTTAGCCACTGGTGAAACCACGCACAGCGCAGCGACGCTAGTGAAACCACGCACGATGCTCAGACACTGGTGAAACCACGCAGCGCCTGCGTTTTTTAAATGGGCGCTGCGTGGTCTCACCATCACGACAACTTTAGGGCGCCTGTATGTGGAGACGATACCCATTTAGGCCTTTCCCCAAATGTGGTAGAAACTACACTACAGCACCTGATGAAAACTGCCCAGATAAGCACCAGATGACTCTCCCCCCCCCCCCTCCGCCGCCCCGCTTCCTTTTCGTATCACTACACGCCCTGCGCATTGCCCCCTCCCTTGTTCTATTCGTTTCATGCATTCAGTTTCTCGACATCCTTCCACTCACACACACACACACACACCGCGGCTCCGTCATTAATCCGTTTCACTGTATGTACGCCTTTTTCTTTGTTGCAGAAACCTCAAATTCGTGGGGATTATCTGTACTTACTAAATTTAGGCATTATTTTCTTGGGAGGTACGCCTAGGCCTGTGCGATGATGGGAATTCATCGAAATCGGTCGATGATCATAATCATCGCGATTGTTGTCGATGCCGATGCGTCGTCATCGACCATCGATTTGCCACCCGATTAATCGGTTTAATTCGATTAATCGTTTATTTCCGATTAATCTTATTATTCCAATTAATCGATTAAATCTGATCAACTTTTAAGTACTGTTGACTTTGACTTATTGAGTGATAAACCGATGACATGAGTGCAACAATTTATCGTAAATTCGAAGAAAGTTGACTGTTTAATTCTTAAAACTGGATTAAACTATTTTATTTTGTACGAAGTATTACAAAAAATGTGTCAAAATAGTTTTCATCTCTCTCAGGTAATCAGATAATAAGCGGCCATCGACAATCATCGAATAATCGTTTCAAACATGGTCATCGGTTAGGTCCAAATCGATGATCGATGTAGGTCATCGGAATCGACATGTCAAAATTCATCGTCGATGGCCAGAAATATCGATGACGATTTCGATTAATAGAACAATCGCACAAGCCTAGGTACGCCACCAAGTGGTACCAAATTTTGTCCACCAATCGCGCTGTCGTCGGCGCGATTCATGGGTCGAATTATTTATTGCCTGATGATAGACCTGTTTGCGGAGACAGGTGCGTGCCGTGTATTGTTACGAATGTTTTAATATCCTTTGTCTCAGCGCTGAATGGAGGTTTTTTTTTCCAGGAGAGTTCGAACTGTCTACCGTTTTAAAGTCAAAAATTCGCGAGCTCAATGTATTTTTTGAAACTATCTACCTCAAATACTGGTATGCGGCGACTGATTCCGTGTCAGCACCGCGGCTCGACTTAGAGCTCCTGCAGAGCATTGCTGGTTATGAGGTAGTTTCAAAAAAAATATCCGAGGTAGCCATGTCAACCTTTAAAAACCATTTATGGTATCTCTCGGCGCATTGCGTCGCCATTGCATTTTTTGAAACGAAAGTTCCCACCGAAACGAAGGTGAAAATGGTCGCAAATTTGCAAACGCAAAATAAGGGGGAAAAGAGAGAGTACAGGTTCGTGTCTAAAAACCCACATGAGCTCGTGTCGGTCGACCTGTCTCACTTTGTATCTGAAACATCTACTGAATTTTTTAAAATTCTTGATCTTAATAGTGACTTTTTAGAGCATGACCCGTCCTCTTGGCCCACATTGCAATCATTTAATGTGAGTTAATATTTATGCGTCTTACTGGCTAAACTCTAAATACAAACCATTCCTTCATGTCGGTATTATTTTCTGTACTCTAGGAAGGACAACAAGTCATAATGAATTTAAATGTGGTTAACGACTGTGCAGAGAGGGCCGTTGCTATTGTCAAAGAATTCAATAATTCAATTACCAGGACAGAAACTGATTACCAGAATATATTGTTGGTATGCCTCGTTTATATATGATCGCGTATTTTGGAAAAATCCACGACTAATCGCAATTTTTTAATTAGGTTGTGAAAAGTGAGCTGGCCTCCGAACGCGATAACAAGAATAATACTCTGAAAATAAATACTGAAATAGATGATGATGATACCTAAATGAGACGCATTTTTAATTTCCTCTTTTCCGATCCGCGTTGTCTAAATTCACATTAAACCACACATTCCGCCGTCCTGTGCCCGGGTGCACCTTTTCAAATCGTTCTGGCGCGAAGAGACGGGTTCCACCTGGCCCGGCCGGCCGGGCCGTGGCGAGCCGGGCTCCGCCAGTGCGCCGCGCCGCCGGTTCCCGGGCGAGATTCAAACGTCGGCCGGGCGGCCGCCAGAACATTTTGAACGTTTTAACGGGGTTGCAGGTGCCGCTATTGGATGGGATTTCGGGTATGGATACCACGATGTACTGAACCCCCCGGTGGCGGCACTTAGCCGCCACAACGCACTAAAAATGGCAACACGCCTCGTACCTTTAATAGGGTTCGCGCGGTCTCCACCGCAGCGCTCCGATCGTTAGTGGGGCACCCCCCACTTGCTTGCCCCGCCGGCTCCGCTCGGCTCCTCCCGGAACCGGCCGAGCAGGGAGGCTGAGCCGGCTCCGGGAGGAGCCGAGCGGAGCCGGCCTCGGCAAGGAGTGGTGGGGGGTGCCCCACTAACGATCGGAGCGCTGCGGTGGAGACCGCGCGAACCCTATTAAAGGTACGAGGCGTGTTGCCATTTTTGCCTGCGAAGTACATCGTGATGGATACCCACATGGGTGGGCTATCTAGGCGCACAGGTGCCGTTCTTACCAAACCACCGTACTGAGTACTAAAGAGGCCGAGGGTACAGTAGAGTTTTTCAACTTTTACCTCGCTGCGTACTCGCGGACGACGCCCGCGCGTCGATGTGTATGTGCGGGACGAAAGAAGACCTCTCGGGGGTCACGTTAAACCCCGGGTCACGTTTCTCGGTCACGCCAGTGTTGAGAAGCGGGGCTCGAAAGATGCGAGTGCGCGCGTCGGTCTGTAGAGTACCGGAGCGGCCCAGACAGAAAAGCCCTCTGCGCGCCGGGTTAGAGTTGTCGCAGAACGCTCATCCTTTGCAGAGTGACTTACCTACATGTCCTCTTTCAAAAAACTGCGAGTCGGCAAAAAAAAAAAAAAAAAAAAAAAAAAAATGCTAACGCGTTAAACGGCCCCCTAGGTTTTAGCAGTTATTTAAGAATGAGAAAGACTTTGATAATATTAATAAAGAACGCTGTCTGAAAACGAAACCATAAATTTCCTCCGCCCCACATTTGCCACTCATAATGTTGCCCGGCGTGACAGATTTCAAACGCTGCCGTAAACAATCTCCATAAAAAAAAAAATACGATTTCAGGAAATCCTGGTAGGCACGAAGTTAATTAATGTTTTTGTTTCACTAAATTCTTCGGTAGAAGATGGTTTATAGAGAAATTTACTTTAAAAATTTTAGCCTTATGGGTCATGTGGGTCTATCCTAGAGCGCCCCCTTCCTAGAACGCCCCCCTCATTTATTTAAGAAAATAAAATGGGTATTAAGTTGTTTTTGTGAATTTAATAAGAGTTTTTCGGAATTAATTAGAAAATTGTACATTTTTCCAGGAATTTTTCAATAAATTATTTTAAATTACTAATTAATTAAATCTTATTTTAAAAATTATTTTAAAATTGAAAAAAGAAATTCTGACGTTCAATTAAAATTGTGTTCAGTATTATTAACTTTATTTGGCAAATCGCCCTGTAAACAATTATGTAAGCCGGTTTTAATTTTTAAGGTAAAATGGAAGAAAAGGCTCTATAATCGTCCCTGCTTCTGAGCACGAAATTTGTCGTACAAGTCGTGGACTCAACCTTCCAGAGCTAGCCTCGTTGTAAGGCTCGCCGGCAGCGAATGTTTCTACGCGTTTCGGTTGTTTAGTAAATTGTCCGTGTGTTCAGCGATCACAGGTGAGGCTACACATACGAGCTGACGTTAGGTGCACCTGGCCGCAACGCTACCACACGGAATATGAAAAATTTAGATATCTATAGTGAATTTGGCTCCAAGGTCAGGTATTGTCAAAGTTACAACATAAGGTACGGACAAGGTGGGTACGAAACAACTCACTGTAGTGAAGTTGACAGTCAGTGCTGAACAATTTGGCGGTCAGAATAGGGAAGTTAACTGAAAAAATCCAACGCATGCTACAGTGTACACTAACACACGCGCGCGCACACACACTTACACATACATTCATACATACATGCATACATTCATACATACATACAAATTTAAAGAACAGTATATGAGGAATTTACCTGAAAAAAAAAAAAAAAAAAAAAAAAAAAAATCATCTGAAGCTACAGTAAAACACACACACACACACGCACGAGCGCGCGTGTTCCCTATTTTTTTAAATATATATTTTCTAATTCTTAGATATTAAAATTAAAATATTTAAACTTTTTTTTAAAATAAAATCATTTTGATTATTTTTTAATGTTTTTATAATTAATTTAAATTAAAATTAATTTAAATTCCAAAGTTATTTTTTGAATGACAGAAATCAGGTCTTTCCTGCGTAAAAATCACATTAAATACATTAAATGCAAAAAAGGGCATTTCTCTTTTTTCTTATTTATAATTAAATAGGGGGGGACGTTCGCGGAGGGGGACGTTAAAGGATGTTCCGGGTCATGTTACTAAATTTCTTTTATCTCAAGGTCACTAGTTCAGCGGGTCACATGCCAAATTTTAGCTTTATAGCTGAAACGATTTAGAAGTTAGTCTCTCAGTAAAAATCGTGCGATCAGAGCTTGTTTTTTGAACTGTAGGCTCGTTGTGCAATGTGCATTCGAACACTGCTTTAACATTTTTATTCTAACATGTCGTTCGAAATTTTATTTTTTGAACTACTGTGCATGAGTAGAATCAACAAGTCCCCGGCCCCGCCGGTCCTCATCCCCTGCGCGGCGCGCCGAGGGGTCGAGGAGCCGCGACAATGGCGACTCGGCTCGGCTCCCCTTTCCACGCTGTTTTCCCGAGACAAGTCGAGTATTACCATAGAAACGGAGATTTTAGATCGATATTTCTCAAAATTGGTCGCTAACTTTGGGCTGGCACTTCAGCAGTGAACTAAGGAGATCGAGTTCTACCTCTCTGCAAAGTCTTAGGAAAATCCTATAGAAAAATCTGGATTTAGGTAAGGGGCCGTGCTAATAAAAAAAAAAATCGCATCCTGACACAAAACCATAAGGCTACTTCGTGCCTAAAAACAAAGATGCAAACCACGATTTTTGGTTAAGTAACTGAATATGCCACGGTCCTCCTTCCTCCCCTGCGCGCCACGCAGAGGGGCAGAGGGGCCGAGCGCCCGAGCACCCGAGCCTGCGACGATGCCGATTCGGCTTGGCTCGCCGGCACTCCTGGCCGCAGGGCAAATAATGTAGGCTAGACAATCCGCAGCCAGCTGAGGGAGGCGCCGCCGGCGCCGCCGCGCCTTCGACAGAACGGAGCGCGTTTGGGGTTTGAGTGCCCAGTCCTGTCGTTTCTAGGTTCTAGACTGGGACTTCCACTCAACAAAAGAAGGCCGGTGGCTCGGCTGGGGGAGGCGCCGCCGCCTCCCAGTCCAAAAATCCCATGGACACCATGGAATTCCATGATCTCTTTTCCATGGCGAGAGGTCTGTTTTCCATGTAAGATGCATCATATTCCATGTGGTGTCTGTTTCCATGGGCGTTTTACCATGGAAAAGTGTTTTCCTTGGAACAAGATTCCATGGAATATCGCTTTCCATGTGAGGACTCCAAGGAAAATTTCTTACCATGGGTAAAGGCTCCATGTAAAAATGATTGCCATGCGAGAGGACTTCATGGAACGGTTGTCTTTCCATGGGGTGACCTATCCCATTGGGCACTTGCCTATCTTTACCATGGAAACAATTTCCCATGAAAATTAAAAGGGCTGTAAAATCTATAATTATTAGAATTTCGATCTGAAATTTGGTATGTAGCATCTACGATGAATTTTAGTAGGGCCATTTAAATTTCATTCAAATCTGAGAACTTTTTTCTGGCAACTCGAAACGGCTTGAGCTAGGCAAAAACGGCCACCAGATTTGGCTCCGCCTCGTTTCCGACACCCTATATCCGTGTTTCATTTATTTCGATCAGTCTTCTCTCTGTCGTTTTGTGGACTTAAACATTTTGTTATTACTCCATGGAGTTAGTGCTCTATTCCATAGAGACGGTCAGCTGCCAAGAAACCTTATTTCCATGGAAAGTACCTCACATGGAAGTGGGCAAAAACTACATGGAAAGTTATCCTCCATGGGGAAATGTCTCCCATGACATTCCTTGATGTCCCATGGCTCATGGGAACGGTCATGGGATTTCTGGACTGGGCTCCGACAGAACGGAGCGCGTTTGAGGTGTGAGTGCCCAGTCCTGTCGCTTTCATGGTTCTAGGCTGAGACCTCCACTAACGCACCAGCGACTATTTATTTTAGCTGAACAATATGTTAGACAGCCGAAATAAATGTGAAAGAGGCAGTTTTAGACATGCGGAAATCGTTTCCCAAAGTTTCAAGGAGGTTTAATCAGTAGGTAAAAAATTGGATTCGTAAAATTATTGATGTAAATACACACCATTTCAAGAGTTATGTTCTCCAGATTGAATTCAAACTTACCAAAACGTTTTCTGCTCGCGCAGAAACAATATTTACGCATTCAGTTCGACTCGTCAACGTTTTGATAACTTTATACAGTGATTTAAAGTCGCGAGGTGGGAGCCTCAGCCCCCGGCCGTGGCGGACATGGTTGGAGAGGGCCGGCGCGGGGCCGGCGACACGGCGCCTCACGGCGTCCCCCCTCAAATCAACCTAGAATTTATTTGGCAAGCTTTTAATTTGGTGACGACGCTAAGTTATATTGCAGGCCTTTAGCACACACAGTTATGGAAGCCACTACACATTCACAAGGAACACAGAGGCAGACACAGAGGCATATCGTGAATTTTATCCGTCTCACATTTCCAACACAAACATGGCGCCGGGCGGGCCAGCTGTCAACAACGCGCTTGGCAACCACTAAATCGAACCACCAGGCAAGAATTAAAGGGTTCTAGTTTCACATTTGCCACACACTTACCATTTAATGAAATAGAAATCAAAAATATTGGGTCAAAACTCTCTGTGAGAGCCTAAATCGTGAATTTTATCCGCCTCATATTTAAGACACAAACATGGCGCCGAGCGGGCCAGCTATAAACAACGCCGGCTTGGTGTCCACTCAAACCAACACAAAATATATTTTGCTAGTTTTAGATAAAGTAACTAGGTAAAATGATGTTGTAGGCCTTTAGTAAACAACGGTGCAAGCCTCCCCGCATTAACACGGAACTCAAGGGTTGTCCTATTTGTATCTTTCAGTGAAAACATGAATTGAGGATTTACTCTGAGGTTGGCGGTATTGTCACAAGCCCCGCCCACGGCGAAATTACAGTCCCAGCCAATAATCAGGAGCCGGGGTGCCTAGCTAGTGGTCACGTTTGAAAGTCTCCTGGTGGTGAACCCTTTTACATGGCGTGAATCTGCAACGATTCTGACGTGACCACTCCGTGCGGTGAAACTTTTGGATATCGAGGTACAAAGCAACAGGCGGCCGTTTTTATTGGTTGTATTTTCGCGCGAAACATTTCTATCGGCCAGAGCATTTTGGAGGGTGTCAATTTTGGCTCGGCACAGGGTGCTCGGCTCGCAATTACCATAGAAACGGAGGATGCAAATTCACTTTATGCAAAAACGTATAGACAGCTTGACATCATACCTATCTCAAAAAATTTCTAATTTTTCGTAGTATTTTTCATTATAATTTTGTACGAATCGCTTCGACATGATCGGCTGCGCCCATAAGGGGCCATCGTCAAGAATAAATAATAAAAAACTTTCTGGCGAAAGCAATAGGCACCCCTAACGGGGGCCTAAAAAAATTGATACACCCTAGCTCACAGTGGCCGCGCGCTTGCGAGACTGTGAAAACCGGCTGTGCCTGGGGCGTCGCGCGGTCGGCACACCACCTGCACAGTTCAGCTATCGCGCCGAGGAGTACCAGTACAGCGCAAATAAAATACAACCTGTTCGAACTGGTTATATCACGATTAACACAAGTGGCATTAAGTACGACTTCTCCTAAGCTAGGAGGGAGACACAGGGTAAACACAGCGAGGGCGATACTCATGGTGCACGTTGAAGCGAGACTGAGCGCCGTGCTGTCCGTGTGCCGGCTTTATACCGTGTGCTACTACCTCCGGGCTCCGCCGCCACCGCGTCGCGGCGCCACCGCTACGCGCCGCCGCCTCTGCGCCGGCCGCGGGCGCCGCGGGGCGCGGCCTCGCGTGTTCCCCAACCACACTGCGCCGCGGTATAGCGCAGCTTGAAGAGTAACATGAGCGACCACCCCTCTCAACAAGCCATACAGGTAAGTGAAACAAAGAAAAAAAAACATATTTTATGCTTTATCCTTCATCTAAGATGGATGCCACAACAAAACCAAGACGCTTCTGGTTGGACTTGATCCCAGAACGCTGATGTTATGAGTCTGGCACTTAGTGCACTCAGCCAACACACCGCTTTCAGCAACGGGCGGGCTGAAGACAAGAAAAGCAGCCGACCGCTGAGCTGCAGCGGCGTGGTGCGGGGTGGATTCTCCCAAGTAGTAAGAGGGCCTCTAAGTTGCGGCCAGGTACCCTAATAGAAAAAGAAGTCCCCACTTTGTCCCTAAACAGGTCCAAAGTAGTCCCTCGAATTTTGGGGGGACTAAAAGGGGATTTTGCGGTTTTTGAAATCCCTCCGAAGTCCTTTTCGAGAAGAATCTCTATGAAGTCCTTCCTCTGTCGATCCATATTTTTCCATGGTTCACAGAACATGTAGAAAAACGCATTTTAGGTCATTTTTGCGGGTCATACGACATCAGAGGGGCCGTATATACACTATGAATACATATATGAACATATGATATCATACTGAATTTTGAATGAGACAGATAGGCACTCTGTAGCCCTTTCAGATGAGATTGGAGAGTGGCATAGGAGGTACTTTCGAGGGACTTCAGAAGGGATTCCGTGGACAGGGATTCCGAAATCCCAAGTCCCTAGAATGCACCATCTGGATACATTTTAGGGATTTGGAATTAGGGACTCTGGAGGGATTTGGAATTAGGGACCTCAGAGGGACTTCCTTTTTTATTAGGGTAGAGGGGTGCCTCCAGGTTGCGGGCCCCCTCCCCCCGGTTGCGACTGCCGGATACGTCAAGACGTGTAACCCAACCTAAGTTGCGGGCACCTCCAGGTTGCGGGTGGGTTGCGGGTCCCCCCTCCCCCCGGTTGCCGGTAGGTTGCGGGTGGTACCTAGCGGGTACGTCAGGATGGCCGAGTGGTCTAAGGCAAAAGACTTAAGATCTGTGAATCGCGGGTTCGAATCCCGCTCCTGACATTTTACAGCGTTTCCATGCGCGCCCAGGAGGCATGCTGTTACGCTCGTTAGAATTTTTTAACGGAAAATCCTATCCGCAGGAGGCCTATACAAAACCGTATTTTTAGCAGATGATACGAAGGTATCAGCCTGCTTGTACTGTCATACAGCGAGCAGCCTGCAGAGAGCAGCGCAGCGAGCAGAGAGCAGCTAGTCTGGCATTATATTATATACAGGGGGGAAAATTTCGCGCGGCGCGCTGCGCGCTGCGCGCTCTGCCCGGCGCGCGGCGCGCGCCCCGCCACTCAACGCCACCTCTCGGGACGCTGGGCCGCCGGGCCGGTGCCGCCTCCCGCCCCGCGCCTCCCCCTCCTAGCCCAGCGCGACAGCGCTCCGCTTCCCTGCGGCCTGCGACGCGTAGGGACATCTACCATACGTATCATCTGCTTTCAAGTTCCGGCCCTCCGGAACATTTTGGTCACGGTCGCGTGGTCTGTTTTTTACACCTCGTAACTGAGAGAAAATTTAGAGAAATTTAGGAAAATTTGGGAAAACTTTTAGCAAAAAATTCACAAAATATCAGTGAATATTCACGAAAGTTCTTCAGAGTTGTTTCCCCCTCGGACGTAAGGCGAGATATTTTTTTCTCCCTTTCTAGATTGTTTAATTTCTCGCGGATGATTCACCCAAAAATAGCCAATTCTTGGTACATTCACATTGAACCAAGTAAATTTGCCTTCCTTGCAAAACGGTCAAAAGTACGGTCAAAAGTGTGGTCTTTGCGTCAGCTTTACGATAACTTTTGTAAATTACAACCTACTAAAAATGTTGTAAATTTACGACGAACCGTTCTTGGTCGTAATTGAATTTCAAGCCGCTTTCATCATGTGTCGTACTAATTTCATCGTATTTCTTTTGCGCGACTTCATTGAGTAAAAATTTCTTTTGTGTGATATCTACAAAAAAATGCGAAAAAATTGTGTCTGTTTTGCAAACGTATCTAACTTTTCAACTACACTGGAAAAACAAAGGTGCTATCTAAAAAGGCGTTAGTGAAATAGTGCCTGTAGAAAGGCGCTATCGCCTCCCAAAGGTGCTATTTTTGGCCCTATTCGTGCCTTTTACAAAGGCATTAGTGCAGTAACACCCCATAAAATTAAATAGCACCCCAAAAAGGGTGCGATATAGCACCTTTGTTTTCATTTTTTTTTAATTTATTTTTTTTAATTTTTAGCCCGCCCTTCTGCTTTGAAAAAGCTTTAGAGCGGGCTTATGCAATCGATGCGGTGTCTGTCTGTTTGTTTGTCTGTCTGTCTGTCTGTTCCACTCGAAGGAGTTGAGCTAGAGAGTTGAAATTTTTAGGGTATCTTAAGGGTCACTCCTGGACATCGAAACGCCTGGTGCAAATCCTGCCAACCCTCATTAAGGCACTAAAAAAAATTATTAAAGTTTTCACGGAATAAAAAAAATAGAATTTTTAGCCCGCCCTTCTGCTTTGAAAAAGCTTTAGAGCGGGCTTATGCAATCGATCTGGTGTCTGTCTGTCTGTCTGTTTGTTTGTTTGTCTGTCTGTCTGTCTGTTCCACTCGAAGGAGTTGAGCTAGAGAGTTGAAATTTTTAGGGTATCTTGAGGGTCACTCCTGGACACCGAAACGCCTGGTGCAAATCCTGCCAACCCTCATTAAGGCACTGAAAAAAATTATTAAAGTTTTCACGGAATAAAAAAAAAAAAAATTCAACTTTTTTCAACCCCGTCGACCCGTACCTCTCCGGAAGCGTCTTTTCGCGTCCAGTTCAATGGTGCCCACCGTTTTTCGATAAAAAGGACCCAACTCGCGACTACACTGTAAAAAGCACCCGAAATTGACCCACTTTTCAACTTTTACGAATCCCATCAACCCGCACCTCTCTAGAACCGTCTTTTCGAGCGCAATTCAGTGGTGCCAACCGTTTTTCAATTTTCAGTGTTGCCAATCGTCAAAACTCAAACATTTCGATTATTTTCGATTATTTCTCAATATTTTCCGATATTTTTCGATATTTTCGACATTTTTCGTTGTTTTTCAATATTTTTTGATATTGTTCGACATTTGCGATATTTTTCGATATTTTTCGATAATTTTCGATAATTTTTGATATTTTTTGACATTTTGATAATTTTCAATGTTTTTTGATATTTTTCGACATTGTTGACATATTCTGACATATTTCGATATTTGTAAACATTTTTGACAATTTTTGATATTCTTCGACATTTTTCGACATTATCCCTCATTTTTCGATGGTTTTCGATGTTTTTCGACATTTTCCATATTTTTCGATATATCTCAACATTTTTAAGATATTTCGAGATTTTTCGACGTTTTTCACGTATTTCTACATATTTCGACAATTTTCGACATATTTCGACAATTTTTTGAAATTTTCGACACCCCGCGACGCCTATATCGTTAAAATCGTTTCGACGAGCGTAATTCAGTGTTGCCAACTGCTGCCAAATAGAGTCCGAGTTTGACCGTTCCATCTGAGGCCGAACTCACGTATTTCAACATTTTTCGAGATTTCCGACTCCCCTTTTTTGCCGAATAACTGACCGTTTAGTCACTATCGGCACGTTTTCAAAGCAGAAGGGAGGGCTGTAGTTTCGGTGGTTCACCGTTACAAACTGCCTCTTTCCGAAAAGTATGCCTTTACGGGCCGCAGGCCCGATCATTTACAAGCTAAGAGGACGTTCTGTGTGACTTAGGGGTCGGGCCGAAGGCCCGACCGAACGCCGCCGGCAGGCCAAGCTGGCACGCCCCCTGTCGAACGGAGTTGCCAGCGTAGCAAAGCGGAGCTGGCAACGACGTTTGGCGGAAGGGCGGGCCTGCTTGTTATACTTTTTCCAACCCCGTCGACCCGTACCTCTCCGGAAGCGTCTTTTCGCGTCTAGTTCAATGGTGCACACCGTTTTACGAAAAAATGGACCCAGCTCGCGACTACACTGTAAAAAGCACCCGTAATTGGTCCAGTTTTCAACTTTTCTCAACCCCATCGAGCTGCACCTCCCCGGAAGCGTCTTTTCGCGTCCAGTTCGATGGCACCCACCGTTTTTCGATAAAATGGACCCAACTCGCGACTACACTGTAAAAAGCACCCAAAATTGACCCTTTTTTCAACTTTTACGAACCCCATCGACCCGCACCTCTCTAGAACCGTCTTTTCGAGCGCAATTCAGTGGTTCCAACCGTTTTTCAATTTCCAGTGTTGCCAATCGTCAAAATTCAAACATTTCGATTATTTTCGACATTTCTCGATATTTGCCGATATTTTCGACATTTTTCGTTCTTTTTCGATATTTTTTGATATTATTCGACATTTGCGATATTTTTCGATATTTTTCGACATTTTCGATAATTTTCGATATTTTTCGATAATTTTCGATAATTTTTGATATTTTTTGACATTTTTGATAATTTATAACGTTTTTTGATATTTTTCGATATTTTTGACATATTCCGACATATTTCGATATTTGTAAACATTTTTGACAATTTTTGATATTCTTCGACATTTTTCGACATTATCCCTCATTTTTCGATGTTTTTCGATGTTTTTCGACATGATCCATATTTTTCGATATATCTCAACATTTCTGAGATATTTCGAGATTTTCCGACATTTTTTACGAATTTCTACATATTTTGACAATTTTCGACATATCTCGACAATTTTTGAAATTTTCGACACCCCTCGACGCCTATATCATTAACATTGGTTCGACGAGCGTAATTCAGTGTTGCCAACTGCTGCCAAATAAAGTCCGAGTTCGACCGTTCCATCTGAGGCCGAACTCACGTATTTCGACATTTATCGAGATTTCCGACTCCCCTTTTTTGCCGAATAACTGACCGTTTAGTCACTATCGGCACGTTTTCAAAGCAGAAGGGAGGGCTGTAGTTTCGGTGGTTCACCGTTACAAACTGCCTCTTTCCGAAGAGAATGCCTTTACGGGCCGCAGGCCCGATTATTACAAGCTGAGAGGACGTTCTGTGTGACTTAGGGGTCGGGCCGAAGGCCCGACCGAACGCCGCCGGCAGGCCAAGCAGGCACGCCCCCTGCCGAACGGAGTTGCCAGCGTAGCAAAGCGGAGCTGGCAACGACGTTTGGCGGAAGGGCGGGCCTGCTTGTTTTATTTTGATCTGTACAAATGGAGTAGCCATCATAAACGCATGCCACAATCCAATACGACGTGCATTCAGCGCAGAACAGGTACACTTGGGAAAAACATGGTGTTCAAGACCATGATATGGCACAAACAACTGGGGTAGAGTTGCGAGTTTAGGACAACCAAGTGCTTCAATATTAATGATACCAGAGTCTCTCTTTAGAATGGTTGTCAACAGTTGTTTTTTCTGTTCTCCTTTCACAAAGATGAATGCATAACACTGTGTCAGTTCATGCAATATTCTGTGACATAATTCATATGGGATGGACCCGCTATGCCACGGTAAACCATGAATGTTACGTGTGACAAATCTGTTTTGCCTCTGTCACCGCTCAGGAATACGAGATTCCTCATAGGGTGGGAGGAACGTTGTAGTCTGACAGACATCCCACTGTGTGTGATACACACTAAATTCTTTGACGATGAACTGGCCCCAAGCATTTCTGAGCATTTGAACATCGCAATATACATGCGCCGTAATGGAGGTCATGATGAACGATTCAGAATCGGAGGTACACCTAATGGTTTTAGGGTTGTATATAATCAGCCGCTAGTGTCTCCGCGCACAACACCTCTGTGCGGTGGACGAGGGAATGACGCAACTCCTTTTTCGACCAAACATTCCTTTAAAAAGCTGACGCACTACTACATCGATTTTAACAGGGTCGGACTTGAAAAGCTTACGAATAAACGAGTGAAGCGAATAACCATGTGCTCTATGAACTAAATAGAGTACGCAGTATTCCCCGCATACACTCGAGTCGACTGCTTGTAAACACGTGTGGTTATACGTCCATTTCTTACAGTGTCTCTGTAGAAATTTTTTGATGTGAGACAAGTGGCGGCATACCGTACGAGTCCCAATATTCACCCACACGGTGTTTATCGATGTAAAAAGCAACCCAATGAGATCCCGGTTTTGTTATAGGGTCCGTATTGCAAATGAGAAGAGCGGGACATTTTTCGAGTTTTCGGGGTAGGTTATTGGCTGCAAACACTCCCTCAAACAGAGGAGCGACGTGCTTATCCCTCCTCATCAATGTGTCGAGCGTTAGTCCATCCATATTCAAATACTAAACTCCACAATGACGTTCCTATTTTTGTCAATTTCAATAAGATTTTGAAACTCTGCGTAAATGATACAATTTATGGGTTGGGCAAGAGGTGCAGCGAATCGAAGATCCAGTCTTAATGTACCTTGTCTCTGCAGATTCCAGTGAGGCTGGTTGCTGGTTAGCAGACCAATCAGGAGAGAGGACGAACGCAAACAGAGTACTGCCTTTAGGGTAATCACTCCAACTAATATTGTTTCCCTCGTCTTTCCAATAGATACCTGTTCCACTAAAAAGTGTGTTGTAGCACTCCATGTACAGATCATTTGAAAAGTCTGGCGTGAGAGGCTGTGCTGGTACAGGGCCTCCATCGGACACGCATCTGAATATAGTTCAGATTAAAGTGCTAAAAATTAAAGGGGTTACGGGTGTAGTCCCCATTAAAAGCACGATTGTCGACAAAACCGATTATTGGCTGAGCGATAGCGAAGCCTATTACGCCACTGGAGTGCTAAAAAAGTTCAATGTCCGTCTGTCTGTCTGTGTGTCTGTGTGTCTGTGTGTCTGTTCGCACGATAACTCGAGAACAAGTTGAGATATCGACCTGAAATTTTTACTGTAGCTTCTTGGCCTAAAAGGCTCGGACGAGTTCAAATATGAACACTCTAGCTCAAAAATTGACCCTGCTAAAAATTGATTTATATTTTTAAAAAAAATTAGATTTAAAAATTACAAAATTTTACGGTGTCCTAAGGGGTATCTCGGTGAGTTGCGACCCTTTGGACGAAAATTTCGTCTGTTTTGTTCTATCTCTTACTGTTTAGCCGCTACAGCGGTAAATGTGGACGAAAAGTCGTCAAAATGCATGTTGGGTGTCGTTTTCAGGGTAATCTGTCGAGATGCGATCCTTGGGGCAAAACTTTTGTCTGTTTGGCTCTGCGGAGAAGGGTTCTGGGGCTCGGGCCCTTCGCGTAAAAATTGGAAAATTGGTTCCATAATGAAAAGAGGCGAGCGGGGGTCCAGGGGGCGGCAGCCCCCTGGCCTCTTTTAAATAAAGAAAAGCGGGGGTCCAGGGGGCGGCAGCCCCCTGGCTTAAATGAGTAAATCTCAAATCATGCAGGCTCGTAATAAAGAAAAGCGGCGGTCCAGGGGGCGGCAGCCCCCTGGCCTTAATGAGTAAATCTGAAACCATGCAGGCTCGTACTGAAATAAAAAAGGGGGAGTCCAGGGGACGGCAGCCCCCTGGCTTAAATGAGTAAATCTTTCACCATGCAGGCTCGTAATAAAAAAAAAGCGGGGGTCCAGGGGGCGGCAGCCCCCTGGCTTAAATGAGTATATCTTAAACCATGCAGGCTCGTAATAAAAAAAAAAGCGGGGGTCCAAGGGACGGCAGCCCCCTGGCTTGTTTGAGTAAATCTTAAACCATGCAGGCTCGTAATAAAAAAAAGCGGCGGTCCAGGGGGCGGCATACCCTGGCTTAAATGAGTAAATCTTAAACCATGCAGGGTCGTAATAAAAAATAAATGAGTAAATCTTAAAAAACCATGTAGGCTCGTAATAAAAAATAAATGAGTAAATCTTAAACCATGCAGGCTCGTAATAAAAAAAAAAAAAAAGCGGGGGCCAGGGGGCAGGAGCCCCCTGGGTTAAATGAGTTAGTCTTAAACCATGCAGGCTCGTAATAAAAAAAAGCGGGGGTCCAGGGGGCGGCAGACCCTGGCTTAAATGAGTAAATCTTAAACCATGCAGGCTCGTAATTAAGCGGGGGTCCAGGGGACAGCAGCCCCCTGGCTTAGATGAGTAAATCTTAAACCATGCAGGCTCGTAATAAAAAAAAAGCGGGGGTCCAGGGGGCGGCAGACCCTGGCTAAAACGAGTAAATCTTAAATCATGCAGGCTCGCCAGCGTCGCAGGCCTAGGTAGACGTACGCAAGCCCGTCACAGCGTAACAGTGTTTCGCGATCTATCGCGAAGCCTGTTACGAGAGACGATGTCTGGCGTACATCTACCTAGTTGGCTGAGCGATAGCGAAGCCTATTACGCCACTGGAGTGCTAAAAATGTTCAATGTCCGTCTGTCTGTGTGTCTGTGTGTCTGTTCGCACGATAACTCGAGAACGAGTTAAGATATTGACCTGAAATTGTTACTGTAGCTTCTTGGCCTAAAAAGCTCGGACGAGTTCAAATATGAACTCTCTAGTTAAAAAATTGATCCCGCTAAAAATTGATTTTTATTTTTTAAAAAAATTGGAAAAAAATTACATAATTTTATGGAGTTCTACGGGGTATCTCGGCAAGTTGCGACTCTTTGGACGAAAATTTCGTCCGTTTTCCTCTATCTCTTACTGTTTAGCCGCTACAGCGGTAAATGTGGACGAAAAGTCGTCAAAATGCATGTTGGGTGTCGTTTTCTGGGTAATTTGTCGAGATACGAACCTTCGGAAGAAAATTTTGTCCGTTTTGCACTGTGGAGAACAGTTTGGGCGCTCGGCCTCTTCTCGTAAAAATTGGAAAATTGGTAACATAATGACTAACATAATGACCCCCGCTTTTCTTTATTACGAGCCTGCATGATTTGAGATTTACTCATTGAAGCCAGGGGGCTTCCGCCCTCTGGACCCCCGCTTTTCTTTTTTTTTTTTTTTTAAAGATAGGCCAGGGGGCGACCCCCGCTCGCCTCTTTTCATTATGTTACCAATTTTCCAATTTTTACAATAAGGGATCGAGTGTCCAACGCCCAAACCGTTCTCCGTAGAGCCAAACGACAAAATTTTCGCCCAGAGGGTCGCATCTCGACAAATTACCCTGAAAACGACACCCAAAATGCATTTTGACGACTTTTCGTCCACATTAACCGCTGTACCGGGTAAACAGTAAGAGATAGAGCAAAACGGATGAAATTTTCGTCCAAAGGGTCGCAACTCGCCGAGATACCCCTTAGGACACCATAACATTTTGTAATTTTTAAAATCTAATTTTTTAAAAAATATAAATCAATTTTTAGCAGGGTCAATTTTTGAGCTAGAGTGTTCATATTTGAACTCGTCCGAGCTTTTTAGGCCAAGAAGCTACAGAAAAATTTTCAGGTCGATATCTTAACTCGTTCTCGAGTTGTCGTGCGAACAGACACACAGACAGACGCACAGACAGACAGACAGACAGACAGACAGACAGACAGACAGACAGACAGACAGACTGACGGACATTGAACTTTTTTAGCACTCCAGTGGCGTAATAGGCTTCGCTATCGCTTAGCCAACAATGTCAACGTGTGGGAGTGGGAGAGGAGGGCGGAGGCGGAGGGCTGTCGCGTGCGAGGGGGCCTCAACTCGAGGGGGCAACCACTCAAGAAATCATGTGTTCCTAGCCGGTGAAATCCCAGAGAAATCCCATTGAAATCTCGCGAAATCACCGAAATCATTGGAAATCATCTAAACGAAAATCACCGAAATCCCGTGAAATCTTGAAGGCATCTTGAGAAATCCGTTAAAATCTGGTTGAAATCTCGTGGAATCACACGCAATGTGAAGAAATCCTACAAAATCAGAGAAATCGGGTAAAATCAGAGAAGGAGGAATCTCGAGAAATCTCGGGAAATCTGGAGAAATCTTATAAATCGTGAAGTCATGTGTCCCTCCGGATAGGGAGTGGTTGCCCCCTCGCCTCAACTCCTGAAATCATGTGTACACAATCGCTGATATCTTCGAAACCATTGTCAAAAATTGTGGATCTTTTGCCGAAAAAAAATTATTTGAGTGCTTATTTTGGGCTCATAAAGCTCAAATTCGCTTGTATTTACTTTACGAATTATTTCTTTCAATTATAAGAGGTGTATTCATGTGAAATCATGTGAAATCTTGAAATCATGTGTACAATTGTTGGGTGAGTTGAGGCCCCCTCGGTCGCGTGTTCCGTCCCGGTCGCGCGCGGCGGCGACATGCCGTGAACGCGGAGATGAACAGCCTACTAGCGTTTTCGCGTCCGCGCTCGCTATGATCCGTAACGGCCGATGGCTAAAGGTGGGAGGGGGGCGGGGGCGGTGCATCGCGGCTCCGCGGCCCAAGACACCAGAGGGTGGGTATTGCCATGCCGTATTTGTATTTCATCATACTGTACTGCAAAGGGTGCAAAGCGCACGACGTTTTCGAGTGATAATTATTAGCATGTGATTAGCGCGCAAGACGTCCGGTCCGGCCGCGGGGCTGCGCGGGACGAGCGTTGAACCACCTGGCGGATGTGGCGGGGTCAGGCGCGTGAACGCAGGGAAGTACTACACAAAGCACGTTAACTTCCCCTCTGATTTTGAGTGCATCTTGTCATGTCGATCACCGCAACCGCGTGACCGGCGGCCGCTCACCGCGCCGTGGACTCGCCGCGTTTGCTGTCTCCCCTCGCACCACGTTTTGCGCGACAGCCTGGCAGGCGCAAGTGCGCCGAGACTTCGCGAGCGCCCCGCTCACCGCGCCGTTGACTCGCCGCGTTTGCAGGGGCGTATTAAGGTCCGACCGACAGGGGGGGCGGTGCCCTTCAGGTTGCCTACATACAGGGGTTTTGTAGCACAATTTGCCTACCTTTCAGGCGGCTGTCTAGAGGCCACAGGGGGGGCGATCGCGCCCCCCCTTTATACGCGCCTGCGCGTTCGCGCACCACGTTTTGCGCGACAGCCTGGCAGGCGCAAGTGCGCCGAGACTTCGCGAGCGCCCCGCTCACCGCGCCCGACGTAGGTCACAAGCGCTACAGATCACAAGCGCTACGGGTCACAAACGCTACAGCTCGCTAGCGCTACGGGTCACAAGCGCTACAGATCACAAGCGCTACAGCTCGCTAGCGCTACGGTTCGCTAGCGCTACGGGTCACAAGCGCTACAGCTCACAACGAGGGGTGCCCAACTGAGGTAATCCGGTGTACGCGCAGTTGGTAATCAATGGTAATCCCTGGTAATCTTTGGTAATCCCTAGTAATCTTTGGTAATCCGTGGTAATCTCTGGTAATCTTTGGGAATCCCTGGTAATCCCTTGGTAATCCCCGGTAATCTCTTGGTAATCATTAGTAATCACAAGTTATACTCAGTAATCCCTTGGTAATCCTTGGTAATCTCTAGTAATATCTGGTAATCAGTAGGGAATCCCTGGTAATATTCAACTGTCGGGGATCGAAATTTCTCGGTAGTTTCTTGTTTTATCCTTGTTACTAACTGGTAATCGCTGGTAATTTTCGGTAATCGTTGGTAATCCATGGTTATCTTTGGTAATCCATGGTAATCTTTGGCAATCTCCGGTAATCTTTGGTAGTCCATGGTAATCTTTGGCAATCTCCGGTAATCTTAAGTAATCAATTGCAATCTTTGCAACCTTGGTAATAGTGGTAATCCCTCGTAATCCTTGGTAATCCCCGGTAATCTTTGGTAATCCTTGGTAATCTTTGATCTTTGGTAATCCGGTGTACACAATTTTATCGAGTTGGCCACCCCTCGGCTCACAAGCGCTACAGCTCGCTAGCGCTACGGCTCGCTAGCGCTACGGGTCACAAGCGCTACAGCGAGAATCCGACCGTTAGGCGGAGCCGACTATTGACGGGGTCTCGGGCGAGAACGATCTATTGATCTCAGTGCGTATGAGAAAAAAATTGCTCCGTTCGAGACTCTCTCCTCTTTCTCTCTACCTCCGAGGCCGAGGCTGGCGCGTCTGCGGTGAAACTGCGTGAAATCCAGTTTGTTGTTTCTAACAAACCCTTGAAATGTTTATTTTCTTTGCTGCAAAATGATTCTGAGATCACTGGCAACGACGAATTGAGCGAAACTTGACAACTCACCACGAAGTACTCCGAATTCTACTGAAACCTATAGAAATCATTTTGATGATTTGTTCTTTGAGTTAGGACAATAAATAGAGGCGGCTATTGACTATAAAAGCTGATATAACAACAAAGGGTACAGGACAGGGACCCGCCTCGGCCTTGGACAGAGAGGAGACTCCAACGGAGTAATTTATTTTCTCATACGCACTGATATCAATAGATCTTCTCGCCCAAAACCCCGTCAATAGTCGGCTCCGCCTAACGGTCGGATTCTCGCTGTGGCGCTTGTGACCCGTAGCGCTGGCGAGCCGTAGCGCTAGCGAGCTGTAGCGCTTGTGAGCTGTAGCGCTTGTGACCCGTAGCGCTAGCGAACCGTAGCGCTAGCGAGCTGTAGCGTTTGTGACCCGTAGCGCTTGCGATCTGTAGCGCTTGCGAGCCACTCCCCACCGCGCCGTGGGCTCGCCGCGTTTGCCGTTCCCTCCCGCTCACCACGCAATTTTTCACATTGAATTCATACAGATCGAATGTCACATATCGCTCTCACAAACATTGCTTCTATTATCGTTTTTTCCCCTTTTTTCTTTTTCTTAGACTCAGGCCGCGTCACATCCTCACGATGTTGATGAAGATATCGATCTTGATGACCCTCCTTCCTCTTCTAACACAGAACATGTTTCCACTAAGAAGCTCAAATCAGACACTTTAGCGAAGTTGGCCTCCGGGGATTGGGTACTCCTTTCGAAGGAAGAAGTCCCTGGGACAGGTCGTGCTTCCGACTTTGAGTACTGGTCGCACTTTCATTTTGTTGCTCAAAAAGAACCAGAGACGTTGATGGGGACTGTGCAGTGCAGGGCGTGTAAGTTGCTTCTGATCTATAGGGGCAACGCTACTGGTACGTCTTCACTTGGGAGACATTATAACTAGGAGTACGTGCGGCAGGCACGTAGTTGCTGAGCGAAGTGTAAATGGAAAAATGAGGGACGGTTTCAACCCAACCGCCGTTTTGGTAGGCAACCTTCAAGTCAGTCAGTCAATTACGGAGGAAAGGGGTAGAGAGAGCAGAGGGGGGGGGAGGGGGGGGGGACATGGGACATGGGAGTAGGAGGCAGGAAACATCTTTGTAGGAGGAGGGGGGGGGGGGGCAAGCCACAATTACCCTTGCCGCCTTGCCGGTTCGGTGTGAAGTGGTAGGTGTCGAAAGACGCCAATTTTTTGGCATTCATGAAAAACACAGTAATTGGCGAAAAACGCCAAAATTTGACATCGAACGATGCCATTTTTTGGCGTCTCGTGAACACCAGAAATTTGGCGTCTGTTGATGCTAACAGTTTACAGTACTGGTCCCCGAACCCACCGAAAGACATTCTAGGCGCAGCACCACTATAGCACAGGTATGATAAGCACCCCCTCGGAGAGTCCTCCTGAAGTCAGAAGTCCAATACAACCCGATGAGATCGCCTCCAAAATGCGGTTGTCCTGTGCGGGGACATCTGGACACCCATCCAACCAAACCTAAACCACCTGTCCATGCAAATTATTATATTTTTTATTGTTTTTTTTTGAATATAAATAAAATAAAGTAATAAGCGCGAGGGAAATTTGGTGCTGGTGTTGCCCTACAGGAGATAGCGGATTTTTTAATTATTTTTTTTACTGCGCCGAGGTGGGTAGGCAACCTATTGCGCACTGCGCCGTAATTCGGGCGGAACTCCCCGCCCCCTCCCCAGACCGCTGCAGTCTTGGTGGAATCTCCTTCGCGACGCGCGCCGCTATTCAAGCAACTGCATTTACTGGCCGGGGCCGGCCCCGGCCCTGCAGATAGGCGCTGTCGCGCTGGCCAGGTAGCGCCGCAATTCGGAGTGGTGCTCTCACCCCCTCTATTTTACCCTGCCTGACCCATCCGAGATCAGGGGCTAAGTATCATTTACATGTTTAGAAAGAAAGCACCTGCATCACATGCTGACAGTCCCCACCTCTCTCTCCTCCTCTACCTCTCATTCCTTATCCTTCTGAATTAAGTTTGCCCTCAAACCAACTCACATCAATCCATAGTTAGCCAGCGATGGGTCACTTAAAATACGCTGCAAACCTAACAGTCAACTTAGTACACTGTTCCTAATATGTACTTCAAGGCACGCATTAGAAAGTGCATGCCTTGCCATGCAGTTGGAAACGTGTACTTACTATAGCACTATGCCATAGCAGCCATGTACTTCCAAGTGCATACCATGGCAGGCATGCACTTCCTAATGCATACTTTGAAGTGCACATTAGGATCAGTGTACAAAGTTGACTGTTGGTTTTGCAGTGTATGATTTAAAAAGACATTGCAAGTAATATTGTAACAGAGGCCAGTAACTTTAAAATACAAGCAAGACATTCACAAAGATACTCGGGACCTTTAAATGATGAGGCGTATTTATTTTGAAATGAATGTCAACTATTAAGGATAGAATCAAAACAATTGTGCCATTTCAATGGTTATATGGCTACATAGTAATAATAAGTATGCACTTCAGTGTTTTAGAAAGACTGTTTTAACGTTAACACTCCTGGCATAACTAATATATTACAAGTTCGGTCTCTCACCTAAATCCTATCAACAGTATCGCCCCTAATATTTGTAAGAGTCAAATCTCATTAAAATAACCATGTTTTCAAAACAATTTTTTTCTCTATCAATAACTTTGTGGAGTGACCTTTCTTCAATCTGAATTCATAGGCATAACGGATCAATGAGTAAGTTTTGGTAAACACATAATGTAGCTTGATCAGAAATCGTATCATTGGTAAATACGGAGTAGGTTAAGAACAAAATGATACAAAATTCACCAAACTCTTTTCTTGTTTCTTGTTAGGCTTAAACCACACTTTTATATATTATCTTTAGTAGAATGATGAGACACCAAATATTCAGTTTACGATTAACAAACTTATTATTCTTTTTTATTACAAATGCCTATTGTTGTACGTCAAAAATGGGCACACTTCCACTAACACAATTAAACATCCACACCGCACTAAAGAAATCATTCAGCTGGGGTTAACTTGTGGTGACTCAATAACAAATCAATACGCTGGGGAATCAAGCAAGGATTCAAAATGGAATTAAACGAAATAAAAGGAAATCATACTGCTGTTAGTAACTCACACTTGTCAGGCCATGGGATTACCTAATTTCAATACTCAGACCATACTCTAATGTTCACCAAACAGTTTCACAGCTTCAGTGTAAACAACATTGTCTATGTTATTTGGTTATGTCACTCACTCACCTAGGAAGAACACAACAAAGTTTCATCGATACTGGCTATCATTTCAGTAGTCCGTGACGTTCATTTCACAAATCCAACGCAATAAAAAGTATTTTGAGGCACTACCTATCTCACTCCTCTCCAACCCACAGACGTAAACAAACAACAAATCACTCGAACCCACACTTCTACACAATGACGACACTTGATACTTCGTGCAGCGACGTCCGCATCCTTAAAAGCGACTCCAGACTGCATATTACGTGAAAAGACTATAAATTTAATCATTTGTTTGAATGCTGTAAAAAACTGAGGTAGGATTCGGCTGGGTTGGGCGGCTGGCGGCGGATGTAGTTCCGCGCCCTGCCGCTAGATGGCGCCAGCCAAAGACGGCGGCTGCAGCCAACATACTAATATTGAAACTTCCAATTCAAATAATTCGTTCCAAAATTTCAAACTCAATCGATCAGAAAACCATGGTCAGATTAAGTTGCGCCGTAATTAGTAGATCACTGAAAACTATATCTTTTAACGAAACCTGTTGGGGTGTCAGAGGAGAAGAGGTGAGGATGCACAGACAGACAGACAGACAGACAGACAGACAGACGGACTCACGACCGACTACATCCCTGGTCCCAATGCAGGGGATAGCTTCGCTTCGCTCAGCGAAAAGTGCTCAGCAAGTAGAATGCAAGCAGAGTACTCTGCACAGTCACAGAGACCTGACCCACCCCCAGAGGCCAAGTATGCTTTCACCTGTACAAGTGCTTTGTACTGTGCGAGGGATATGCGACCCTCGTTTGCTCTTTCAACACCGGGCATGAGCTAGTTCGTTCAAACGATAATCGACTTGGCAGTACAGCACGGTCCTATAGATGCGACAAAGTTAATTCCCTCCCCTAATACTATTACCCGGCACATTAAAATCGAAGCAGGAAAAGCAACAGAGGAGCTGAGTGCCTTGGTCCTTCCCCTTGTCAGGGATGGTTTAGTGTCATCCACCACTGATGGTTGGACGGAATCACATACTCAAAGCAAGTACTTCACTCTCACCCTGCACTTTGTTCAGGAAAATGGTGACGAGTGGGTACTTCGAGCGCGAGTTGCTTTCACCATCACCATCGACACGAGCACTTCAGCAGAAAATCTGCAAATCTTTCTGTTGGAAAGACTGCAGATCCTTGGCATCTCAAAGGAAGACGCCCGTAAAATAGTTTTTGTGACTGATGGTGGAAGTGACATCTGCAAAGCACTCGAGCTGTGTGGCATAAAGAGGCTTCACTGTGCCACTCACGCTCTCAATATCGTCGTGCGCAGCACGCTAAGCTGCAAATACCACTCTATTATTGAAAATATTCTCCAGCAAACTCCAGAGGCCTTGTATATAGTTACCAGCTGCCACGACTGGATCGTGGAGGTGAGGAAATTTCTTCCAAAGAAACATAAGGCTCTGCCACATTTTAAACTGTCCAACAACATGACTCAACAGCATGTTGAAATGCTACGAGCCGTGTTGCTTTTCAGAGAAGAGGTAAGGGTGCGGGTAGGGGTGATTTTGTACGATAAGTTTGGCGCGACTCATTATACTCGTATTAATATAAAATTTTAAAATAGGTAGAGGAGGCTATTGGCGGTGAAAATTTTGTACCACATCTGCTCGGTATATTTGACCATCAGATTGAGGAACTTATTGAATTCTTACAGCCGTTCGATCTAAAGGGAACGCGCGAAAAGACGCCGCACATGACAGCCTCTGCCGTACCAGCACTCCGACAGCATTTGCAGCCTCAGGAACATGACTCTAATATGGTGGCTACGATGAAGAAAGTGGGTCTGGTGGAAATTTTAACTATGCAGGCAGTGGTGGAAATTGAAAAAATCAAAGGGGTTGTGGCATATCTGAAGCGGTCAGGGATAAACAAGGAGCTGGAGTCGACGATAAAACAGGAGGTGTCGACTCGGTGGAGTACCCAGTTCACCATGCTCGAATCTGTACATGTACAGTGGGATGCGGCAAGTATTCTGACACTGTAAAAATGTCTTTAAAAATCTCAAATGACGGCTGTTTTTTAAACGATTTTTTGTCCCCCTTCCCTGATATTTGTAGGTCCAAAGCGCACTGGATGAAGCTAGAGCGGCAAAATCTGGCCAGGCAAAGTTAACGGTGCCCTCCTTACAGCACGTAAACAAAGCTCTCATAGGGGAGTTGCTTGGTTTTTTGAAACTCTTTGCCCTACATACCACTAAACTTCAAGGGAGGAAGTACCCCACCCTGCCATATGTGCTTTTGGCACAAAAAAGCCTTTTGCAGCACACCCAGGTAAAAGATTTCCGACAAATGTTAAATTTTCTTCATTTTTACACCGTAATATTTTTCTACCATCGTTTTACACCACAGAAACCCCCGGCAGCTGGCGAGAGTGATGTTATGTGTGCCTTAAGACAAAAGGCACACTTTCTGCTTCAGCAAAAAAATCCTTGAGGATGAGCACAAGATTGCCCTATTCTTGTGGCCGAGAATGAAGGGTTTGCTGGTGTTTGACAGCGAAGCTGAAAGAAAAAAGGTTCGCACATTACTTAATTTTTAATTAACCACTCATTTTCGTATTTTATATCGCACAACCAGTGCATGCTGTATCGCAAACGTTAGAGTTTTATACCGCTTAGAGTTCGGGGTTTTCCTAACACTGTCAAAACTTTCTTCGTAAAGTTACATTTATTGTAATTTGTAATTATAAAATATGTTGTAATCTTACGACGGGCCTAATCTTGCTTGTCGATGAAATTCAAGTCAAAACGGAGGGCATGTAATTTATGATTTAAAATCGTAATTTTACATATTGCACAACCACGAAAGAAATTGAGGTTGCAGAAACGATTTGCTTATTTATGTCGCTTGTCGGCCTGGCAGGTGCATGATCTGGTGCGTGCCGAGCTTGGTGCTGTACAGCCTTCATTGTCAGAAAAATCGTACCAAAGTACACAAAAGGTACGATAATTTTATGGTCAAGTCCTTGCCTGCTCTGAGTGTACTTGGCTAGTACGGTCTTTTGAGGTACGAAGTTCACCAGATTTATCTTAAGATTACAGTACTTCGTACCTCAAAAGACCGTACTAGCAAAGTACAACCAGAGCAGGCAAGGACTTGACCAGTAAATGATCGTACCCTAACGTGCTTTTTTCTGACAGTGTTCCACCCCCACAACCGCAGTCAGCGACGTGGGCCCGTTCCCCAGCGGAGGAAATGACGACCCCAAAGAGAAATTTTGGTGGAAGGAACGTGGATTCCACGTAGAACTGTCACGTGGATTCCACGTTGACAGACGACGTGATTTCCACGTTGAAATGACTCTTCGCTCCACGTCGAATTTTCGTCGATTTAACGTGCTCACACCACGTACCACATCCTCTAAGAACAGTGTTATGATGTGATTATAAAACGTTTTCATTCTTCCCCTTTCCCTTGTGTCTTTTACTCAACAATCCAACTCATTACCTTTTTTTTCTTTACCTTACCTGGACTTGAACCCGGGGGCTTCGGGTTGGAAGTCTCGGACTATATCCGTTAGCCTATGGCGCGGCTGATGAGGACGGAGCGTCAGCAACCGATCCCACTGTAAGGGTCACCTCACACAGCTCCTTATTGGCATGGTCTTACCGATTTGTGGGTTAAATACGACCAAATTCGATTTCCTTTTGTTTGCGACTAATCGTAAATAATATTTTATTCGGACATGACAGTTTTCAGACATCTACAAAAAAAATAAAGATCTGACTGAATTCTGAACGTTCAACTATGAACTTCGTACAGTGAACTCCACGTGGATCCCACGTTATTTCCACAAAGTCTGAAACTTGAAAAAAATGCGTAAATCGCCCTTTTTCCAATGAATCAGGAACAGGAAAGTCGCTAGCACAGAAATCAAGGGGCGATCAGTCAGTAGTCGAAAAATGGTGGATCCGTCCACGGTGGAGAAAAAAACACGTTGATTCCACGTTATTTCAACGTATTCCCATTAACGTGATGACCAAATCATAGAGCGTATTTCATCTCATGAATCATGGAAAAGTATGAAGGAAAGTTGACAACACAGAAATTCCATTCTGAAATAGTAAAGTAGTTGAAATATGGTGGACCAGTCCACGGTGGTAAAAATAACGTACATTCAACATTTTTTCAACGGGATGTTGCAAACTCAGCTTCCAAGCAGTTGTTTCACTAGTTATTATGTTCAGGCATGCTAGGTGCACCACAGTTTCTTGCAAACATAAAGTTATGATGATATTTTGTAATCGGGAAACCAGTTGAATTTTGGTGGATTCATCCACGTCCACGATAGATCCACGCATCCACGTGGAATCCACGTTGAATCGACGTCACGCTTCTCTTTGGGGACCTGTACGCCACATTTATGTTGCCAAGGACGGAGGAGGCCCATGAGCTAGACCGCTACCTGGCTATGTCTGCAGCGGAGATCGGGGATGACTCTGATTTCCTCAAGTGGTGGAAAACTCAGGTACAGCCTGTTTTCTTGTCATTATTCCATCTTGTGAAACTGCGTCTAATTCTATTTTTGGCGGATTTTAGGGGTTGTGCCGTTTTCCTCTACTGGGTAAAATGGCAAGGAAGTACCTAGCAATTCCAGGTACTAGTGCTGCTAGTGAGTCAGACTTCAGTGACGCCGGTCGCCTTATTGACGACACGCGTACTTGCCTGCTGCCCTCTACAGTCAATGCAACCATTGTGCTCAGAGATCATGTTCGCAATTTCCTTGACCAGTAATAATAATGTGATATTTCTGACTTTTTTTTTTATTTACACTAATAGTATTGAAAAGGCCTATAGAAAGTTATTCTACCAAGTAGAAATATTGTTTGGTTTTTCCCACTTTTTATATTGTATGGTTTATTGTACAATTTTCTAGTCAGAAAATACAAATTGCTCAATTTCTAAGTGTCTTGATTTTTGTTGTGCCCTTGCAATGTACAATCACATCACCTAGGTTCGAATCGCTAATTTTTGTTTGATATGCGACACAGCCTCCGTCTGCCTTCTGCCTTTCGCACTTTTACGCGTCGCCTGATAGATAGGCAATTTTAATTTCCGTGCGCCTACAACCCTAAACCTATGCGCGACCGTACGCAACGCGATGTTCCGCTCGGCAGTCACGCAGCGGCTCGGAACGTCGAGCCGGCGTGGGCTGGGTAATTTTACCGAGTGGGGCCCACTGGGTCGAGCGTGGGAGATGTCTCTGGCTGGGCGGGCGCTGGGCGGTTGCTGGACGGGTTGGGCGGGCACTGGGCGGGTATTCGGAGCTAGCGCGCTGGGCGTGCTAGAGGCTGCCTTACCCGCCCAATGACGAGCTCTGGCTCGGGGCAGCCACCTGGCTAAAACGAGTAAATCTTAAATCATGAAAGCTCGCCAGCGCCGCTGGCCCAGGTAGATGTACGCAGGCCCGTCGCAGCGTAACAGTGTTTCGCGATCTATCGCGAAGCCTGTTACGAGAGACGGTGTCTGGCGTACATCTACCTAGTTTTTATTGGCTGAGCGATAGCGAAGCCTATTACGCCACTGGAGTGCTAAAAAAGTTCAATTTCCGTCTGTCTGTCTGTCTGTCTGTGTGTCTGTGTGTCTGTTCGCAGGATAACTCGAGAACGAGTCAAGATATCGACCTGAAATTTTTACTGTAGCTTCTTGGCCTAAAAAGCTCGGACGGGTTCAAATATGAACACTCTAGCTCAAAAATTAACCATGCTAAAAATTGATTTATATTTTTTTAAAAAAATAGATTTTAAATATTACAAAATTTTATGGTGTCCTAAGGGGTATCTCGGCGAGTTGCGACCCTTTGGTATCTCGGCGAGTTGCGACCCTTTGGACGAAAATTTCGACCGTTTTGCTCTATCTCTTACTGTCTAGCCGCTACAGCGGTAAATGTGGACGAAAAGTCGTCAAAATACATGTTGGGTGTCGTTTTCAGGGTAAACTGTCAAGATGCGATCCTTGGGGCAAAAATTTTGTCTGTTTGGCTCTGTGGAGAGGGGTTTTGGGGCTCAGGCCCTTCGCGTAAAAATAGGAAAAATTGGTTACATAATGAAAAGAGGCGAGCGGGGGTCCAGGGGGCGGCAGCCCCCTGGCTTAAATGAGTAAATCTCAAATCATGCAGGCTCGTATAAAAAAAAAGGGGGGGTCTAGGGGGCGGCAGCACCCTGGCTCAAACGAGTAAATCTTAAATCTTGCAGGCTCGCCAGCGCCGCAGGCCTAGGTAGATGTACGCCGGCCCGTCGCAGCGTAACAGTGTTTTGCGAGATATCGCGAAGCCTGTTACGAGAGACGGTGTCTAACGTACACCTACCTAGTAAGTTATTTGGCTGAGCGATAGCGAAGCCTGTTACGCCACTGGAGTGCCAAAAAAGTTCAATGTCCGTGTGTCTGTCTGTCTGTCTGTGTGTCTGTCTGTCTGTGTGTCTGTCTGTCTGTGTGTCTGTCTGTGTGTCTGTTCGCACGATAACTCGAAAACGAGTTACGATATCGACCTGAACTTTTTACTATAGCTTCTTGGCCTAAAAAGGTCGGACGAGTTCAAATATGAACACTCTAGCTCAAAACTTGACCCTGCTCAAAATTGATTTACATTTAAAAAAAAATTAGATTTTAAAAATTACAAAATTTTGTGGTGTGCCAACGAGTATCTCGGCGAGTTGCGACCACTTGGCCGAAAATTTCGTCCGTTTTGCTCTTTCTCTTACTGTTTAGCCGCTACAGCGGTAAATGTGGACAAAATGCGTCAAAATGCATGTTGGGTGTCGTTTTCAGGGTAATCTGTCGAGATGCGATCCTTGAGGCAAAAATTTTGTCTGTTTGGCTCTGCGGAGAAGGGTTTCGGGGCTCGGGCCCTTCGGGTAAAAATAGGAAAATTGGTTCCATAATGAAAAGAGGCGAGCGGGGGTCCAGGGGCCGGCAGCCCCCTGGCCTATTTTAAATAATGAAAAGCAGGGGTCCAGGGGGCGGCTGCCCCCTGGCTTAAATGAGTAAATCTCAAATCATGCAGGCAAGTCCGAAAAATGATGTATTGTAGCGGTATTAATTCGAATTCGAGATTTTAGAAATTTAATTTGGAGGAAATGACGACCCCAAAGAGAAATTTTGGTGGAAGGAACGTGGATTCCACGTAGAACTGTCACGTGGATTCCACGTTGACAGACGACGTGATTTCCACGTTGAAATGACTCTTCGCTCCACGTCGAATTTTCGTCGATTTAACGTGCTCACACCACGTACCACATCCTCTAAGAACAGTGTTATGATGTGATTATAAAACGTTTTCATTCTTCCCCTTTCCCTTGTGTCTTTTACTCAACAATCCAACTCATTACCTTTTTTTTCTTTACCTTACCTGGACTTGAACCCGGGGGCTTCGGGTTGGAAGTCTCGGACTATATCCGTTAGCCTATGGCGCGGCTGATGAGGACGGAGCGTCAGCAACCGATCCCACTGTAAGGGTCACCTCACACAGCTCCTTATTGGCATGGTCTTACCGATTTGTGGGTTAAATACGACCAAATTCGATTTCCTTTTGTTTGCGACTAATCGTAAATAATATTTTATTCGGACATGACAGTTTTCAGACATCTACAAAAAAAATAAAGATCTGACTGAATTCTGAACGTTCAACTATGAACTTCGTACAGTGAACTCCACGTGGATCCCACGTTATTTCCACAAAGTCTGAAACTTGAAAAAAATGCGTAAATCGCCCTTTTTCCAATGAATCAGGAACAGGAAAGTCGCTAGCACAGAAATCAAGGGGCGATCAGTCAGTAGTCGAAAAATGGTGGATCCGTCCACGGTGGAGAAAAAAACACGTTGATTCCACGTTATTTCAACGTATTCCCATTAACGTGATGACCAAATCATAGAGCGTATTTCATCTCATGAATCATGGAAAAGTATGAAGGAAAGTTGACAACACAGAAATTCCATTCTGAAATAGTAAAGTAGTTGAAATATGGTGGACCAGTCCACGGTGGTAAAAATAACGTACATTCAACATTTTTTCAACGGGATGTTGCAAACTCAGCTTCCAAGCAGTTGTTTCACTAGTTATTATGTTCAGGCATGCTAGGTGCACCACAGTTTCTTGCAAACATAAAGTTATGATGATATTTTGTAATCGGGAAACCAGTTGAATTTTGGTGGATTCATCCACGTCCACGATAGATCCACGCATCCACGTGGAATCCACGTTGAATCGACGTCACGCTTCTCTTTGGGGACCTGTACGCCACATTTATGTTGCCAAGGACGGAGGAGGCCCATGAGCTAGACCGCTACCTGGCTATGTCTGCAGCGGAGATCGGGGATGACTCTGATTTCCTCAAGTGGTGGAAAACTCAGGTACAGCCTGTTTTCTTGTCATTATTCCATCTTGTGAAACTGCGTCTAATTCTATTTTTGGCGGATTTTAGGGGTTGTGCCGTTTTCCTCTACTGGGTAAAATGGCAAGGAAGTACCTAGCAATTCCAGGTACTAGTGCTGCTAGTGAGTCAGACTTCAGTGACGCCGGTCGCCTTATTGACGACACGCGTACTTGCCTGCTGCCCTCTACAGTCAATGCAACCATTGTGCTCAGAGATCATGTTCGCAATTTCCTTGACCAGTAATAATAATGTGATATTTCTGACTTTTTTTTTTATTTACACTAATAGTATTGAAAAGGCCTATAGAAAGTTATTCTACCAAGTAGAAATATTGTTTGGTTTTTCCCACTTTTTATATTGTATGGTTTATTGTACAATTTTCTAGTCAGAAAATACAAATTGCTCAATTTCTAAGTGTCTTGATTTTTGTTGTGCCCTTGCAATGTACAATCACATCACCTAGGTTCGAATCGCTAATTTTTGTTTGATATGCGACACAGCCTCCGTCTGCCTTCTGCCTTTCGCACTTTTACGCGTCGCCTGATAGATAGGCAATTTTAATTTCCGTGCGCCTACAACCCTAAACCTATGCGCGACCGTACGCAACGCGATGTTCCGCTCGGCAGTCACGCAGCGGCTCGGAACGTCGAGCCGGCGTGGGCTGGGTAATTTTACCGAGTGGGGCCCACTGGGTCGAGCGTGGGAGATGTCTCTGGCTGGGCGGGCGCTGGGCGGTTGCTGGACGGGTTGGGCGGGCACTGGGCGGGTATTCGGAGCTAGCGCGCTGGGCGTGCTAGAGGCTGCCTTACCCGCCCAATGACGAGCTCTGGCTCGGGGCAGCCACCTGGCTAAAACGAGTAAATCTTAAATCATGAAAGCTCGCCAGCGCCGCTGGCCCAGGTAGATGTACGCAGGCCCGTCGCAGCGTAACAGTGTTTCGCGATCTATCGCGAAGCCTGTTACGAGAGACGGTGTCTGGCGTACATCTACCTAGTTTTTATTGGCTGAGCGATAGCGAAGCCTATTACGCCACTGGAGTGCTAAAAAAGTTCAATTTCCGTCTGTCTGTCTGTCTGTCTGTGTGTCTGTGTGTCTGTTCGCAGGATAACTCGAGAACGAGTCAAGATATCGACCTGAAATTTTTACTGTAGCTTCTTGGCCTAAAAAGCTCGGACGGGTTCAAATATGAACACTCTAGCTCAAAAATTAACCATGCTAAAAATTGATTTATATTTTTTTAAAAAAATAGATTTTAAATATTACAAAATTTTATGGTGTCCTAAGGGGTATCTCGGCGAGTTGCGACCCTTTGGTATCTCGGCGAGTTGCGACCCTTTGGACGAAAATTTCGACCGTTTTGCTCTATCTCTTACTGTCTAGCCGCTACAGCGGTAAATGTGGACGAAAAGTCGTCAAAATACATGTTGGGTGTCGTTTTCAGGGTAAACTGTCAAGATGCGATCCTTGGGGCAAAAATTTTGTCTGTTTGGCTCTGTGGAGAGGGGTTTTGGGGCTCAGGCCCTTCGCGTAAAAATAGGAAAAATTGGTTACATAATGAAAAGAGGCGAGCGGGGGTCCAGGGGGCGGCAGCCCCCTGGCTTAAATGAGTAAATCTCAAATCATGCAGGCTCGTATAAAAAAAAAAAGGGGGGTCTAGGGGGCGGCAGCACCCTGGCTCAAACGAGTAAATCTTAAATCTTGCAGGCTCGCCAGCGCCGCAGGCCTAGGTAGATGTACGCCGGCCCGTCGCAGCGTAACAGTGTTTTGCGAGATATCGCGAAGCCTGTTACGAGAGACGGTGTCTAACGTACACCTACCTAGTAAGTTATTTGGCTGAGCGATAGCGAAGCCTGTTACGCCACTGGAGTGCCAAAAAAGTTCAATGTCCGTGTGTCTGTCTGTCTGTCTGTGTGTCTGTCTGTCTGTGTGTCTGTCTGTCTGTGTGTCTGTCTGTGTGTCTGTTCGCACGATAACTCGAAAACGAGTTACGATATCGACCTGAACTTTTTACTATAGCTTCTTGGCCTAAAAAGGTCGGACGAGTTCAAATATGAACACTCTAGCTCAAAACTTGACCCTGCTCAAAATTGATTTACATTTAAAAAAAAAATTAGATTTTAAAAATTACAAAATTTTGTGGTGTGCCAACGAGTATCTCGGCGAGTTGCGACCACTTGGCCGAAAATTTCGTCCGTTTTGCTCTTTCTCTTACTGTTTAGCCGCTACAGCGGTAAATGTGGACAAAATGCGTCAAAATGCATGTTGGGTGTCGTTTTCAGGGTAATCTGTCGAGATGCGATCCTTGAGGCAAAAATTTTGTCTGTTTGGCTCTGCGGAGAAGGGTTTCGGGGCTCGGGCCCTTCGGGTAAAAATAGGAAAATTGGTTCCATAATGAAAAGAGGCGAGCGGGGGTCCAGGGGCCGGCAGCCCCCTGGCCTATTTTAAATAATGAAAAGCAGGGGTCCAGGGGGCGGCTGCCCCCTGGCTTAAATGAGTAAATCTCAAATCATGCAGGCAAGTCCGAAAAATGATGTATTGTAGCGGTATTAATTCGAATTCGAGATTTTAGAAATTTAATTTGGATTCGAATCGAATCTACCTTGATTCGATTCGATTCGATTCGGTTTCGAACTATTCGCACACCACTATTTGTGAGTCATGTTTATAGGTGATTGGTGAAACTGAATTAAAATAACTCTAAAGGTGATGCTGATTCTGAAAATTTGGCACACTCTTAAAAAAATCAGTGCAAAATTCTGTATATTGTTACGCAGTAATTTGGCGCTACGACGTTTCGTCCATGACACTTTCGTCCACGACTTTTTGTCCTACCCTGTTATGTCCCAGAATTTAAATGTCCAGTATGTTATGTCCAGAATTTGAAGTCCAATATTGTACGTCCAATATTTGCCATATGTCCAGAGTCCAAAATTTTATTTTTATTATATAATTCATTTCATTCATTGCATTCATTTGTCTCAGTCTTCTTCTTCGTCATCGCTGTCCGGGAGCACGGCGGTGTTGACCTTCAGCCTGTAGGAGATCCCCCTCAGGTACTGCTCCAGGCGCCCCTCTTGGATGTAGATGTCATACTGCCCGACGATCCTCTCGATCATGGCGTGGTTGCGTTTCTGGGTGGCGGGTAGCGGTTCTTTGATATTCTTGTGACCACCTGTAATCATAAGCACCCAATTACGAAGCACTTTCAAAAAAATAAACACAACTAAATATTTTCTGAAGTTACACTAACCGAGGAGCTGGTTGCGCTTGAGCTCGATGTCATGCTGCTCCTTTTGCAGCTCACCCAGGAACCGCCACAGGTTGAGGTGGTGGGCGACGACCATCCGCTGGAAGTGGCCGTGCCACCCCTCCACGTTGTTGTTCGTGCGCTGCTTGCCGGTCAGCACCAGATCGTAGACGTTCCAGGTGTTGGGCGGGAAGCGGGCAGCAAGGCGAGGAGCAGGATTTCGTCGGCGCGTGGCTGGTCGACGCGGAGGTTCACCCCTGATGTATGTCTTCTCCAGGTGCTTCACCACCGGCTCCATGTCACGGTGCATGTTTCCTTTGATTTCATCGAAACGCTGCTCTACTTTTGCGATGGGGACGAAAGCCAAGCCCACGAGCTCGCGAAAATTGTCTCGAATAGTAGAGTCATCTCTGTCTACAAATGCATCCCGTAAACCAGCACTAGCCACTTTCCTCCATATTGACTGGGAAAAGTGGAACAGGCAGCCTTTGATTTGCACGTTCGGGAAAAGGGCTTTCGCTGCATTCATTGCTGCAAGCTCGAAGTCCTGCATGATGATCTCGGGCTGCAGGTGGAAGTGATACTGTTCACACATGTGAATCAGCTCGGAGTACATTCTTCTGTACGTATCTTCACTTTTACGCACAGTGAGGCAGAAAACCAGAGGGAAAATATTGTCACGGAATTCGCCATGAATACTGTACATTTGCAAAAACATGTTGGGCACAGTCTTAAATGTTCCGTCAGCGAACAATATGATGCTCATGCACAGTATACGTAAGTTCTCCTTCGTGGTGAACATCAGGATTCTTTCTTCATCACCTGGTCCGCTGTCGTAGTGTAAGAAGCGTTCTCCACTGGCGGTGCGGGTGTAAGGCGCAACAATGACGATGTCCTGTAGGTTGGTCGGCATTCCTGGTCGCGCATCGTTTTGGGCCCGGTTGACCATCCGGCGAAGAGCCGGGCGCTCCGGCAGCTGCATCTGGACTTCGGGGTCTACGACGTTACGGAGCTCCGACCGAATGATGGCTTCGGGTGGCACCCCCGGGTCGTCCAGGGCCCGCTGCCTGATGGCGCTCACCACTTCCCGCACCTACGCACGCAACACACACACATGTACACAAAATAAACAGACAAACTACAAATAAATCTCTCTGTGACAAAGACTCACCTCAACCTCTGCATGAGCAGGCTGATGTTGATGTTGGGCAGTCCCGTCCGACAGCACCTCAACAGCCGCGAAGTTTGTAGTGATCCGCGCGTTACATACACTCCGCAACTCACATCGCCAATACTTGCGCGTGCGCTTAGGGTTCGCGCTATGGTAGTGGTACACGTAGCCGTTGTAGGCGACGCAGTCCCCCCCGCGTTTCGTCTTGTGTTGACAGTACAGGCGGCATGCTGAGGCTGTCCCGGCCCCTCTTGCCCAGTTACCCAGCCGCAACCCGCAACAATAGACTACTGTGCCACTAGCCGGGCGAGCGCGAGCAGGGCTCTGGCTGTGAACTCTAAACAAGTAGATAATCAGTGTACCAAATAAATTTGATACATGAGAAAGCAGACTCGTTCTTTACTAGTTAGTACCGTGTGTCCCAGAGAACACACGACAGTGTTGCGGGATTGCATACTCGCCAGAGCTACAGGGGCTATGGCGCCTTACGGCCGGAGTGGGTAGGCAGACCCGCAACACTGCCGTGTGTTCTCTGGGACACCCGGTATATATCAAGATGAGTTGGTATGGTGAAATTTGAGTCCGATGTCAATAGATGGCGTTGTTCGTCGAGATTGAGCAGAACTTCAATAGATGGCGTTATTGTTTCGCGCATGCGTATAACCCCGTGTTGACACTTCTAATGTTTGTCAATAAATATTGTATTGTTTACTTCTTAATTACACAAAGAATAGTTCTGAAATCGACTGGGAAGTTTAAATAGTAAGGTGATATTACATATAGTGTAATTTGGTAGTATATTATTAGGCAGATGTGCTAAATTTTGTTTGTGAAAACACTGCATCGGCGATGAAGGGTTCATGAAGGGTCGTAATTTGAATTCCATTTTTCTTTGAATTTTGCTAAGAAACTTGAAAAAAAAACTCTATCATTGATTCGTGACTGGCCGAAATGCTACAGTTTGGTTACAAATATATAACTGTATGTATTGCCATTTCTCAGAGTTATGTGTGGTCTAAATTACACCATACCAAGCACAATACTCGTTCTCTACCTCTATGTATATAGTGGAGATAGATGAGGTAAAGAACGAGTAAAAAACTATTTTGGCTATGAAATTTAAGTATTGGACATAGGACATTGATGGACATATGAGTTTTGGACGCAGGTCATACTGGACGTAGTGTGTAGGACAAACTCTCATTGGACATAAAATATTGGACGAAACGTCCTAGTACGAGTAATTTACATAGCACTTGCTGTACAAACTTTTGTATCTGATACAGAAAATACTATATCAATTTTACGGAATTTGGATGATTCGTAAATGATTTTAAAACAAAGTACAAAAATCTTATCGTTTTCCTGTATCACAAGTGATATGCTAATTACTTCATAAAAATGATACAGAATTTTGTAATTTCTTTTAGAGTGCATCTGTTGCAGAGTATCAAAACAATGTGTGTAATTCTCAGAAACAGTATTACATTCTTTTAATATAATTGGTAGGTAATTTCCACCCAGAGATCACCCTATCACCCTACAGAGGTACAAATATTGATATTCTCTGTTTGGTATGTCTAAACATTACATTTCTTTTTATTTCCAGATTCAATTTATCACTTCTGCAGAGCTGTGGCAAAACCACTGGCTTTTGCTATGTCAGTGCTGTGTGTGGAAAAGTGTTTTAAAAAAGGTAACGTACCGTTTCACCACCAAAGCCGTTAGGATATGTTTTCTGGAACAGATCAAAAGCTGTTGCATAACTCTCTGTTGATTGGCCTTCATGTAGAAAAACAGCCATTGGGATGGCTCCTGCCTTAGTTGCAGTGAGCATGAGGGTCACATTGGAACTTGTGCTGTCACATGTTGATGAGGTGTCAACAAAAACAATGTTTTTTGACCAGAATAGGTCATGAGTTCTTCTCATGACAGGGGTCACAATTAATATTGCCCATGGACTTTCCTCTCTCACTACAACTGTAACACCTAGAGTGAATTAAGCGAGCGAATTAAGCATATGTGAACATTAGTTATTTTTTATTAATTAAGTACTTATTTCTGATAATTTAAATTTCTTACCATTTTGTTTGTACAGGTCAATTTTGTTTTTCAGTGTTTCAAATGGTTTTGTTGGTGGCCCATAATTCAATTGACGGAAGAGTCTATGCCAGTAGTAAGCTGTTTGCTTCAAAGGCATATAATGGCCATCGCCCAACTTCTCTCTGCCATCTTCCATAAGTTCCACATTTGAAGCATGAAGCTGAATAGCAGCAGCAGGTGAGCTTCCCTCTGCATAATACTCCATAAATTTCTGTCTGATATCATATCTTAAACAGCGCCAAGCAGTGAAAGGTTGTGTGTTGTGGCTGTGAGTATGATCAATGGTAATGACTGCTTGCAATGGATCGGACAGTTTCAGGAATCTATCTGTTTTGATTGTCTGCTTAGTCAAGAATTTAATTTTAATGTCTAATTTTGCTTTGCAGTCCCAATTTCTTTTTGTGCCATCTTCAAGTATTTTATTTTTCTTACTAAAAGCACAAATATACAGCTAACGATACTCAAGTCTGTAATGGAGTGATAAGATTTGTACATTTCTGATTACCACAGCTGTGCGTCAACAGTATTTTTAACACTGATGTCTTTGTAAGTAACTCGTACCTTGAATGATGAGGAAAGGTTTCTTTAACAATCCATTGACTCTGTGTCGACCTCGAATAATCTGCTAGCCACTTGTCGGCTTCTTGTTGTGAGTGCACTGCCGCTCTGAATACACTTTGTTTGCCATTAATACTACTGTCCAAGTCTAATAGTGTATTGAAGCCACCAAATATCAAGTCCGTTTCATTACTTGACATTTTGATCCTCAAATCTTAACTTATTTAACCCAGAATTGAGGAAAGATTGGTTTTGGCTCGCTTCTGTCGTCTGCAGGTGGAGTGGGGGGGGGGGGGGACAACAACATTGCTTCTGTTATTGTTGTTGTTGATGTTTCGTTTATTTTTTTTCTCGCGAGTAAGGCAAGACGACAGTCGCGGTATGGTCTCGCCCCATTATATTTCCGATTAGTGAAATAATTGATTGATAGTCACATCCTCACTTGTATTGTGCTGATTTTATTATGTTAAAACCAAGATGTGTCTATCAGACGAGAGGAGTCATAACCTAACCTCAATACTAGCTGAGCCGCTTCTCTAATCAGAAATCTTATGCAGAAGTGATGTCAGTTGTGTAATGCTTCAATTTTAGACAAAAATTCATAATTTAACCATCTTTTACCTTCAACAGCCAGAACATTACTTTATTTCATTATAGTCTTCTGATTTTCTGATTGGCATGAAGAATTACGCCTTAGTAATCTTCTTTTTTTAAAAATAAAAAAAAAAAATAATTTTACTCTAAATACTGTAAAAATGGTAATTTTCAAAATTTACTATAACCCCTGTGTCAATGCTGTAGTCCTTGATAAACTGAAACAAACAAGCTCTTAAATAAATTTTTATCACCAATCTGGAGGAATTATGCGCGTTAACTTAAAAAGTAAGATATCCTCTAAAGATAGATGTGCACACTTGAGACATCTTTAAACTACATTTTATGGCATTCAGATATTACAACCTTGTTAAACCAGCCCTATTGTTGAAACATATACCACTAGATCCCATCTCTAGACCTATTCGGGCTCATAAATTAATTTTACTGTTAAATGTACTAAAAATGCTTCTTGGTCATCAGTAAAAGCCCCCTTAAGTTTATTCAGATCAGAATGTTGTATTTTGTTCAGAAAAGTTTTTTTTCTTTTCTTTTTTTCTTTTTTTTTCTTCTTCTTCAAAGGGGCTCATTCATGATTGTCAATTGACAGATACCTCGGTCTGAAATTTAATATGCTGTTGTATTCTTGCAGGTCATTTTGGTGCCCTTGTGGAGAGTAAGAGCATGTGTTACAAATCCTGCGTAGGCTAACATCATGTCTCTAGCAACTTGGCCAAGCAAGTAAGTAATACACAAGTACGGACAATTTATAGTGCAAGTTTTGAGATCTAGTTCAAGGTAAGGGGTAGGTAAAACTTAAAAGATACAATACTTTGAAAAGGTACTGGCAAATATAAAAATTGAGGCGTGTAAATTATTACTCTTCCTTGTAGTATGCATGATGTTCTTATCACTCTGCCAAGACTAATGATAAGATTCAACTCAAAACCTTTGCTCAGGATAGGTTCTTTAAGAAATCATTGAGTTAAACTATATCATTGGAAGTCAACAGTCAAGGGACCACCACCCATGAATGAAAAAGATAAAATTTCTAAAGCCTGTGTGCCTAATTTTAATATTTGCCATTTTTCAAACTTCTTGCACAAACCCTACGAGCACAGACTGCTCGCCCTAGAGTCGCCTCCGCCGCGCCTTGGCGCTTCCCGACAATCGCCGCGAGGTCAAACACTGAAGCGGCGGCCGCCACGCGCCGTCCGACGCACTGCACCCTAATAGAAAAGAAACTCCCTTTATAATCCCAAAGTCCAAATCCCTTCCGAGTCCCAAATTCCAAATGCCAGATATGTTCCAAAACGGGCCAAAACTGGGACTTGGGATTCTGGCAGGAAAACGCCCAAATCCCTGTAGAATCCGAACTGGAGTCCCATACATGTTTCGGCAGTGGCAACTGATAGGGCCTAGCTTCAAGTTCCTATGCGATGACGCACCTTCCTACATGGTACTCATCTACAGGGTACTTCCCGACCATGTGATGACGCCTGACATGTTAAAAATTGTCTAGGAAGCTTCCTTCACCATTTTTGGAACATGACCTAAAAATGCACGTGAGAGCAAAAAGGGACTTCGGAGGGATTTCAAAAAAGTGGGATTAAAAGGGGATTTTGCAAAATCCCGAATCCTATTTAAGTCCCTCAAAAGGCAAGGGACAATTTTGGAACTAACTTGGGACCGATCTGGGAGTTTCGCTTCTATTAGGGCAGCCAGCTAGAGCTGCACCAGCGCGGCGGCGACGCCGAGGCGACGCTCGCTGCCACGATAGCGGTCCGCGTCGCCCGGGAGGACGGCGCTGTGGGCTCGCGAGGCCCCCGCCGGCCGCCCTAAAGCGAAACTCCCAAATCGGTCCCAGTTTAGTTCCAAAATTGTCCCTTGCCTTTTGAGGGACTTAAATAGGATTCGGGATTTTGCAAAATCCCTTTTTAATCCCTCTTTTTTGGAATCCCTCCGAAGTCCCTTTTTGCTCTCACGTGCATTTTTAGGGCATGTTCTAAAAATGATGAAGGAAGCTTCCTAGACAATTTTTAACATGTCAGGCGTCATCACATGGTCGGGAAGTACCCTGTAGAAGAGTACCATGAAGATAGGTGCGTCATCGCATAGGAACTTGAAGCTAGGCCCTATCAGTTGCCACTGCCGAAACATGTATGGGACTCCAGTTCGGATTCTACAGGGATTTGGGCGTTTACCTGCCAGAATCCCAAGTCCCAGTTTTGACCCGTTTTGGAACATATCTGGCATTTGGAATTTGGGACTCGTAAGGGATTTGGACTTTGGGATTAAAAAGGGAGTTTCTTTTCTATTAGGGCCGGTGGCGCGGCGGCTACGCCGAGGCGACGCTCGCTGCCACGATAGCGGTCCGCGTCGCCCGGGAGGACGGCGCTGTGGGCTCGCGAGGCCCCCGCCGGCCGGTGGCGCGGCGGCGACGCCGAGGCGACGCTCGCTGCCACGATAGCGGACCGAGTCGTCCGGGAGGACGGCGATCCCGACGTAGTCCTTTTATTCGCCGATCTCCCTCCTCATCATCCGAGATTCCGTCATCGGCATGCGTTGATGCAAATTTAAGTTCCAAACAAGTGCAAATACTGCACTGGTTAACTAAAGTGTAGTATAGACCTTTTTTTTTTGTCCGCTATGATTACGCTTGAAATCGAGCGTAGCGGCCTTTGTTCAGATTCCGACTATCTAAATGCATGGGATAATTTCTTTACTGTCGCTTGATTTGGAGCGTAAAGTTATCAAGCGTAGTTTTAGGCTTGAATGAATAAAGCGTACAACTATGCTTTAGTTTTATCAGTGTGTTGGCAGTAGCAGTTATTCTACTCATTCTACTCACGATCAATTGAATGAGAAGAATTTAGCCGCCTCGCCTCTCGCTCTCCCAATCGACTATCGAAATCGAAGTCGAGTGTTCTGTTGAGTGCATTTTCGCACGCCAATTATTTCCTTGTTTACCTTCATACTCAGATTTCGTACAAGAATTATCTAGCCATTCGTTCGTGTTTCTGCAGTGTTATCAGCGATGACTTCGATATTGCGGCTGTTCTTAGCCGTATAGTCTTAAAACTGTGATAATTTCACTCGCAACTATCAAAAATGAAACGACTTTGCCTACTGTAACCTTTTCTTGATTGTCGTGAAACATTTGTGTTTCGAAAGCAACCCTATAAACTTGCTCCAAAACTTTAAATAGTAAGTATTTATTTACTTCAAATTCACAATTTCTTTACGAAGTGAGAGTGCTCTGTCAAATTTCCGTAGATTGTGTTTATCGTTTTTATATGTGGAACTAAGTTTGATATGTCAATCAGTATTTTTCTGCATACACTGTGCTTATTTTCAAATTTTATTGCTGGCCTTTTCATATTTCTATGTACTCTCCTTACAGATCCACTGCCAGGTGCTGTGACTCATTTCAACATTAATCCATTTACACCGCTTGCTGCAGAGGGTCTCTCAGGAGCACTGCCATTCTCCCGTCAGACTGGTGCCAAGTACACATCTGGTCTTTTTTGTTTGTAAGTTTATATTTTTTCAAAGGCCTACTTGCTATTATACAGTACTTGATTTTTATAGTCAGTTTCTGCGAATGTCTTTTTGAATCAATTCCTTTCTCAGTCACAATATTCTAAATAATAATAACCCAACCCCTTCACCAAAGTCTATCGTTTCTTTTCAGGTGCACTTTTTACTGTAAACGGTCATGGCTTACCATCAGTCATCACAGAAATGTTCTACCCAGCCCCTTCTACTGAATTCAAACTGCTGTAAATTCTTTAGGTTTAATTTTGTTAGTTTGTTTATTCAGACAATAACTTTGAGTGCTGCATATTTAGGAACCATTGCTGTGATTTCCAAACCATGAATTACTGTTACATTACCGGTTTAATAATGCAAAATGGCGCTGTTTACAGTCAATTATGTGGTTAATAATTATTGATGTCCTTGAAAGAAATATCTCATTTAAGTTTTGTTATTGCATACAATCACTTAATACTAAACCATGAACAGTCTCACTGAAAATTACTCGTGCAACTGCACTGGAGTGGAATTGACTCTATCTACGGTACAACTAACAACACTTTATATTTTTGTTTACTATTTTAAGTTATTAAAAAAATTGGTATGACAAATGAAAGGTGGGACAAATAAGGCAACTCGGTTTTATTTCTTTACTTGTCCGAGTTGTATTTTCTCATTTTGGTGTATCTTGGTACATTTAAACTTGATGTGATTCAATAAGTATTAATTGCAAAGTAATTATGCTAATCATATTACATCAATGCTTATTGAATACCTGGACAAACATTTTTGTCTTCTGTGTGATGGATGATTGGTCTTTTGTTACCACTTCTACAATGTTTCTGAGTATTCACCTTTTAACATTTATTAACACTATTAATGTGAGTCCTTACTGAATTTTATTATGAAAATAAATGCAGTTGTGTAATTGTTGGGCCCTATATCTGGCCATTAACAAGGTAAAAAATAAAATGAATGCACATTTAATATTATATTGCTCATCTATTTGAAAAATTTTTAGCTTTGAAATAACTGGTAAGAACATGCACAGCAAAATTGGAGTAATTTTAACATTCTTACAAGAACAGAACAGTGATTAAACATTCTTTTCGGCATCAAGAATTACTAGTAAGATAAAATTCAAATGAATGAAATACTTGAAAGGTGTATATGAACACATCTATGTATGTGACATTACAGAAACAAGTCACAACATTAAAAATAAATGATGACAATGACCGCAATGAACTATTGGGAATCGCAAAACTTGAAGAATAGAATAGATAGCAGATAGGAAATTCTTAAAAGTCAAAACTTATTATCGAAGCAAAAGCAGCAAAGTAGTCTGTACTTGTGGGTTCATACCACTGGGCTTTGTGACTTTCAATACCTACACATAAATAAAGAACCAGCACATTGTTAGGTGCAGAGAACAAAAGAGAAAAACTATAACATAAAAAGTAAAATAGACTAACACAAAAAGCATCCTATCTCGATTCCTTGAGATCTGCCACCTGCTGCTGAAGGTGAGCGATTATGTTTAAGAGTTGTTCTGTTCCACAATGATGGCAAATAACAGCTGCAGAGGCAATTTTCTTTTCTTTTATCTCTTGCCAGACACACACCCCTCTCTTCACATTCATTAGAGCTTCTTGATACAAGTAACAGTGAACTTTAAGGTGATGAATTGTGTTGTGAAGAGTTTGAATTTGCTTACGTAGGCCTTCAATCTGAAACAGAATTAAATGAAACAAAGGTTTCTACTCTTATAAAATCACATAAAGCATTAATAGTGCAGTGATGGTACGTACCTCTTTTGTGCGACTCTCATTTGAGTTGTTTTGCGAAGTCTTATCAAAATCTTTATGATGGCCCTCACAACCTGCTGGGCTGCTTGGTGTCAACAAATGAGGGAATCTTGCCATGTTATCCTGCATAGTCAATTAAAGTGTCCTTTCAGTATTACACAGCTGATGTATGTGTTGCTTTAATCAAGCACTTAAATATTTACCTCTGCATTGCATGATTTTAATACAATTTTGCTTGTGCTCTCTTGGCTACAACCACCATTAATCGATTCTGAAGCAAGCCACTTGTAATTTCTTTCATCATTATGTTCCATTGTAAAGTAACAATGAGTTAAAAGGCTTCTTAAGAAATAATAAGACGAAAGCGACGCCACTCAACACCAAGGAGTTCAAATCTTCTAAGAATTTGAGGGTTAGTCGTTAGTCACTACGCTGACGACGCTGACCCTACCACCTGATCACAATGGCCAATGAGAGCTAGCGGGCATAGTGTAGACGACAGGGAAAGGGAGACAAATCACAAATGTGTTTTTTTGTTTGTTCTTTACCACCACCTCTCTCCTGTCTCTCTCACACCTGTACGGCGCACCTCACGAGTGCGAGGGAAACAGAGCGACGCGCAGCTATCTCTCTCGCACTCATGGGACGTCTCGTAAATGTGAGAGAGAGAGAGAGAGAGAGAGAGACAGACAGAGCGACATAATGCGATTCGGAATTTGCCTCCACGGCAAGGGCAGCTTTGGCCGCCAGCAAGGCAACCTTCTTTGTGTCCATCGGGGTGTGCCTGTGCCTATCCACGCCCAACCTGAAATTTTCGAAGGGAGAAGTGAATTGAGTTTCCTATTGTCTATTGATGAATGGGGGGGGGGGGGGGGAGGTGCCGCTTGGCAGTTTACCGACTTCAGTCTGCGGTTTTTTTGGGGGGAGGGGGGGCAGGCATAAGTTTTTTTTTTGTATCTTTTAAAATATCACTTTTGTAGTCTTTTAATGAAGTTTTGTTAAAAATGTCAACCTACATTCTGTTCAGTTTGGCATTCCCTGTTGGGTCCCAAGGAGGTTTGTTAATTAACTTAATCGCGCCCTCTTCCACTGACATTGGAACAATAGTTATTAAAATACATAATATTATTTTAAAAACTCCATGCGGGGTGTCTGTTTCCTTCAACTACGTAATAAAGATGATTAAATACTATCAGGAGAACTATATTGTTGTGGCGCAAGACTACATAGGTCATCCGGCCGACTCGGTGTTTACAGCGGAAGCCGACGGGGTACTACTTCGCGCAGTAATCGCAACCGCTGCTGCGCCGCCCGTCGTAACCGCAACCGTCATAAACAGGTCGAGGGTCGAGCTGCAAAACCCAAATTACCTGGTAAGTTCTACTGTTCTATTGCGCCCTGAGTACCTTTAGTAACATACATTATAAGCGAAGTGTCAGTACATGTATCAAACAGTCATTTTGTTGATCGGCTCGGAATCGGTAGCCGTTGCCAGCGTTCGTTGTAGCATTCAAACAGGTTCATTTCAAAGTTACGGTTGATATGGGCGTACGTATTTAGTTTAATAAGACAATCCCTGCTACTAGGAACCGACTAAACCTAAGCGTAAAGTTTCATTCTCCCGTTTCAATGACAACGTTGAGGTTACGTTGGTTGGATTAGCTTATTATCGAAAGGTAGCCTACAGCAGTCAGTCCTCCTAAAATTTTTGTGTACTATTTCTTTCTATCAGCATCGCGGCCTATACGTCGCATTTTATTTCTTTGAATTATTGCATCTTGAGAACATAGCTTTATTAATTCGCAACTGGTCTCACAGTTCTTTTGTGGTTTTGTGACAACTCTTAGTTTGGAAGTTAGGCAGATATGAGTTAGGTGTTGTGCTAAACTTACTTGGTACTTGTTGTTACAGTGAGCCTCTGTGTTGTAACGGATTGAGAGAGCACTGCTGCCCCTGTTCTTGTGATTTTCATCACTATTGCTACTGCACGGTAAGTTTTTTGTTATTTTTTTACCATTTATTTATTCTATTTCAAGTGACATAAGCCTCATCCAGACGTTTTGTTTTATGTTGCAGGTTTCGGTTGAAACCATGTCAAGTGAGAGACCAACGACTGGCGGGAAGCGTCCCAGAGATTTCAGATATTTTAATAGAGGGTAAGCTAGTTCGAAACTATGTCATCAAGGAGCACTTTATATAGGAACGCTCGTAAAGCTGCTGAAAATGATCTTCAAGATGTTGCCAACAGTTTGAATAGTCAAAATGATATAGTCATTCATGAAACTCATCAAGATGAAAGTCTGCAAAGTTCAGTCCCTGATGTCATTTTTCAAAGTGAGAACCAGATTCCAAAAGACAGTCAGTCTGACAGTGTTGACTTCATTGATTCTCGGGACTTTGATGGGGAAGAATTTTCAGACGGAGAGATTTCTTTTCAACCTGATGCGAATCATTCGGATGAAAATTTATCTGATTGCCTTTCATTCAAATCTAATTCTTCAGAAGACAAAGTTTGTGGACAGCCTCGAATAAGTTTGTCATCCAAACTGGCTGACTGGGCCTTAGCTGGAAACATAACTCACAAGTCTGTCTCGGGTCTTCTGAAAATACTTCATGATCATCACCCAGATCTACCCGTTGATGCTCGGACACTTCTTGGCACTATTCGTGACAAAGCTCCTGTGTTGCCTATGGGAAAGGGATTGTTTATTTATTTTGGCCTCAGTGAAAGTCTCTCAGAATTCCTTAGTACCCTGGTTAGTCATCCAGCGATTCTTGTTCTTACCATTAATATTGATGGTCAGTCACCTTACAAGAGCTGTAAGAATGAACTGTGGCCCATTCTTGTAAAGATTGATGGAATCCTTCATAAGCCATTAATTGTGTCTGCTTATTATGGTAGAGGCAAGCCACCCTGTTATGATTTTTTAGAGATATTTGTGCAAGAAATTGTGGACTTGATAAATAACGGACTCAACTACAAAGGTCAAACTCTTGGTATTAAGTTGAGGGCATTTATTTGTGACTTCCCTGCTTTAGCCCACATAAAGTGCGTTACCCATAGCAATGGATTTGCAGGCTGCACCAAATGTTTTGTCCAAGGCTTTATGGTAGATCATACTACTGTTTTCCATGACATTAATGCCAAACTGCGAACAGATGAAAACTTTCGCTCAATGGAGCATGCTGATCATCATAAATCCGAAAGTATTCTGTTGAAGCTACAAATTGACATGGTTAAAAATTTCCCATTAGATTCCATGCATGTTGTATTCCTCAATTGTGTGAAAAGGCTTTGTGCGGTACACAGACAAGGAAAGAACAAATTTTACCAGACGCAGATTTTGCGGAAAGGAAAGCTAGTCAATGTCCTTCGAAAGAAAGCGAGAAAGGAAAATAAGATGTCTGCGGCCTCAGTGAAGGCGGTTGATGATGACAGGATAGCTGTAATCAATACATTCATGCCTAAAGAAGAATTTGGAAGAATTCTTGGGCCATTTTCTGAATCTGATTCCTGGAGGGCCACTCAATGTCGGCAATTTATTTTATATGTAGCTCCTGTTGCATTGAGAGGTATTTTGAGTGAAGAGTTGTATTCTCACATGTTATTGTTGCATATGGCGTGCAGAATTATGTCGTCTCCTCTCCTCTGTCCGTCTTTATTGGGGGAAGCTGACAATCTGCTCAGAAAATTTGTTACCAAGTGCAAAACTCTACTAGGTTGTGACTTTACCTCAGCAGCAGTTCATGCCCTCATCCATCTTGCAGATGATTGCTTGGAGCATGGCACACTTGATCAGTTTTCAGCCTTTCCTTTTGAAAATTTTCAAGCATTTTTAAGAAACCTTCTTAGAGCTTACTCCAAACCTCTGGAGCAATTATGGAAACGTATCAGTGAAAAAAAAAGACAAAATTCTCCTCCCAGTGAAGTTGGAGTCACATCAACCTGTATTTTAAATGCAGTTAGAGCGAAAAGAGAAAATGGCCCCACTTGTGGTAAAAAAGGTAACCACTATTCAAAGTTACAGTACAAGGGTGTAAGACTGTCTACAAAACCCAATGAAAATATACTCTGTTTGCAAGAAGACACTATAATTAAAGCATCAAATTTTATCAGAAGTGGTTCATCCTGGTTTGTGATAGGCAAAATGTTTTCGAAGTGCTGTAACTTTTATCCAAATTCTTCCAAAGTTTTTGTATGGAAGGTGTCCCACCTTTCTAGGGAGAATTTCTGTTGGCCTTTGCATTATGTGATTGGCAAAGCAACTCTTATTCCTCACAAACATTATTTTGTTTGTTCCAAACTTCTGCACTCTTCAGTTGTCAGTATTTTATTTCTTGTTATTCCCTAACTTTTGTTTAATAACTTTTCTTTTTCCTGTTTCAGTCCATCTAACTTTGCTGTTGTCAACTTCCTTGACACGAAGGGTAAGAAAACAGATGAGCAGGAAGTTGTTCCAGTATCCTGGATTGTCAACACCAACAAGGGAGCTTACTGTAAGTGGCCAAAAGATAAGAAAATTACTAGGAAGCAACTTACATCATTGGTTAAGGCTGAAACTCCCACCAACAAGGAGGACTTTAAGCTGTTCCCCATTTGAATCCTACACGATGGTTGTAAGTTAGAGTTTTGAAACCAAGATTTTCTTATATATTGAGATTCTTTATCTTATTGAACAATTAGAGTTACAAGATTTTATGTTCATTAGGTACCTTTACTGAAGCCACTGACAAATTTGAAGAGCTGGCTAACAAATCTACCGCGCCAGATAATGATGCCAGTGATGGTGACGAAGAGTCCGCTTCTGATGATGCGGATTCTTGTTCCCTGTCTTCCCCGAGAAAGAAGAAGCGGCTTTGTGGTTCTGAGTCGAAAAAATCTTCAGCTCGAAAGCCTGAGGAAGAAGCTAGCTTTTCTTTTGATTCAGATAATGATGACCTTAATGACAACATCAAGTGAGTATTCTCTTTGTTTTTCATGTTTACAATTTGTGCTGACACTGAATATTTCTCTGTTTATTTGCTCGTCTCTGGCTAAATTACTTTGTACTTTTTTAGTGCACGAGGATGCTAAATGTCTTTAATAACCTATAATTTTTTTTTTTGTCAGATTAAAAAATAAGGCTTTTTAGTAAACATTTTTAACTTTAGTATTTCTTTAGGAAGTTTAAAAAAATGTAAATGTCTCTTTAAAAAGTTTTTTTTTCCCTTTTTTGTTACAGGTCACCTTCGCGTAACCTTGGTGGTTCACCGTTGGCCATGAATATGAATGACAATGGTTTGAAGAATACAGGCGTAAGCCATGCGAAGTCCAGCAGGCCACAATTTAACTCCTCTCTAGCATGGAAGGATATCTCAAAGAACTCTAATGGCAGTGGTATTAGTCCAGCTGGAGATCAGCTGCAGAAGACCGCTAAGCCACCAGTTCGGAATCTCTTCTCAGGAGAATCTTCTACTTCCTACCTAACCAAAGGTACTTTTCTTTCTCCCCCTTTCCTGAACCTTTCTAAATGATAATTTTTATCTGTTTCCATTTACTATTTCTGACTTTCATCTCTCTTTTTTTTTCAGCTGAATTTGAAGTATTTGAAAGGAAAGTGTTTAGCAAATTAAACAGGCTGACAGCCATGGTTGAAGAAGGGTTTTCAAACATCAGGAGTCAAAAACCATCACAGAGATTGATCTGCCTTCCGGCCTCAATTGAAAGCTGCTGTTCTCTTCCTGCCACTGATGTTAAGACCCTTGAGACTCTCGATTCTGTGCTGAAAACTTCTGAAACCAAGACTGAGTTGGTAAGCCTTCTAACTTTCAAATCCAATTATTCTATTTATGCTGATATTGTAATTTTAACTTTGATTTCAGGCAACATATTTATCCCAGCTAGGGGGCAAGACTCATGCCGACTTCCTTGGCAGGGTCTTGCCAAAAATTATCTCTGACAACCTGTGCTACTATACCAACTGGTCAGGGTCTGCTGTTGACAGTGAGGGACAGGAAATTACCAGGGAGTTCAAAAAGACCTTTTCGAACCTCACCCACATTGTTGATATGTTCTGTGGTATGTGTGAAATTATATTTTTTTGTTAGTGGTGTGGTTTTAGAGGGAATCTTCTGCTGGCTATTAAGATAGGTTGCAAGGAAGTTGCTTTTAATTTCAAAGATTAGTTTGATCAGAACTTGTGTCCAATATTAATTATGCTTTTACTTTTTTTCTTTCCTTGTGACTGACAACACACTAAAATCAGTAATGCTCCTAGGGGAAATATTTAGTGCTTCTTACAAAATTAAAACTGATAAAGGCATTACATCACAGCTAACCCCATGGATTTTAACCATCGTTGTGATATAGCCCCTTTTTCTCTTGCCACTAATCTTGGAGAATAGGTCCATGTTCTCTATGGGGTGAATTTTATTAGACAGTGGATGTGTGATACTACTTAATGAGCCCCACTACCAAAACATGTCAAATATTTTTTTTTAATTAGTAAGATTATTGTACCTGCTCAAACAAGCAAAACCATAACTTGCCTCACCCAGCCAATCTAAATTGTATTATTTTGTGTTCAGTTGATTCTGTTAACTAGTATCACACATCTCCTTTGTAATTAGCTTTAGTCCTAAGAAAACTTCAAACTTTTCTCAGAGATTTTTAGCTAGAAAACCAGCTAACAGTAAGACATTTTAGAAGCACCCTTATTGCTTCATTTTAAAAATTAGATCACTTCATATCATGAAAATTTGGTACTAAATGTGTAGATGGGTTCCTTCTTGAATTTACTTGACAATATTTTTAAAAGTAAGTAATGAACTTAATGACCCAAGAAAATATTGCTCCTTATAATGTTCAAATTGATGGATTGCTTTTGTTCACCCCAAAATGGCAAGACCAACAAGTAGTCAGCAAGTTACGGATAGTTTCTCTCACTCTCCTGGCCTCTGGAATGCTCCACATAAGAATGTGTTCGGGTCAAATCATCCAAATGTATAATGATGTCCTTACTTTGAAAACCAAAGGTGGAATTTTTTTTACTTTCTGATTTACTAAAGAAGGGAAGGGACCCTTCTGCACATTTAGTGCCAAATTTTCATGATGTGATTTGCTCTAAATCTGAAATGGAAGCAATCAAAACATGTTAAAATTCATGTGGTTAACTGTGATGTAAGGCCTTAAGTCAAATGAATATGTCTAGAGCTGAAGTTAATATTAAATCTACTATGGTAGCCATTTCATTTTGAAGTTGTAACTTGTCTTGACTATTTCTATGTATAATTTTTTTTTAATTTTTATTAACAGTTGCCTCCCGTATGGTTTTACCGTCTACAACAGACAAGGAAGTGGAAACATTCTTAAAAAAGTGGCTATTGTCATACAAGGACCGTCTGACCCCCAGGTCCCACCAGAAGTCCACAGGTTCGGGCCAAAGCCCTTATAAGAAGAGAAAAACTTCCCCCAAAAAGAAGCGATGATTGTGTTCTTTGTGGTATTTCAGGCCTTTTATTGTTTTTGTTTGTCTCATTTGTATTTTCCTTCTGTAACTTCTCTTACAATATTAGTATGACTTAGCTTATATGAGACATCTGTTTTAGTATTTTTATCTATTTTTATTTTAGACAAGGTCTGATCTCATACCTTAGTTTTAATGTGACAACTGTTCTAGTATTTTTATCTGTTTTTATTTTAGACATGGCTCGATCTCCTTCCTTAGCCAGTTTATTTCTGTAACGCTAATTTATTGAAGTTACTTTTCATGTTAACAATCTGTGCTGACCATGTATATTTATTAGTTTGCTTGTCTCTGGCTAAACTACATGATAAATATCTTAAAAAGCCTAAATTTTATTTGTCAGATATTTTATTATCTATTTTTTTTTTTTAAGGGCTTTATTTGTGAACTAAAACAATTTTAATTTCTGCATATCTGAAGGAATAACAGATTTACTGAAAAAATACAGTAGCTTTAAAGAACATTTCTTTTGTACTCCTTTCTCTGCTTCTTTGCTTTAATGGACTGATGTTCCACATTCAGTGGTCTTGAATAGGGATAGCAGTTGTAAGTTCAGCAAAACAATAATCAACTCCTCTTTGTTCAGGAAGGATACTGTCATCCCAAATAACTAACAAGAGTAGCAGTGCAACTTGTTCAGCCAGAAGGACACTAAGGCCTCCATTTGCTACACGACAACGTGCTGCACCCGCCCCGGCGAGAGGCGGCCGGCGGCGGCGGGGCGAGGGTACGGCAGCACGGTCACCTCGGCGTGCTACGGGAACACGATCGCCGCGCTGCCGCACTGGCGACACTAAGGCCTCCATTTCCTACACGATAACGTGCTGCTCCCGCCCCGGCGAGAGGCGGCCGGCGGCGGCGGGGCGAGGGTACGGCAGCACGGTCACCTCGGCGTGCTACGGGAACACGATCGCCGCGCTGCCGCACTGGCGACACTAAGGCCTCCATTTCCTACACGATAACGTGCTGCTCCCGCCCCGGCGAGAGGCGGCCGGCGGCGGCGGGGCGAGGGTACGGCAGCACGGTCACCTCGGCGTGCTACGGGAACACGATCGCCGCGCTGCCGCACTGGCGACACTAAGGCCTCCATTTCCTACACGATAACGTGCTGCTCCCGCCCCGGCGAGAGGCGGCCGGCGGCGGCGGGGCGAGGGTACGGCAGCACGGTCACCTCGGCGTGCTACGGGAACACGATCGCCGCGCTGCCGCACTGGCGACACTAAGGCCTCCATTTCCTACACGATAACGTGCTGCTACCGCGCCGGCGTGCTTGGTCCCGTGGCGCCCGGATGTCTAAGTCGTCAGTCGCCGGCGTTAGCCAGGCGCGCGGCGCTATTTGTCTCACTCCGTGCACCGCCAGGCTCCCGCTGGCGCTCGCGCCACGTCAACGGGTGTTGCCGCGCGGGCAGCCGGGCGGCGCTTGGGCGAGCGTTCTGTGCTAGTAGGGAACCTTCAGGGTCATTCTCTGTCAGATCACCACAAGGTCCAAAATGATGGTTTTCGGATTGAGTTGGGAGTGGTTAAAATCTCATTTGGGACCACCCCAAGGACCCATATGTCAAAGGAATTTTTTTTTTTTAATTTTGGTTTGGGAGTTATAGGAGGTCAAAGTTTGGTGTTCGACCAATCCGTCTCAAGTTATGAGTGATACCTAATATCCTATATGAAACACAATACCAACTCTAGTCATAGTGTTTAACATTAAGTTTTTTTATACTGATTCAAAAGATCCGTGGTTGGATTGGACCGTGAAAAATTTTTCTTGGCTCTATTTAGTAAAATCCAGTTCAAATGTTGTACAATTTCATCGTTTCAACTCTAGCAGAAATACGTCATATTAGAAAACTTCCAAACAATGCTTTTTTAAAAAGCTAATGATGGGTTGAACATCTTCACCAAGTGACAAGTTGGCCCCAGAGAATTTAGTCCCTTCCCCTTAGACTTAAAGGTTTGGAACTACTATGAAAAGACCGTAAAGAGTGACAATCAACTTCACTTGGTCTATATCTTACTAAAATCAGTAAAGTGACACATCTCCTAAGTATTGAACTTTTTTTCAACACATTAGTTATATAAAAGCATGAAGTATTTGTTTTGCTCAAAATACACTGTAATATATTTTTATACTATCTTTACTTCTATTATCTGTCGATGACTTCTCATAACTAATGCCTTGTGACCATTGGTACAATTATATATATACACTTTATTCGTATTAAAGAAAATTCGAAATTTTCTAAAACCATAAAAATTTACAAATGATTTTTTAAATCCCATCACTAATGTATTAATATATTATAATCAATACCTTTAATTATATAAACCTATCATGTGTGTTGGGTGATGGGTGTAGGCGATTTAAATCACAAACATATAATACTAATATCGATGCTAATACACATCCATTGTTACTTTTACACGATAACATAAACACTATTAAATATAAATAAAAAACCATATAATAAAAATAAATTACCAAAAAAATTCCCAAAAACAAAAAACAACAAATGTAAAACACACTAAAAAAACTTATAAACTATCACATTAAAAACTAATTCTTAACATAACTCTATAATATAATCCTACCTTTACTCTATACTTGCTTAACTCAATAAAAAAAAAAACAAAAAAAAAATAAAAACCCACAAACCATCTTACTCCCAATAAAAACCAACCAAACACAAATTCAATTACTAATCTTATATTCTATACCCCAACATCAATAAAATACAATCTACAACACATACCTCAATCAAAAATTTCTAACTTCAACTCAAAATTAAAACCATATTATCCCCTCCTTCCATGGATACTAAGAGTCGTAATGTAGATGTCGCGCCTATTAGTTGTGTCTGTTACCTCATACCCTGTTTCCTGTGGAGGTGTATCCGACCTCACACACCTCGCGCACTAACCAATATGGCTACATGTGTGTTGGACTCGCGGCAATAGAAATGATATGACTTAAGTGGTGTGACAAAAAATAACCATCCAATCATTAAATTCCAAACAAACTAACATTATAACAAACCCCAAACTTCATTCATTTTCCATATTATGTACATCTTGTGTTTTTCTCCTTTATTTATTTATTTTACATTTTTTCAAAATAATTCTTCCATCTACAATTTTTCAACATTAACACACCTCCCATTCCTATAACCATTTCATCTTTAAATTTTTATATTAAAACAAATATTAAAATGGCATCTCATCCCTTCTTTCTTATAACCTATAACAACATATTGTACAGCACATGTCAGAACTATCGGTTGTGTGTGTGTAGACCTCACTCATTTCATATTAATGTGATGGTGTTATAATCATAAACTCAATGAAAAACTTAAAACCAACAAACTTATTCATATCTCTCTATGTGTTGAGAAATGTGGTGTGTGCTCATCTCTCTCTTAGAGAGTGTGTAGTATGAATATATAGGTGATCTCGCGCTAATTCTGAGAGAGATATGGAGAGAGGGGATGTGTGGCTGATCAATAAGTATAGACAGAGACAGGAGAGATAGAGAGAGTGTGTGTTTGATTTGGTTGTCTAAGCTAGTGGTGCTCTCAACTTTGTATCGCAGAGCGGTTGTGTAGATATAAAAGCCGTTGCGCTCGATTAAAGGTCAGTGTGATGTATTTGTTCTCATAGCAGGCCGCACTCGGTCGCGCTCACGGCTCGGAACAACTCGTGTGTGTAGATATCATCTCGCGCGCTATTTTCAGGATCTTTTAGAGGCCCGTTGGCGGGGTTGAATTAGATGTATATAGGAGAGAGAGAGAGATATCCTGAGGTATGTGGGTTGGGAAATAATTGCTCTATTGTGTTTCATATAGGATATTAGGTATCACTCATAACTTGAGACGGATTGGTCGAACACCAAACTTTGACCTCCTATAACTCCCAAACCAAAATTTAAAAAAAAAATTCCTTTGACATATGGGTCCTTGGGGTGGTCCCAAATGAGATTTTAACCACTCCCAACTCAATCCGAAAACCATCATTTTGGACCTTGTGGTGATCTGACAGAGAATGACCCTTCAATCATGTTTCAGAATAGGGAAAATCTTGTTTGAAATTAAATTTCATTACTTTATTGTAGTTGGTTACTCATCAGCCTATAATATTTTAGTTCTGTTGTCCTACTAGGTGGAATCGACACGATTCAAAGGCTTCGCCCTGTTAGTCTACGACTGCTCGGTTCATTGTGGTAAATTTTAGGCTGAAGATTTGTACAAAGTACCTGTCCCCTGTCCCGTGTACATAAACACTAATACAGCACGAACAGCATATTAATTTACAGGCGAGAGGGGCTGATGAAAAGTGCGACCCTAGGCTGGTCTGCCAATTTGATTTTAATGCAAGAGCTGAAGACGAAATGCACAAATTTGTGAGTTGACCATTTTACTCATGCGTTCCTGATCGTTTTCTGGTGGGTCAGGGTCAGGCAACGGTCTGCGCTACTTGCAACCGCACGGTATCCGGAGCGGTTTAGCGACTTTGACATACAATTTTAAATGCAATCTCGCGTTGATTTGTGAATTTAAATAAATATTTGCGGCTTTAGAGTGGCGCGGGCCGTTGCTGTTGCTGGGACCAACCGGAAGAACGACCAGAAAGGCCCGCGTGAAATGGTCAATTGAAACATGCTAGGTGGTGGTAGTTGCGTTTTTTTTTTAATCAAGTCATCTGCGTCGTCGTCGTCGTGTGCTATGTTTTTATACAATATCTCGTTCAGTGCCAAATCCGAACTTCTGTCGACGATTCTCATAATTTTTAATTTTTTTAAAACATTTCGAAAACTACTGTCAAAGTAACAAACAAGAGCATCCGCTAATCCAAGGAAAAAACCTTAAGTCTAAAGGACGTCATTTTTCAAGTCAAAATATAGTCCTCCCAGAACTTAAACGTCACAATAATGACTGTCAAGTACCCCATTTTGACATCATGTTCTCCTTGGGATGTTCATTATGGTACAGGCTTATTGATGCATTAGTGAACCTTTTCAATTCACAGATTACTTTGATGTGTGCTGTCATGAAATTGGCTTCAAATCAAATCTGAAATTAATAAAATTTATTTCTGTAAAGTTTCAGTGGCTTATGATGTTGAATGTAAAATTGTTGATAAATGTACTATGGTGATAACAAGTGGAGACAAAATCTTAATACACAGTATTCAAGGTTTTTACTCGTTCTTCGGACTCTAAATTTTTTAAAGTACTATGTTCAGAGCGAGCATTGTGCTCCCCACTGTACGAAGTTATATGATTTAACATCAAGTGTAAGAGTACAATGCATATGTTAAGGGTAAAGTCGAGAAACCAAGTAATGTCAAAAATAACCCACAATGTCGACATTTACTAGGGGTCTTTGGTAATGCCATACTACCAGACATTAATCACCAATTTTAACATAACTCAAGGCACATTGGGTCGTATCAAATTGAATGTTTGGGCAATGATGTAGAGTATATTGAGTAATCTCAAGCAATATGAACCGATCTGCACCATAAAAAGTGATTTCTTGTTGCTCAAGGTGATTTCCTGGTAGAATTGTTTACTTTCCATCTGGAATATTGAAAATGCATATGGTTTTTTGTAACCAGCTCGAAAATTTTGACATGGAATGTGACATCCAGTTTTAGACTTTCCACCTGGAAACAAAATCCAGAGGGATTTTATTTCCATTTGGAATATTTCCATCACAGCACTGCCTGCATGCTGCCTGTCCATTTGAACTGTATGTATGATAAGCCAAACATTACACTAGGCATCCAACATTACTCAATGTGTGCAAGGTACTGTTGACATAAACCGGGTAATGTTTGGAACAGCAATGCCATGCTGTAGTGTATATTTACATTACTCCAGGACCTTGGTTGATGTTGACATTTCTCAGGGTTTATAATAAACAACACTCAGTAAATATTAGCTGGTTATAACCTTATCTTCACAAACGAACCAACTGATCTTTTCTGCAAACAGCAAATGTTCATACTTCATCTTATCATAAAACAGAAACAACGAAATCAAGCTGCGGTTCCTCAAAAACATAGAGCAAACAATCCGAATGAAGCAGACCAAAAGCAGACGTCACACCAGCCGGCGAGCACCTCAGTATGAATACTAATCTGAATAAAACTTAAGGCTGCCATCAGTATTGCCAACACAAACTTCCATTCATCACGACCGATTTTTACGCCCATATGCTAATAAAATTCCCTGCAAACAAGTAAACTTTAAATAATTATTGTTATTTATGTTAGAAAATGATGTCAATCAAACACGCAAACGTCCACACATTTCTCTTTTTTTCTTATTTTAAGTTTTATGGTTACCTACCCCTTCATCCCGTTCCCATCTCGCCCTCGTAGGACCTCCGGGTGTCACTCTTTCCACTGGCTCCGCCTTTTAAGATTTGAATAGATTCAATCTAGTGGGGCGAAGCCAATTACTTGTGCCTCCTTGTTCTAATATTTCAGTTTTCCCCTTCCAGTCCCCATGTGTTATGCATTGCAATAAAATTGTTTTCTTTTTAGCAAATAAAAGTTTAATCTATCTATATTAGCTCTTTATTTGTTACCATCATTAACTCTGTCACATGAATGTTCTGATGCCAAAGGGAAAAATGTTTCTCAGCCAAATTGGGTTTGAAACTACACTGCACAATCGGTGTAGTGAAATTGGGGGTGTGGCACGAAACCTCCACAGAAAAGTCCTCCAAAAATTAGTGGAGGTGAACTTTGCTCCACGCGCAACTTCCTCCACAGTCTGTGGAAGAAAATTTACCTCCACGGGAAATATCCTCCACAGTGTGGATGAAGATTTCGGGCGGGTGCATTGGAGCGAAATCTCATCCACCGCACGCTTTGAAATTTACATCAACAACAGTGGATGTAAAATCGTCTCCACCGAAAAATACCTCCACAATTCAGTGTTTCACCGATGGCCATAGTACAGTCAAGTGCCCAAATTTCAGACTTGTGCCTTAATTTCGGACAGTTTGCATAGAAGTGCTTATTTCAACCTATCTCGGTCACCTTTTGAGATATTCAAAATCAGAGAAGACGGCATCGTAAAGTTTGAAGTATAGAGTACCGCATTTCGTCAAGTCGGTTGAAGTACCTTTATAATTTTACAGCACACAGTAATTTAAAGTTAAAAAAGCATATAGAGCAAAATTGCTGTTTTGAAATATGCTCCCCCAAAAACCGGGGCTCATGTAGGTGTGAGCTGTGGTCCTTTCTCGAATGAATGTACGGTATTTTGGCTACAGAACTACGTAATTTTTTTTTTTCCCAAGTCAAACCGCTTTATGGTACGGGACGATTTTCGAAAGTGCTACAATTTCGGACAGTCCAATTCTGTGGCATAGAATTACATTTGTTTCGATGTTTGTGCCAAAAGACTTATGTTTTCGCCTTCAGGAAGAAGTGAAGTTGTACTTTTGACTATCATCTTCACAACGCCGTTTCCGGATTTAAAATACCTCAAAAAACGGCCAAGATAGGAAGATTTTGCAGTCCTCTGAATTTTGTCCGAAGTTAGAGCACATTTGTCCAGAGTTAAAGGCGTTTACAAAACCATCCCATTTTTTTGTCCAGTTTTCATCTCTCAGCAGGGTTGAGTTAAAAAATCGGTTTGGATGTCATTTAACGAATTGTGACTTAGGCTATCCTAAGTGAAAAGTAAACCTGTTGGGTGAGGCCAAAATGCATGCGTGTGTCCGAAATTAGAGCACGTGTCCGAAATTACAGCACTTTCGTTCCTAATTTCGGACACTCTTCCGATGATAGCTGTAGCGGGTCGCCTCTAGTACCTCTACTGGAAACACCTCTAATTTTGATTAGAGGTAAATTTACCTCCACGGCAATATACCTCTAATAATATTGCTGCGAAAATACCTCTACAAGATTTACCTCTACGGTTAGGAGGAAAAAAACATAGAGTTGGGAATTTACCTTGAATTTACCTCTAAAAAGTTTTAGGAGTAAAACCTCTCGTACTGTGTTTTACATGTAAACCTAGACGCGGCGTAATAATTACGGCTACGACAGTTACCTCTCTACACCTTACATGAAAATTGCGCAGTTCGGGAAAGGCGGGCAACGGTCACCCGGCGAGAGCCGCAGTGGTCGAAAAAGGAATAGGTATCAGGGTCAGAGCACACCTCAAATTCTTTTTTTTAAGCGGTCTCAGCACCGCTTCTAGCGCTACGTCGGCTGGGGCGGGGAGCGTGTCGTCGTCATCGTCGACGGTCGTCGTTCGGGATGGCTTCGGGATGGTCGTCGCTTCGGGATGGTCGTCGCTCGGGATGGTCGTCACTGTGTCGTCGCTCGGGATGGTCGTCACTGTGACGTCACGCCTCCCCCCTCCACGCTCAGTGCCCACTCATCTACTCTGTTCGTGTGTCGTGTTCGTTGCTCGGCCCGGCTCGGCCCGACCCGCGACCCGGCTCCGCCCGACCCGGGACCCGGCTCCCCCCGGCCCGGCTTGGCTCCGGTTACGAAAAATGTCAGGAACCACAAAATATCAGGTCTGATATGTAGGTTTTGAAGTTGTATCGAGATTATGTGAAGCATAAACTAATGTGGTCTGTCCGATGTCAGCTAGTTTTTGTAGAACTTTTTTAGAACTTTTTTTAGAACTAAAGGACATGGTCCAAGAGTATAACAAAACCAAAGATAACTAACAACAAAATCAACAACAAAATCAACAAGAAAAAAGAAAAAATCAACAAATACTACAAAATGATAATCAGAACAACCCAGAAGGCTCCTCCATATTCGATCCGACACAACCATCAACAAGCAAGAACACAGGACAAACCAACCCAAGGCTGCAGCTAAGAAAATTGAACAACAAACCTCCTCCAATAGTAATTGAAAAACCAAAGAACTTCGGAGAATTACAACAACTACTCCTCAGGGAAATCAAACCCGGAAACTCTGAAGCCAAAGCAAGAGGCCCCAACATCAACATCTACACATCCAAGGACGAAACATTCACCAAACTGGTCGAACTCCTAAAACAACGAGACTACAATTACCATACCTACTCTAGAAGAAATGAAAAACCCCTGAGGTACATTATCAGACCTGTGCCCACCGAACTAAGCCTAGAAGACATTCAAGCAGAACTACACAGCAAAGGATTCAACATCACGAACATTTACCGCTACGGCGAAGAAATCAATATAGATCTGGCAAATAAAACCAACAAAGAAGATACAACCAAGCTCTCAACACTACTTCACTTCCGAGTCTCAACAACGATCAGAAAACCCAGGCAAGTCACAGTCTGCACCAGATGCTGTGCCTATCACCACACTCAACGACACTGCCAGAGAAAACCGAATTGCATTCGTTGCGGAGAATCACATCATATCTCAGACTGTCAAAACCTTGAAGACATCAAATGCTTCCATTGCCAAGGAGAGCACTCAGCTACATCTAGTAAATGCCCAGCCTACCAAGAAGAAGAAACCAGAATTTTACAACGAAAGAATACACCACAAAATACTCCACTACAAACGCCCATCTACACTGAGAAAAACATATGGGAAGAACGGAAACGCCTGCAAGAAGAAAAATTAAAACCAAAAAGGACAGAGGAAGAAATAAACACCTGACTAACAGAAATTAGAAACAAAGCAGATTCAAGCACCAAAGCTCAGAAACAACCAGAAGATTCAAACTCAAACCATGGAATCCTGCAGATACTCATCGACATTTTTAAAACCAAATTCCTACCAACTCTCATCCAAGAAGCAAAGAACTGGCTAATAAACAACGGCCTGGACTGGCTAAAAACCAACTTAAAGGAGCTGATACCACAAATTCTCAAAACCCTAGTACAATGATGATGCACCCGGAAATTACCATACCCCCCCGAAAAAGATGCCTCACGAACACTGTTAACAAAATCCATCTTAATTTTAAGAACATGAGTTTGGAAGCAATTTACAAAGAAAATTTTACATTAAATTTAAGAACAAATACTTTCTGAAAATTAAGAACATGTTACAAAAAGTCAAAAAGTTATTTTTCTCGCAAGAAAACGCAAAAATCGGCAATATTTAGATTTCCCACGGACTGAACCTTTCCTTCCGGTGCGCAAGTTACAGTTCTATTCCAATTAAGTTCTTGTTTGCAGTTTACCGATTGGGTGGACTCGAACCTCGGACCTTTGGGTTGGAATTCCAACGCCTTAGACCACGGGGCCATCGGGACTTACCTGCGCGGAAAGCGGTCGGCTCCGACCTCATGCGCCACTACCCAAAGGGACATTCCCAGGATGACTAGCTGTTTAGTGCGCAAGGAGCACGTTTATCATTGAACTTTGGGCACTCAACAAGACATATCGCTATATACCGCCGGGTAAAATTCAATATTAATTCCTCCAGTTAAAATTAAACACGAAAATTCCATGTCCCAATTTCAAAACTTGGATGAATTTTTAAGAAGTACTTTGAATTTTCCGAACTGTTTCTTAAATATACAAGACAATCGTAAGTCTAATAATGCTGTTATGACATTTACATAAAATTTACTTAATTTTAAGAACTTACTTGTTATATTTTAAATCCTAATTTGATTTTTCAAAAATGTTCTTTGTTTCGATAAACTTTTATAAAATTTCATAACTTGTGAATATGTTCTTAAAAATAAGAGAAAATCTTTCCTTATTTTTAAGAACTTTTTTAACAGTGAAGGCCACTCCCTTGAAGGAGCAAAATAACAAAGGACTATTCAAACCTAAAAGATGGCTAATGAAGCCCACCTCCAAGAAGAGGAAGGTTCATAACCCCCAAAATCTCCTCCTACCACCCTTAAAAAGATGCCCTACGAGGGACTCTCCCTTGAAGGAGACACAGAAAGACAAAGGAACTATTAAACCTAAAAGATGGCGACTGAAGCCCACCTCCAAGAAGAGGAAGGTTTACTCTGACCCCCGTCACCCCCCAATCAGTTATCTCGGATGCTTCGCCAAAATTCTCTAATGGCTCTACAAATTCTGTCTTGGAATATTAACGGCCTGAGAGCCAGGAGACCAGAACTCGAAATCCTTCTATCAAAATACCAACCAGATGCCACGCTACTCCAAGAAACCATGCTATCAAGAACAACTGTATTAGAGCCTTTTAAACATTACCACATCCTGAGAAAAGAGAGAACATCCGGCTTCAGAGGAGGTGTTGCCATCCTTCTACAGGAAGAAATCGATTTTCAAACGGTGGAACCAGAAGAATCTAATGCAGAAACTATATCAACCATCATCACCATCAACAAGAGAAAAATTCAGATAACCTCAGCCTACTTCCCGCCAACCACCACTCGCAAAATGGACATCGACCAAATTAAAATCTTAAAGAACAATTTCATCCTGGGAGGAGACCTAAATAGCAAAAACGTGGAGTGGGGCCACAGAGAAACCAACAAGTTTGGCAGATGGGTATCTAACTGGGTGGAAAGCACCAATATGAATATAATCATACCCGAAGAACCAACGAGAATTTCAAACCGTATAAACGACATTAGCGACGTGCTCGACTACTTTATCACCAGCCCCAACGTGCGAACCACTCTAAAAGTTCTGTCATCAGATTTCTGTACATCGGATCATCTCCCGATAAAACTTGAAGTCCACAATTATAATCAACAAATAAACAACACATATTTTAAAACAAATTGGTTTAAGCTAATCAAAAGTCTAGATCGACCCGACAACCTCACAACAAACATAGAATATGACGTGGCTCACTTTACAGCGTCAATCCAGGCAGAAATGTTGAACAACACAAAAACTGTAACGAGAAGAAACCTGAATGCAATTCACCACACCCAGGAAATAAAAGATCTCATCCGAAAGAAAAAGAAGCAAATCAGCAATACCAAAGGAGCAAAACAAAGGAAAATAAAACCACCCTCAACAAACTGAAAAAAGAGCTCCATATAGAAGTTACAAACCATAAAGAAAGACTAAAAGTAGAAAGAATGCAGAAAATCGAAGACCCTTCAAAAAGATGGAAGATTCTCAAACAAGACAGACCAAAACTGCCTAGAATACCGACTCTGCTATCAGGAACCACTACAGCCAACACTAACCAAGAAAAAGCAGAAATGCTAGCAACATCACTTGAAGACCGATTCACTCCTCTTTCAACCCTACAAGACCCTCACCTCTGCGAACAAGTCAAATCCACCTACAACGCTATCCGACAGATGAAATCAGTAAACCCTCCGGTCCTAACAATACAAGAACTCGAAGACTCAATCAAGAAACTCAAGAAGAACAGCGCCCCAGGCACAGACGGCATCACCAACGAAGTAATTAAAAACCTCCCAGAAACCGCCAAGCTGCACCTCCTAAACATCTTCAATTAAATACTAGAGCAAGGAGAATACCCCTCCCTGTGGAAGATAGCGGAGGTAAAATTGCTCCACAAGCCGGGGAAAGATCCTAAAAACCCCAACAGTTGCAGACCAATCTCGCTACTATCGTGCCTCGCCAATTTTTTCGGACATCTACTTCTCACCAAACTAAACCACGACCACATCCCAGACCATCAGTACGGATTTAGACAAAACAATTCAACAACCCTTCAACTCTGCCGTCTTAACTGTGAAATCAAAAAGAACAAAAGCACCACTCAACCCATCCTCATCTCCCTGGACATCGAAGCTGCATTTGATAAAGTACCCCACCCAGAATTGCTCTACAAACTACAGAAAACCGACCAACCACAATGGGCTCTACCACTGATTTGCTCCTATTATACCAACCGATGTTTCCAAGTGAAGGTCCACGACTCTATCTCCAGCTCCAAGCCAATAGCGGCAGGCACAGCCCAAGGGGCGGTGATTTCACCACTTCTATAGTTTATACATCTCAGATATGCCAACCACCGATAACATCCATATATTTCAGTACGCAGATGATACAGCTTATCTTGCTAAAGAATCAACAAAAGAACAAAGTGAAGAACTAATAAACAAACAACTTAAAAAACTAGAAACATGGTGCAGAAACTGGAAAACTAAGATTAATCCCACCAAAAGCGAATGCCTATACATGATCGGATCCAACCCAAAGAAAAAACAAGGTCTAAAATACAACGGTGTGGAAATCCCAATGAGAAAACATCTAAAATACCTGGGTGTTATCATAGACACAAATTGCAGTTATAAACCCCACATAGATCACATCGAGGAAAAGCTCAACATGAAAGCACAAAGCTTGTCGCAGTACTTCCGCCAGAACAACATTCTCAGCGTTCAAACAAGAACTTTGCTCTATGACGTCCTAATTAAACCTTCAATAACGTATGCACTCCCGGCGTGGGACACGCTGTCCAACACACAGTGGGCCAGGCTTGAGGTCCTCGAGAGGAAGTGGATGCGGATGATTAATTTTCTACCTCCAGACAGCAAAAATGAAGATATATACAAGATTATGGAAACAACAACACTGAAAGAAGAAAGAAACAAGGCTAGAGAAAGACTGCTCCTATTCTGTGAAGAACATCAAGAAGAGAACACCACCTTCGGAATACTGCGCAAATATGCTAATTACCTCTCAAAACAAATACGACCTCAAACTAGAAGACCACAGCAAAACGACCAACAATAACACAACGGAGTTTTTTAGTGGGTTAAAATCCCACACTACCGCCTCAGACCATCTTGAGGGGGTGCCTACCCCGGGTCTCCCCTGGCGAGGGAGACTGGAGGGCCCATGGCGGGTAACCTCCCCTGGTAACAGGCGGGCAGGGGTTTTTCTCCGTGTGGACATGACCTTCTAAATAAACAAACCATCCTGATAGAAAAGACACAAAATAAATATTAACCTAGACAGCTAACAACGTCCTATGATCCCAAGCGGTGAGGAGATAGCTCTAGAGGTCATGTCCCCGCCCAAAAAAAAAAATACGATTTCACGAAATCCTAATAGGCACGAAGTACCTTAATGTTTCAGTTTCACAAAATAATTAGGCGAATGCGTAGAAATATTGACTTTAAAATTTCCAGCCTTTTGGATTATATTATTGAATGTGTTTTATCTTACGGTTTGATCAGCGTCACTATAGCGGATCAAATGCAAAAGGTGAGCTCTCTAGCTCAAATGATTTAGAAGTTAGTCTCTCAGTAAAATTTGTCCGATCAGCTTGATTTTTGAAGTAAGGGCGCGTAGTGCAACGAATATAAGAACACTGCTTTCACATTTTTGTTCTAACGTGTTCTTCCAAAAGAAATTTTTGAACTATTCTGCATGAGTTGAACCAACAGGTCCCTCCCCCTTTTCCCCCCCGTCACGGTCCTCCGGTCCTCCTCCCCTGCGCGCCGCACAGAGGGGCAGCGAGGGGCCGAGCGGGCGAGTACCTGCGACAATGCCGATTAGGCTTGGCTCGCCTTCGGAACTGGCACTATTCGCAGTCGGCTGGAGGAAGCGCCGCCGCCTTATAAATAGGGATAGCAACTTTACGTGTTTTAAAACTACAAATTATGCCAGAAAATTTCCCTTTCATATGCTCTTATTATGCTCTAAAAACAGAGTTTTATGCACGTATTATGCGATCTATTAAAGGCCAAATTTAAGCATTTGGACGTGTTTTGGCATATTGTGCGCTAAAAACAGTGTATTATGCGCGTATTATGCGCTAAAAACAGTATTATGCGCGTATTATGCGATTTTTAAAACACCAAATTAAATATTTTGACGTTTTTTGGTGCGCAAACGTACAAGATAGACAGAGGATAAAGGCACGGGGTGGTTATTTCTCTTTTAAAAAATTAATTAATGTGACCCCCCCCCCCCCTTTCCAGCTGGAACAAATGCAACGCGCGCGAGAATTCGAATGTTGGAGGCTAAAACAATCGAAAGACGACTCCGTAATAGGCAAAATACGTATAAAATACGCACAGGAAATGCCATAGAATGGTTAATTATGCGGCATAATGCTTTTTGCCCATTATGCTGCCGTTAAGGGCAAATTATGCGATTCGATGCTCATTGAATCTCGAACCTACAGGTGTCAAGGATGTCGAATATATAAGTCATATTGTTCTAAGACACTGTTTAGTTTTTTATGCTTTTATGCCAAAGCATAAAGTTGCTATCTCTACTTATAAACAGAACCGAGCGCGTTCGAAGTGGGAGTGCGCATTCCTCTCTTCCATGGTTCTAGGCTGGGACCTCCACTCAACAAAAGAAGGCTGGGGGAGGCGCCGCCCCCTTCGACAAAACGGAGCGCGTTTGAGGTGGGAGTGCCCAGTCCTCTCCCATTCGTGGTTCTAGGCTGGGACCTGCACTCAACAAAAAAAGGCCGATGGATCTGCGGCTAACGGCTCACGCGTCCACCTCGCGACATAACTCGCGTCAAGGCGCCACTAACGCACCAAGCGACTTTATCTATTTAGTTTAACTAAACTAGGTACATGTACGCCAGACACCGTCTCTCGTAACAGGCTTCGCGATAGATCGCGAAACACTGTTACGCTGCGACGGGCCTGCGTACATCTACCAAGGCCTGCGGCGCTGGCGAGCCTGCATGATTTAAGATATACAGTCAAATGCCCTAATTTCGGACTTGTGCCCTAATTTCGGACAGTTTGCAGAGAAGTGCTTATTTCAACCTATCTCGGTCACCTTTTGAGATATTTGAAATCCGAAGACGGCATCGTACAGTTTGCTGTAAAGAGTACCATATTTCGTCAAGTCGGTTGAAGTACCTTTAAAATTTTACAGCACACAGTAATTTAAAGTTAAAAAAAGAATATACAACAAAATTGCTGATTTGAAATAAGCTCCCCCCCATAAACATGGGCTCATGTAGGTGTGAGCTGCCCTATGGGTGGTCCTTTCTCGAATGAATGTTTGGTATTTTGGCTACAGAACTACGTAAATTATTATTTTTTAAGTCAAACCGTTTTTTGGTACGGCACGATTTTTAAAAGTGCTACAATTTCGGACAGTCCAATTCTGTGGCATAGAATTACATTTGTTTCCTTGTTTGTGCCAAAAGACTTATGTTTTCACCACCAGGAAGAAGCGAAATTGTACTTTTGACTATCACCTTTACAACGCCGTTTCCGGATTTGAGATACCTCAAAAAACGGCTAAGATAGGAAGAATTTAGCACTCCTCTGAATTTTGTCCGAAGTTACAGCACAATTGTCCAGGGTTAATGGCGTTCACAAAACCATCCCATTTTTCTGTCCAGTTTTCATCTCTCAGGGTTGAGTCAAAAAATCGGTTTGGATGTAATTCAACGAATTGTGACCTAGGCTATCCTGAGTAAAAAGTAAACCTGTTCGGTTAGGCCAAAATGCATGCATGTGTCCGAAATTAGAGCACCTGTCCGAAATTAGAGCACTTTCGTTCCTAATTTCGGACACTCTTCCGATGATTGCTGTAGCTTCCCATCTGTTGATAGAAATTCGACATGGGTATCATCCGACGTGTCTCGAGCCACAGTATTCCAAATCGCAACAGATTTTTCATATTTTATCATGCCTACACGTAAGAAAGGAAAAACCGCTCAATTCGTCCGAAATTAGGGCACTTGACACTACTCGTTTTAGCCAGGGGGCTGCCACCCCCTGGACCCCCGCTTTTTTTAAATTACGAGCCTGCATGGTATAAGATTTACTCATTTAAGTCAGGGGGCTGCTGCCCCCTGGACCCCGCTTTTCTTTATTTAAAATTGGCCAGGGGGCTACCGCCCCCTGCACCCCCGCTCGCCTCTTTTCATTATGTAACCAATTTTCCAATTTTTACGCGAAGGGCCCGAGCCCCAAAACCCTTCTCCGCAGGGCCAAACAGACAAGAGTTTTGCCGCAAGGATCGCATCTCGACAGATTACCCTGAAAACGACATCCAACATGCGTTTTGACGACTTTTCGTCCTCATTTACCACTGTAGTGGCTAAACAGTAAGATATAGAGCAAAACGGACGAAATTTTCGACCAAAGGATCGCAACTCGCCAAGAAACCCCTTAGGACACCATAAAATTTTGTAATTTTTAAAATCTAATTTTTTTAAAAAATATAAATCAATTTTTAGCAGGGTCAATTTTTGAGCTAGAGTGTTCATATTTGAACCCGTCCGAGCTTTTTAGACCAAGAAGCTACAAAAAAAAGTTCAGGTCGATATCTTAACTCGTTCTCGAGTAATCGTGCGAAGAGACACACAGACACACAGACAGACAGACAGACAGACATTGAACTTTTTTAGCACTCCAGTGGCGTAAGAGGCTTCGCTATCGCTCAGCCAATAAAAACTAGGTAGATGTACGCCAGACACCGTCTCTCGTAATAGGCTTCGCGATAGATCGCGAAACACTGTTACGCTGCGACGGGCCTGCGTACATCTACCTAGGCCTGCGGCGCTGACGAGCCTGCATGATTTAAGATTTACTCGTTTTAGCCAGGGGGCTACCGCCCCCTGGACCCCCGCTGTTACGAGCCTGCATGGTTTAAGATTTACTAATTTAAGCCAGGGGGCTGCCGCCCCCTGGACCCCCGCTTTTCTTTACTAGGTAGATGTACGCCAGACACCGTCTCTCGTAACAGGCTTCGCGAAAGCTCGCGAAACACTGTTGCGCTGCGACGGGCCTGCGTACATCTACCTAGGCCTGCGGCGCTGGCGAGCCTGAATGATTTAAGAGTTACTTATTTAAGCCTGGGGGCTGCCGCCCCCTAGACCCCCGCTTTTATCTATTAAATATAGGCCAGGGGGCTTCCGCCCCCTGGACCCCCGCATGCCTCTTTTTATTTTGTTATCAATTTTCCAATTTTTACGAGAAGGGGCCGAGCGCCCAAACCATTCTCCGCGAAGCCAAACGGACAAAATTTTCACCCAAAAGGGTCGCATCTCGACAAATTACCCTGGAAACGACACCCAGCATGCATTTTGACGACTTTTCGTCCACATTTATCGCTGTAGCGGCTTAACAGTAAGAGATAGAGCATAACTGACGAAATTTTCGCCCAAAGGGTCGCATCTCGTCAAATTACCCTGAAAACGACACCCAAACATGCATTTTGACGACTTTTCGTCCACATTTACCGCTGTAGCGGCTAAACAGTAAGAGATAGAGCAAAACGGACGAAATTTTCGCCCGAAGAGTCGCAACTCGCCGAGATACCCCTTAGGACACAATAAAATTTTGTAATTTTTAAAATCTAATTTTTTTAAAAAATAAAAATCATTTTTAAGCAGGGTCAATTTTTGAGCTAGAGTGTTCATATTTGAACTCGTCCGAGCTTTTTAGGCCAAGAAGCTGCAGTAAAAATTTCAGGTCGATATCTTAACTCGTTCTCGAGTTATCGTGCGAACAGACACACAGACACACAGACACACAGACAGACAGACAGACAGACAGACGGACGGACACTGAACTTTTTTAGCACTCCAGTGGCGTAATAGGCTTCGCTATCGCTCAGCCAATGAAATGTTACACAGACGAAATGAATGTGAAAATTGCAGTTACAGACCTGCAGAAATCGTTTTGCAAAGTTTCACGGAGGTTCAATACAAAGGAACAAAAGTGATTTACGCAAAAGACTCACGTAAATGTACACCAATTCAAGAATTCTGCTCACCAGATAGAAGTCAAACTTACCAAAACGTTTTCTGCAGGTATATTTCAACAACTAACAGCGCATTCAATTCGCCTTGTAAACGTTTATCGCTTGGGCAAGATTGGCTGCGGCCATGAAGGGCCATCATCAAGAAATACAAGCAGGCCCGCCCTTCTGCCAAACGTCGTTGCCAGCTCCGCTTTGCTACGCTGGCAACTCCGTTCGGCAGGGGGCGTGCCTGCTTGGCCTGCCGGCGGCGTTCGGTCTGGCCTTCGGCCCGACCCCTAAGTCACACAGAACGTCGTCTTAGCTTGTAAATGATCGGGCCTGCGGCCCGTAAAGGCATTCTCTTCGGAAAGAGGCAGTTTGTAACGGTGAACCACCGAAACTACAGCCCTCCCTCCTGCTTTGAAAACGTGCCGATAGTGACTAAACGGTCAGTTATTCGGCAAAAAAGGGGAGTCAGAAATCTCGAAAAATGTCGAAACACGTGAGTTCGGCCTCAGATGGAACGGTCGAACTCGGACTTTATTTGGCAGCAGTTGGCAACACTGAATTACGCTCGTCGAAACGATTTTAATGATATATGCGTCGAGGGGTGTCGAAAATTTAAAAAAAACTGTCGAAATATGTCGAAAACTTTCGAAATATGTAGAAATACGTCAAAAAAGTCGAAAAATCTCGAAATATCTTAAAAATGTTGAAATATATCGAAAAATATGGAAAATGTCGAAAAACATCGAAAAATATCGAAAAATGAGGGATAATGTCGAAAAATGTCGAAGAATATCAAAAATTGTCAAAAATGTTTACAAATATCAAAATATGTCGGAATATGTCAACAATGTCGAAAAATATCAAAAAACATCGAAAATTATCGAAAATTATCGATAATTATCGAAAATTATCGAAAAATATCGAAAAATATAGAAAATTATCGAGAAATGTCGAAAATAATCGAAATGTTTGAGTTTTGACGATTGGCAACACTGAAAATTGAAAAACGGTTGGCACCACTGAATTGCGCTCGAAAAGACGGTTCTAGAGAGATGCGGGTCTATGGGATTCGTAAAAGTTGAAAAGTGGGTCAATTTTGGGTGCTTTTTACAGTGTAGTCGCGAATTGGGTCCTTTTTATCGAAAAACGGTGGGCGCCATTGAACTGGACGCGAAAAGACGCTTCCGGGGAGGTACGGGTCGACGGGGTTGTGAAAAGTTGAAAACTGGACCAATTACGGGTGCTTTTTACAGTGTAGTCGCGAGCTGGGTCCATTTTTTCGTAAAAGGGTGTGCACCATTGAACTAGACGCGAAAAGACGCTTCCGGAGAGGTACGGGTCGACGGGGTTGGAAAAAGTTGAAAAATTTTTTTTTTGTTTATTCCGTGAAAACTTTAATAATTTTTTTCAGTGCCTTAACGAGGGTTGGCAGGATTTGCACCAGGCGTTTCGGTGTCCAGGAGTGACCCTTAAGATACCCTAAAAATTTCAACTCTCTAGCTCAACTCCTTCGAGTGGAACAGACAGACAGACAGACAAACAAACAAACAGACAGACACCAGATCGATTGCATAAGCCCGCTCTGAAGCTTTTTCAAAGCAGAAGGGCGGGCTAAAAATTAAAAAATTCTTACGCTAACGCGTTAAACGGCCCCCTTGGTTCGAACACTTACCTCAAAGTCAAAAAGAATTTAATAATATAAAGCCAGAACTATTGGTGATAGCCAAATCATGAATTTTATTCGCCAGACATCGGGCGCACATAATGTCGCCCAGCGGGCCAGCTGTCAACACCGCGCCTTGGAAACCACTGAATAGAACCACCAGCCAAGAATTAAAGGGTTCTAGTTTCACATTTGCCACACACTTACCATTAAATGAAATAGAAATTTAAAATATTAGGTCAAAACTCTCTGTGAGAGCCCAAATCGTGAATTTTATCCGCCTCACATTTGAGACACAAACATGGCGCCGAGCGGGCCAGCTATAAACAACGCCGCCTTGGTGTCCACTCAAACCAACCCAAAATATATTTTGCTAGTTTCATATTTATTAACCACGTAAAATGATTTGCAGGACTTTACCAAACAATCATGGGAGCCTCCACGCATTGACAGGGAACACAGAGGCAGACTAATTTGTATCTACGACTGAAAACAATGAACTGAGGACTGACTCTGAGGTTGGCGGTCTGTTATTTTTTCGGTAGAAATGAAGTAGGTTTCGAAAGGGCGGTACGGTGGTCACGTGCGAATTTCAGTGGTGTCATCTCTTTCTGGCGCAGTTAACTGAAGCAGAGCTTTGTTTGAACGCAGACTTTGGAGGTTTCTCTTTCGCTCCGCTGACGAGTCGAGCAACCAGAACTTCAAATCAAATTTCCAAAATTTCTGTAAGAGCGATTTTGATAAAACTTCGAAATTGCATTTAGAATATACAATTCTATAACTGCTGTAAATTTTATCAAAATCCCTTGGGCCAGATTTTGTTGTCCCATAGGGGCGATGTAGAACAACTGACTAACGTTTCGACTGATCTTAGAAGGCAACTTCGTTGCCTAAAAAAAAAGAAAAAGGAAAAAAAAAAGAAAAAAAAAGCTTCTTGGCCTTTTGGCTAAGATCAAAGTGTAGGACTCACGTTGGAATACAACTAGAGGGTAATACCCTCAGGGTCCTGCCAGGTCAAAGTCCGAAAAGCCGATCCCATTGCCACCCTCTCCCGGTTCGTCTTCCCTGGGGCTATAGCACAGGTGCTCACGCAGGAATACTGCTAGGGGGGAATACTCCCAGGGCCCTGTCAGCTCCAGGCCGTATGTCCCGAGAGGCCGGCCTAGCCCGGCAGCCATGCTGCCGAGGAAACCAGCCGAGCCTGCTGCGCACCACCTCTACCATGCGCTTCCATTTGGCACCTCATACTCTTGCCCTGAGGGCATTGATAGCAGGCGCATCCTCACCCTATACGGCGGTGCCCAGCTGTCCGGGCGGCTTCAAAACATCAAGAGGCACTACAAGAACGAGCATAGCGGGTGTGACTTCTCATTCGTTTGCTGCAATGAAGAATTCGACACAAGAATCAAGGCCTACGCGAGGAAGACGGCGACTTCACACTTCTACGACGCACACCCGGGAGTGCCGATCGAGGTAGAGGCGGAGGGCTTAATCTCCAATTCTTTCAACGGCTTGCAGGACCTTATGATCAAGGCTGCCCACCGCCGTCCCGCTGCCTCTCCTACCTCCACAGCAACACCGGGGTCTAGCGCCGCGTCCGAGTCGCCATCTACTCCAAAGCTCATTGGCGCGCGGCACTGTGAAAAATATCTTTGTAGATTTACGATAAATTTTCTAAATCGTGATTTACGAAATATGTTGTAAATTTATGATGGACCTTTTTTGCTCGCGAATGAATTTTAAGCCGATATGAAGTGCTTGTAATTTTACGATTTGCAATTGTGATTTTACAACTGCACTTCGTGGAAAATTTTCCCGTAAACTTACGACTATTTTTCACAGTGGGGCGGCCGCCATCGCAGCACGCGGGGCCTTCCAGCGGATGAGGACGCAACCGGAACTCACTCCTAGGAGAATCCCGGTGACGCCCGCCGCCCACCCCAGCTCCTGACAGACCAGCCACGCCAGCGGCTTCCGTAGTCCCGAGCCTTCCCGAGCCACCAACCAGCCCGGACGGCTGCGCAGACGGCGCCTCTCCCTCACCGGCCGCTTCACCACCCTCCCCCACTCCGCGCGGGCCCTCCCGGCATGCTTGTCCGGACAGAGCGCCTCTCTCACCGGTCGCTCCTACGCCATGCAGCCCCGCCCAGCCGGTATGTCCGGACCACCACGCAGACGGCGCCTCTCTCTCGCCGGCCGCTTTACCACCTGCCACTACGGAACGCCGCCCCGGACCGCCTGCCAGGTTTGATCATGACCTACCTCTGTCAAACCATTCTAATTCTTCCCAACCTGCAGGCGATTCCTGAAGGACGAGATGGCAAGAGGACTGGATCGGCAGGCTCCAAAGGACCGAGACAGCGGCCGACCCATGGGCAACATTCCAGGAGCAAATTAATTTAAAAGGTGACAGGGTTGGATTTCATCTCTCCGATTTGGCTGATTTTTGGTGGGAGTTTTAGTCCCCTAGAGGGATGCAAAAAGCCGGAGTATTAGGTCCGGCAAAAATTTACTGTCCAAACTGTAGCCATTTTTCCATTTTTTTAGGTTTTTCGACTTTAATTTGGGTATTTTGCACTTTGCCTAGGTTTATCCCACCAGGTGACCGGGGATAGGTAATTCCGACGAAAAAAACAACCGAGAAATCCAAATCTGGCCCCGGATTTGACTTACGACCCATACTTTCGGTAATATTGGCCAAAAACTGCCAAAAATTACCTAAAATGTCCCAAATCTTGGGGAAACGGTCAAAAAATCGTCTGTGAGGCTTCTCGTGGTACCTAAACTTTAGGAAATGAACCAAGGAATCCAATGAGCACCCGCCCATATTTTTTGGACGAACCGTTTAGAAATGGCAAGGTCGCAAAGTTAGACGAAAATCAAAACTTCAGTTTTTTAAAAAAAAATTGATCCTGTGTGGTTGTATTTCACCCTAGTATTACACTAGTAATGTCTTTTGCCATCCAGGGCCACTCTGTGTAAACAACGTTATGCGATAAACTTCAGCTTTAGCCCCTTGGAGGACCTGTAAGGGGGTGTGCGCGCTGGGTGTCCTAGAGGTCCTCTAGAGAGTATCAAAAATAGAGCGTCAGTTACGTACGTACGCACGCATGTCAGTTTTTCGAAAGGTCGTTTCTGATCGGTAAATGATGGTGTATTATATATATTTAGAAACAGCGGAATACTGATATTAATATTAATGTAAAATATTTGTGTAATACTTTGACATAAAATCGAATCTCACCTATCGCGTAGCCTCCAGAGTACGTTTTTTTTTCAGGACGGTGTGCGCAGGTACCGCATGTTTGATTTCATTGTATTTATTTATTTATGGATTGGTATTTATTAAACTCTGTTGCGTTCTGTTTATCATGGAGGACCGTAACAATTTCCTCAGAGCCATACTGTTGATGAATATTTCGAACAATAATGAGGAAGATGAAGATAGTAGTCGTGCTGCGGCAGTCGACTGCTGATATTGTGAGATACTTTAAGTATGTGAGAGGCTAAGGCTACTGCCATCAATATTTTAAAATCTTGCAATATTTAAGTCTGTACTCTCCGCTGTTTCTAAAAATATATAATACACCATCATTTACCGATCAGAAACGACCTTTCGAAAAACTGACGTGCGTGCGTACGTACGTAACTGACGCTCTATTTTTGATTTTTGTCTAACTTTGCGACCTTGCCATTTCTAAACGGTTCGTCCTAAAAACATGGGTGGGTGCTCATTGGATTCCTTGGTTCATTTAATAAAGTTTAGGTACCACGAGAAGCCTCACAGACGATTTTTTGACCGTTTCCCCAAGATTTGGGACATTTTAGGTAATTTTTGGCAGTTTTTGGCCAATATTCCCGAAAGTATGGGTCGTAGGTCAAATCCGATGCCAGATTTGGATTCCTTGGTTCTTTTTAAGTCGGAATTACCTATCCCCGGTCACCTGGTGGGAAAAACCTAGGCATAGTGCAAAATACCCAAATTAAAGTCGAAAAACCTAAAAAAAAAATGAAAAAAAATTGCCACAGTTTGGACAGTAAATTTTTGCCGGACCTAATATCCGGCTTTTTGCATCCCTCTAGGGGACTAAAACTCCCACCAAAAATTAGCCAAATCGGAGAGATGAAATCCAACCCTGTCACCTTTTAAATAAATTTGCTCCAGAAGACCCTCAGTGAGCTCACCGAGTCCCTGAAGCCCGCCGCACAGCCCGGCCAAGCACCCAGGAAGAAGCCCGTCCATGGCCGTGGGGGCACCCACAGAGGACGTCGCGGCCGCGGTGGCCGCCCCTTCACCAGCCGGAGGCCACAGTACAACCCGGACGAGGCGAGGATGCTTCAGCAGCTGTACCGGCGGGACGCCAAGAAGGCCATGCGGACCATCCGGGGTGAGTCCAGTCCATTTTGCACTGTCGATCCCACTACCATCATAGAGTATTTTTCCGAAGTCTACTCCCCCCGCGATGGCTCCGCCGGCCCCCCCGCCCTTTCCCGTGGCTGGCCTCGGGCCCCGACACTGCCAACCCCCCGGCCTATCCGTGCCGCCCACCCCTATGTAGGTCGAAAGAGTTCTCCGCCGCTGCCCAAATACCACGCCCGGCCCTGACGGTGTGTCCTATGCCACTTGGCGGCGTCGTGACGCTGGCGGCCACGTCCTGGCCCAGATCTTTGAACTCTGCCTTAAGAACAGTCAGTTTCCGGAGGCCTGGAAAAAGAGCAACACAATCCTAATCTTCAAGAAGGGAGACCCCGCGGACCTCTCCAACTGGCAGCCTATCGCCCTCTCCGACTGTGCCGGGAAAATTCTCTGTAGTATTTTTGCTGACAGACTAGGTAAATGGGCGGCGAAAACCAGCTTCCTGTCCTGGGTGCAGAAGGGCTTCACCCAGGCGGGGGGCTGCCTAGTAGAGGTGTGCGAATCGGGGTTTTTGTGTTCGAATCGAATCGAATCGAATCTCAAAAATTTCTTTCGAATCGAATCGAATCGAATCCTAAAAATTTCTTTCGAATCGAATCGAATCGAATCGGCTCCATTTCGAGTCCGAATCGAATCGGGGGTAAAATCCTTTGGTTTTACCTAATAACAACAATTAGCTTTACGCTGCTCTATAAATACAGTAACAATTGCGTATTGAGTCATGGTAAAAGCTAGAACTAAGTCTGGCTGGGACCGACGGCTTCCGTGTGCCCTACTTGGACCCCGAAGCGATTCGTCTGCGAACTTACCCGATTCGAAATTTCGAATTATTCGACATCGAATCAGTCAAATTCGAATTCGGTCGAATTCGAATCTGGCCGATTCGATTCGATTCGATTCGATATCGAACGATTCGCACACCCCTACTGCCTAGAGCACAATTTTGTGCTCCAGGAATGCATCGAGGATGCGGGGCAGCGGGGCTCTGAAATCTGCGTGGCGTGGATTGACCTGGCAAACGCCTTCGGCAGCGTGCCACACTTGTCCGTCCTGTCTGCGCTTCGCCGTGCCGGCCTGTCTCAGGACGAGACCTCCCTGATCCAAGATCTATACTCTAGCAGCGCCACCCGGGTCAGGCACGCAGATGGGTTCACTGAGTCAATCAAGTTCGGCGCCGGGGTGCGCCAGGGGTGCCCCCTCTCCCCCGTCCTGTTCAACATCGTCATGGAAGCTATTATAAGGACCGCCAAGATAGGCAACCAGGGGTACCCCCTGCGCGGCACCCCGGTGTCCGTGCTATGCTATGCAGATGACGCCGTGCTCGTAGCCCCCGACCCCACCACCCTCCAGCAAATGCTTGACCGAGTAGTCACCACCGCCGATTGGTTAGGGCTAAAATTCAAGGCTGGTTATATGCGCACAATATTGTGCACAATAAAATAAGACACCTATTCACACGACTGACCGTGCGAATAACTTATATATACCTAGTCCCACAATTTGTGCACATATGAGTAAAGCGGTTATTCACAGAAGTGTTTACATAAACAACTCCGTCTGAATTGTGTTAACAGCTAACGTTTTATAAATCGCACAACTTGTGTACAATAGGTTGACACTGCTACTCACACAATTCGCCAAATTATGCAATCACTCCGGAACCGTTTTCGCGCCTTTTCAAGTCGCTCATGCCTTTTTTATCGCCGTGTTAAACCTAATAAGAAGAAATGCCCGGATGAAAAGTGCACCAGACAAAAGTTCCGATGGGTGGATACTCTTATGAATGTGGCACCGTCTCCATCTAAATCTGTGATGTGGCCAGATACATCATGTGTCACAATAAGAAAACGAGGTGAAAATATTTTTTATGCCAGATATTTGTTTCATTTTACTCGTAGTTTTTACAACACTTGAAAAACAAAGGCTCTAAACAATACCTTTCCTTCTGCACTAAACTTTTAAGATACAGTACCTTATCTGAAGGTAGCAAGCTTAAAGGTGTGAAAGTCACATTAAATGACTTTAAAGAGGCACTAAACTTTGATTCCTTTCCTAAGGCTCAAACTGTGTTAGCACCTTTTGAAGGTAGGAGTTAGCACCTTTGTTTTTCAAGGCCTCAGTATCAGGTTGTGCATTGTGTATGCCTTCTTCTGACACTTTACTGGGCATGTTTTTGCGTTTTGTTGTTGCTTTGTTTATGTTTCTTCAAGGTTCATGAATCCTTTGAAGGATCCAACAGTTCTTGTGAGAACTTCAATCTGTCCTTGTCAGGACTCTTCTCTGCCTTTTTGAAGGCACTAGTTCCAAATGAACTAGAAAATAGTTGGTGAGTTAAAACTGTCAAAGGATTGTGTAGTGTTTTTCATCTGAATGAGCATGGTGATGGTTCTCTGATTGAAGCTCGTACACGCTGATTTCAGTAATGAGTTTTAGCTGTCAATAATCTAATTTCCATAGGTTTTCACCCAAAGTTTCATGTACCAAGAAAATTTTTTTTAACTAGGTCGATGTACGCCAGACACCGTCTTTCGTAACAGGCTTCGCGATATCTCGCAAAACACTGTTACGCTGCGACGGGCCTTCGTACATCTACCTAGGCCTGCGGCGCTGGCGAGCCTGCATGATTTAAGATTTACTGTACTCACTTAAGCCAGGGGGCTGCCGCCCCCTGGACCCCCGCTTTTCTTTGTTACGGGCCTGCATGATTTAAGATTTACTCATTTAAGCCAGGGGGCTGCCGCCCCCTGGACCCCCGCTCGCCTCTTTACATTATGTTACCTATTTTCCAATTTTTACGAAAAGGGGACGAGCGCCCAAACCGTTCTCCGTAGAGCCAAACGGACAAAATTTTCGCCCTTAGGGTCGCATCTCGACAAATTACCCTGAAAACGACACCCACCATGCATTTTGACGACTTTTCGTCCACATTTACCGCTGTAGTGGCTAAACAGTAATAGATAGAGCAAAACGGACGAAATTTTCGCCCAAAGGGTCGCAACTCGCCGAGATACCTCTGAAGACACCATAAAATTTTGTAATTTTTAAAATCTTATTTTTTAAAAAAATATAAATCAATTTTTAGCAGGGTCAATTTTTGAGCTAGAGTGTTAATATTTGAACTCGTCCGAGCTTTTTAGGCCAAGAAGCTACAGTAAAAATTTCAGGTCGATATCTTGACTCGTTCTCGAGTTATCGTGCGAACAGACACACAGACAGACAGACAGACAGACAGACAGACGGAAATTGAACTTTTTGAGCACTCCAGTGGCGTAATAGGCTTCGCTATCGCTCAGCCAACCAGACACCCTAAACATTTTGTTCAGATTCTTACTTTGTACTAGGTAGATGTACGCCAGACACCGTCTCCCGTAACAGGCTTCGCGATAGATCGCGAAACACTGTTACGCTGCGACGGGCCTGCGTACATCTACCTAGGCCTGCGGCGCTGGCGAGCCTGCATGATTTAAGATTTACTCGTTTTAGCCAGGGGGCTGCCGCCCCCTGGACCCCCGCTTTCCTTTATTACGAGCCTGCATGATTTGAGATTTACTCATTTAAGCCAGGGGGCTGCCGCCCCCTGGACCCCCGCTTTCCTTTATTTAAAATAGGCCAGGGGGCTACCGCCCCCTGGACCGAGGGGAAAATAACCGCTGAATTAGGTGTACAAATTTTGTTAATTGGGAGTGAATTGCCTTGAATTGGCTGTGAATTGGCTTGAATTGGCTGTGAATTGCCTATGAATCGGACTGAATTAGAGAGTGAATTGGCTTGAATTGGGTTTGAATTGGCTTAAATTTGCTTGAATTTCCTTGAATTGGCTTGAATTGAATTGAAATTAGATTTGAAATAGGTTGAATTGGCTTGAATTTGTTTGAATTGGACTGAATTTTTTGAATTAGTGGTGTACACTAAAGTCCGAGGTTATTTCCCCCTCGCCCTGGACCCCCGCTCGCCTCTTTTCATTATGTAACCAATTTTCCAATTTTTACGCGAAGGGCCCGAGCCCCAAAACCCTTCTCCGCAGAGCCAAACAGACAAAATTTTTGCCCCAAGGATCGCATCTCGACAGATTACCCTGAAAACGACACCCAACATGTATTTTGACGACTTTTCGTCCACATTTACCGCTGTAGCGGCTAAACAGTAAGAGATAGAGCAAAACGGACGAAATTTTCGCCCTAAGCAGGGTCGCAACTCGCCGAGATACCCCTTAGGACACACTAAAATTTTGTGATATTTAAAATCTATTTTTTTTTTAAATATAAATCAATTTTTAGCAGGGTTAATTTTTGAGCTAGAGTGCTCATATTTGAACTCGTCCGAGCTTTTTAGGCCAAGAAGATACAGTAAAAATTTCAGGTCGATATCTTAACTCGTTCTCGAGTTATCGTGCGAACAGACACACAGACACACAGACAGACAGACAGACAGACAGACGGACATTGAACTTTTTTAGCACTCCAGTGGCGTAATAGGCTTCGCTATCGCTCAGCCAATAATTTCTAAAAGCAATTTTTTATGCAAATTTTGTGTTTTTTAAAAGTTTTAAAAAATATAAACAATTTGTGGTAATTGTTTAGAACTGCGGCTCCGATCTGCGATTTATTCGCAGTAAGCGCTGCTAGCGTACTATACTGTGAGTGGCGCTCGGCCTGACCGCAGCAGCTAACGCGTGAACTACTTGGGCGTCGTTAATCTACTAGGCATTTTGCTCTCGGTGACGAACGATCTATGGCCCCCTAGCGGATGAGATATCATACAGCCATCGTACTACTCGCCGGCGAGTCACCGTACTGCTTCTGTCACCAACAACTGATTCTGCCAGGGATAGTGTGAGCTTTAGCCCCCGCGTCTATTTCGGCGCGCGCGCGGCCGGCGCGGTGCGGCGCGCGCACCCTTCGGCGCCCGTCCGATAGAGTGCGTACCAGCACCGCGCGGCTGCCGCGCGAGTTGTTCTCGACACGCGTGAAGAATCACACGGGAGCCTTGCGCTTACCACCTTCATTGACATCATTCAGATTAGAAAACTGGCACGTCGTAATACCCGCGTCTGGTTTCGCTGTGTGTCGCTCCTGCCGCGTCGTTGTCGCTGCGCCCATTTTGTGTGATCAATAAACTAGTGATAGATCCAGGACGTGATTTAACCCTACTGTGAATAGTTGCCGTCAGGATATTTCGCGGTCGTAGTGCCTTTACTGACTGTATGCTCAACTTAAAATAAGAGCTCAACTCGATTTGTACAATACAGCTGATTACGGACAGTTTCTCTTCATTGCCAAAAAAGGGAAAATCAGTGAATTTGTGGAATCAGTATCCCTAAAGAATGTACACAAATCATGGTTCACCCCAGCAACAAAATATCAAGCAACATAATTCACGAACACGCATGCCACCGTGCAGCACCTGCAGCACTGCATGTTTCCTTATAAGTTTAAAGGGTGTCGGTAAGGTTCGCACGCAAGAAATATGCTTAATACACAACTCTGATGTGTTACATTACTTTATCAGACCCGTTTTGAGGCGACGTTTAAGTCATCTGGCTGTAATTGGGCCGCAACCAAGCGTAGATCAGAGATTGGCTTGAGTTTCCCAGGCTAAGATAATCATGGTGGCCATAGCCACGGCCAAGAATTTACCATGGCCCCTTGCTCGATTACCATGGCCATCCTACTGGCCATGGTAAAACGGTCCATGGCCATCCGTGGCCCATGGCCATTAGCCATAGCCACACAATGGGCAGACAGTGGCCATAATAAAACGGCCCATGGCCACTCGTGCCCATGGTCAGACCATGGCCATGGTCGTACAATAACCATGGGCAGACAATGGACATGGTCGTAGAATAACCATGGGCAGACAATGGCCATGGTAAAGATAGCCATAGTGTGGTCATGGCCATGTGGCCATGGCGAGGCCATGGGCCGTATGATAATTTAAATGCCTATAAAACCTGCATTTATAGGAATTTTCTGACGAAACTTTGTATGTAGCTTCCTCCGCTTATAAAATCATACTTATTTACTTTTCTCTAAATGTGAAATTTTGGGTGCCCCATTACTCGGAAACGGCTTTAGTTAGGCAAAAACAAACAGCAGCATCGGTCTTGTCTCGATTTTTACACCCCTGGAACATACTCTGATCTTATCTCCGACCTAAAAAGAAACTTACTAAGTGACCTCGTACTTCGCACTTTACATTCCTATGGAACACGAGGCCATGGCCTGTCCATGGGCTATTCTGGCCATGACCTGTCCATGGCCTCTCCTGGCCATGTCCTGCCCTGGCAATGGCCTGTCCATGGGCTGTGCTGGCCATAGCCAAAAAATCCCATGAGCAATTTACAATGGCCGTTTGGCCCATGGGCAGTGCCCATGGTAGGCCGTGGCCATGGTAATGCTCATGGTTATCTTAGCCTGGGTTCAGGCAATTCCTGCAGTTTCCCCAGCAGAATCAGTTGTTGATGACAGAAGCAGTACGGTGACCCGCCGCAAGCAGTACGAGGACTGTATGGTATGCTCAACTTTGGAAAAAGCACAACTCGAGTTGTCCAATACAGATGCTTACGGACAGTTTCCCTTCAATTACATAGAAGGGAAAATCACTAAGGGTGTGAAATCAGTATCCCCGGCGGAATATAATGTTGCGAAAACAGCTGTAGAACGGAAAATCACTAAACGCTGAAGGGGCGAAATCGTACAAGATCACAGAGGTTAAATGTATGCACATGAAAAAATCAAAGCACAACTCGAAGTGTACAGTACAGATGCTTACGGACAGTTTCTCTTCAATTATATAGATGGGAAAATCACGAAGGGTGTGAAATCAGTATCCCTCAGACAATCAGTTGTTGATGACAGAAGCAGTACAGTGACCCGCCGGCGAGCAGTACGATGGCCTTATTGGCTGAGCGATAGCAAAGCCTATTACGCCACTGGAGTGCTAAAAAAGTTCAATGTCCGTCCGTCTGTCTGTCTGTCTGTCTGTCTGTCTGTCTGTCTGTCTGTCTGTCTGTCTGTGTGTCTGTTCGCACGACGGGCGGCAGCCCCCTGGCTTAAATGAGTAAATCTCACACCATGCAGGCTCGTAATAAAGTAAAGCGGGGGTCCAGGGGGCGGCAGCCCCCTGGCTAAAACGAGTAAATCTTAAATCATGCAGGCTCGCCAGCGCCGCAGGCCTAGGTAGATGTAGGCAGGCCCGTCGCAGCGTAACAGTGTTTCGCGATCTATCGCGAAGCCTGTTACGAGAGACGGTGTCTGGAGTACATTGGCTGAGCGATAGCGAAGCCTATTACGCCACTGGAGTGCTAAAAAAGTTCAATGTCCGTGTGTCTGTCTGTCTGTCTGTCTGTCTGTCTGTCTGTCTGTCTGTCTGTGTGTCTGTTCGCACGATAACTCGAGAACGAGTCAAGATATCAAACTGAAATTTTTACTGTAGCTTCTTGGCCTAAAAAGCTCGGACGAGTTCAAATATGAACACTCTAGCTCAAAAATTAACCCTGCTAAAAATTGATTTATATTTTTTTAAAAAAATGGATTTTAAATATTACAAAATTTTATGGTGTCCTAAGGGGTATCTCGGCGATCTGCGACCCTTTGGGCGAAAATTTCGACCGTTTTGCTCTATCTCTTACTGTTTAGCCGCTACAGCGGTAAATGTGGACGAAAAGTCGTCAAAATACATGTTGGGTGTCGATTTCAGGGTAATCTGTCGAGATGCGATCCTTGGGGCAAAAATTTTGTGTGTTTGGCTCTGCGGAAAAGGGTTTTGGGGCTCGGGCCCTTCGCGTAAAAATTGGAAAATTGGTTACATAATGAAAACTGGCGAGCAGGGGTCCAGGGGGAGGCAGCCCCCTGGCCTATTTTAAATAAAGAAAAGCGGGGGTCCAGGGGGCAGCAGCCCCCTGGCTTAAATGAGTAAAACTTAAACCATGCAGGCTCGTAAAAGCGGGGTCCAGGGGGCGGCAGCCCCCTGGCTAAAACGAGTAAATCTTAAATCATGCAGGCTCGCCAGCGCCGCAGGCCTAGGTAGATGTACGCAGGCCCGTCGCAGCGTAACAGTGTTTCGCGATCTATTGCGAAGCCTGTTACGAGAGACGGTGTCTGGCGTACATCTACCTAGTATACCTAGGTTCTGTATAGTTTTGTCAGTAATTGGCTGAGCGATAGCGAAGCCTATTACGCCACTGGAGTGCTAAAAAATTTCTATGTCCGTGTGTCTGTCTGTCTGTCTGTCTGTCTGTCTGTCTGTCTGTGTGTCTGTTCGCACGATAACTCGAGAACGAGTAAAGTTATCGACCTGAAATTTTTATTGTACCTTCTTCGCCTAAAAAGCTCAGACGAGTTCAAATATGAACACTCTAGCTCAAAAATTGACCCTGCTAAAAATTGATTTATATTTTTTAAAAAAAAAAAGATTTTACAAATGACAAAATTTTATGGTGTCCTAAGGGGTATCTCGGCGAGTTGCGGCCCTTCGGGCGAAAATTTCGTCCGTTTTGCTCTATCTCTTACTGTTTAGCCGCTACAGCGGTAAATGTGGACGAAAAGTCGTCAAAATACATGTTGGGTGTCGATTTCAGGGTAATCTGTCGAGATGCGATCCTTGGGGCAAAAATTTTGTGTGTTTGGCTCTGCGGAAAAGGGTTTTGGGGCTCGGGCCCTTCGCGTAAAAATTGGAAAATTGGTTACATAATGAAAAGAGGCGAGCAGGGGTCCAGGGGGAGGCAGCCCCCTGGCCTATTTTAAATAAAGAAAAGCGGGGGTCCAGGGGGCAGCAGCCCTCTGGCTTAAATGAGTAAAACTTAAACCATGCAGGCTCGTAAAAGCGGGGTCCAGGGGGCGGCAGCCCCCTGGCTAAAACGAGTAAATCTTAAATCATGCAGGCTCGCCAGCGCCGCAGGCCTAGGTAGATGTACGCAGGCCCGTCGCAGCGTAACAGTGTTTCGCGATCTATTGCGAAGCCTGTTACGAGAGACGGTGTCTGGCGTACATCTACCTAGTATACCTAGGTTCTGTATAGTTTTGTCAGTAATTGGCTGAGCGATAGCGAAGCCTATTACGCCACTGGAGTGCTAAAAAATTTCTATGTCCGTGTGTCTGTCTGTCTGTCTGTCTGTCTGTCTGTGTGTCTGTTCGCACGATAACTCGAGAACGAGTAAAGTTATCGACCTGAAATTTTTATTGTACCTTCTTCGCCTAAAAAGCTCGGACGAGTTCAAATATGAACACTCTAGCTCAAAAATTGACCCTGCTAAAAATTGATTTATATTTTTTTTAAAAAAAAAGATTTTACAAATGACAAAATTTTATGGTGTCCTAAGGGGTATCTCGGCGAGTTGCGGCCCTTCGGGCGAAAATTTCGTCCGTTTTGCTCTATCTCTTACTGTTTAGCCGCTACAGCGGTAAATGTGGACGAAAAGTCGTCAAAATACATGTTGGGTGTCGATTTCAGGGTAATCTGTCGAGATGCGATCCTTGGGGCAAAAATTTTGTGTGTTTGGCTCTGCGGAAAAGGGTTTTGGGGCTCGGGCCCTTCGCGTAAAAATTGGAAAATTGGTTACATAATGAAAAGAGGCGAGCAGGGGTCCAGGGGGAGGCAGCCCCCTGGCCTATTTTAAATAAAGAAAAGCGGGGGTCCAGGGGGCAGCAGCCCTCTGGCTTAAATGAGTAAAACTTAAACCATGCAGGCTCGTAAAAGCGGGGTCCAGGGGGCGGCAGCCCTCTGGCTAAAACGAGTAAATCTTAAATCATGCAGGCTCGCCAGCGCCGCAGGCCTAGGTAGATGTACGCAGGCCCGTCGCAGCGTAACAGTGTTTCGCGATCTATTGCGAAGCCTGTTACGAGAGACGGTGTCTGGCGTACATCTACCTAGTATACCTAGGTTCTGTATAGTTTTGTCAGTAATTGGCTGAGCGATAGCGAAGCCTATTACGCCACTGGAGTGCTAAAAAATTTCTATGTCCGTGTGTCTGTCTGTCTGTCTGTCTGTCTGTCTGTCTGTCTGTCTGTCTGTGTGTCTGTTCGCACGATAACTCGAGAACGAGTAAAGTTATCGACCTGAAATTTTTATTGTACCTTCTTCGCCTAAAAAGCTCGGACGAGTTCAAATATGAACACTCTAGCTCAAAAATTGACCCTGCTAAAAATTGATTTATATTTAAAAAAAAAAAAAGATTTTACAAATGACAAAATTTTATGGTGTCCTAAGGGGTATCTCGGCGAGTTGCGGCCCTTCGGGCGAAAATGTCGTCCGTTTTGCTCTAGCTCTTACTGTTTAGCCGCTACAGCGGTAAATGTGGACGAAAAGTCGTCAAAATGCATGTTTGGTGTCGTTTTCAGGGTAATCCGTCGAGATGCGATCCTTAGGGCAAAAATTTTGTCTGTTTGGCTCTGCGGAGAAGGGTTTTTGGGCGGCAGCCCCCTGGCTTAAATGAGTAAATCTCAAATCATGCAAGCTCGTAATAAAGAAAAGCGGGGGTCCAGGGGGCGGCAGCCCCCTGGCTAAAACGAGTAAATCTTAAATCATGCAGGCTTCCCAGCGCCGCAGGCCTAGGTAGATGTACGCAGGCCCGTCGCAGCGTTACAGTGTTTCGCGATCTATCGCGAAGCCTGTTACGAGAGGCGGTGTCTGGCGTACATCTACCTAGTCTACTAATTAAAGATGAAATTATCAGTAACGTAAAAAGGAATTCTTTCGTACTACTGACAAAAAAAGTTGTCAGTAGCTTATAAAGGTTTTTAAGCAGCAGGAATACTGACAAAGGGGTCTAAATAGTCAGTAACGGGCTGAGAGTGTAAATTTTAAATAGAATGTTGAACAACACAAAAGCACAGCAAATGAATAAAATAGTATAATTGACTCCATATTAATTTAAAGCAAAAACGTAGATAGAATACAGCAACAATGTTAGAAATTTTGTCGTAAATTAACGACGGATAAGTCGCTAATTGGCTGAGCGATAGCGAAGCCTATTACGCCACTGGAGTGCTAAAAAAGTTCAGTGTCCGTCTGTCTGTCTGTCTGTCTGTCTGTCTGTCTGTCTGTCTGTCTGTCTGTCTGTCTGTGTGTCTGTTCGCACGATAACTCGAGAACGAGTTAAGATATCGACCTGAAACTTTTACTGTAGCTTCTTGGCCCAAAAAGCTCGGACGAGTTCGAATATGAACTCTCTAGCTCAAAAATTGACCCTGCTAAAAATTGATTTATATTTTTTTAAAAAATTAGATTTTAAAAAATTGCAAAATATTATGGTGGCATAAGGGTTATCTCGGCGAGTTGCGTTCCTTAGGTCAAAAATTTAGTCCGTTTTGCTCTATCTCTTACTGTTCAGCCGCTACAGCAGTAAATGAGGACGAAAAGTAGTCAAAATGCATATTGGGTGTCGTTTTCAGGGTAATTCGTCGAGATACGACCCTTGGGGCGAAAATTTTGTCCGTTTGGCTCTACCCTGAACGGTCTGGGCATTGGGCGCTCGACCCCCTATCGTAAAATTTGGAAAATTGGTAACAAAATGTAAAGAGGCAAGCGGGGGTCCAGGGGGCCGCAGCCCCCTGGCTTAAATGAGTTATCTTAAATCATGCAGGCTCGTAATAAAGAAAAGTGGGGGTCCAGAGGGCGGTAGCCCCCTGGCTTAAATGAGTAAATCTGAAATCATTCAAGCTCGTAATAAGGAAAGGCGGGGGGCCAGGGGGCGGCAGCCCCCTGGCTTAAATGAGTACATCTTAAATCATTCAGGCTCGCCAGCGCCGCAGGCCTAGGTAGATGTACACAGGCCCGTCGCAGCGTAACAGTGTTTCGCGCGAGCTTTCGCGAAGCCTGTTACGAGAGACGGTGTCTGGCGTACATCTACCTGGGAAATAAAAGCGGGGGTCCAGGGGGCGGTAGCCCCATGGCTTAAATGAGTAAATCTTAAATGATGCAGGCTCGTAATAAAGAACAGTGGGGGTCCAGGGGGCAGCAGCCCCCTGGCTTAAATGAGTAAATGTTAAATCATGCAGGCTCTGAATAAAGAAAAGCGGGGGTCCAGGAGGCGGCAGCCCCCTGGCTTAAATGAGTAAATCTTAAATGATGCAGGCTCGTAATAAATAAAAGCGGGGGTCCAGGGGGCGGCAGCCCCCTGGCTTAAATGAGTTAATCTTAAATCGTGCAGGTTTGCCAGCGCCGCAGGCCTAGGCGAGCTATTGCGAAGCCTGTTACGAGAGACGGTGTCTGGCGTACATCTACCTAGTGGTATGCTTAACTTTGGAAAAGGCACAACTTAAGTTGTACAGTACAGATGCTTACGGACAGTTTCTCTTCAGAGGAGGAATCTCTAAGTGTGTGAAATCAGTATCCGTTGCAGAATCAGTTGTTAATGACAAAAGTAGTACGGTGCCCGCCGGCGAGCAGTACGATGGCGTTATGGCATGCTCAACTTTGGAAAAAGCACAACTTGAATTGTGCAGTACAGATGCTTACGGACCGTTTCTCTTGAATTACATAAAAGGGAAAATCACAAAGGGTGTGAAATGAGTATCCCTGGCAGAATCAATTGTTAACTAGGTAGATGTACGCCAGACACCGTCTCTCATAACAGGCTTCGCGATACACACTAAATGTAAATGTACTTTTTTGTGCATTCAAATGCACAGAACTACACATACCAAATTCTGCACGAATTCGTACATAGTTTTGCATGAATTTATTCGTAATTCTGCACAAATTTGTACCAAAAACGATTTGCAGAAATCTTTGTGCTTAATTATGTACTATTTATGCATAATTGTGCACAAATTTGTTCATAATTGTGCATGTGTAGTTCAGTGCATAAATGTGCACAAAAAATCTACATAAACATTTAGTGTGTAGATCGCGAAACACTGTTACGCTGCGACGGGCCTGCGTACATCTACCTAGGCCTGCGGCGCTGGCGAACCTGCATGATTTAAGATTTACTCGTTTTAGCCAGGGGGCTGCCGCCCCCTGGACCCTCGCTTTTCTCTTTTCATTATGTAACCAATTTTCCAATTTTTACGCGAAGGGCCCGAGCCCCAAAACCCTTCTCCGCAGAGCCAAACAGACAAAATTTTGCCCCAAGGATCGCACCTCGACAGATTATCCTGAAAACGACACCCAACATGTAATTTGACGACTTTTCGTCCACATTTACCTCTGTAGTGACTAAACAGTAAGAGATAGAGCAAGACGGTCGAAATTTTCGCCCATAGGGTCGCAACTCGCCGAAATACCTCTCTGGACACCATAAAATTTTGTAATATTTAAAATCTAATTTTTTTTAAAAAATATAAATCAATTTTTAGCAGGGTTAATTTTTGAGCTATAGTGTTAATATTTGAACTCGTCCGAGCTCTTTAGGCCAAGAAGCTACAGTGAAAATTTTAGGTCGATATCTTGACTCGTTCTCGAGTTATCGTGCGAACAGACACACAGACAGACACACAGACAGACAGACACACAGACAGACAGACAGACAGACGGACAGACAGACACACGGACATTGAACTTTTTTAGCACTCCAGTGGCGTAATAGGCTTTGCTATCGCTCAGCCAATGACAGAAGTAGTACGGAGACCCGCCGGCGGGCAGTACGATGGCGTTATGGTATGCTCAAATTTGGAAAAAGCAGAACTCGAGTTGTACAGTACAGATGCTTACGGACAGTTTCTCTTCAATTACATAGAAGGGAAAATCACTCAGGGTGTGGAATCAGTATCCCTGGCAGAATCAGTTGTTGATGACAGAAGCAGTACGGTAACCCGCCGGCGAGCAGTACGATGGCGTTATGGTATGCTCAACTTAGTGTTCCCAGATGCTGTCGGCCGATGATACCTCACAGGCTGGCCAAAAATCCCTCACAGCGCCGAAAAATCCCTTTTCCCCTGTGTTCACTACTAGGTAGATGTACGCCAGACACCGTCTCTCGTAACAGGCTTCGCGATAGATCGCGAAACACTGTTACGCTGCGACGGGCCTGCGTACATCTACCTAGGCCTGCGGCGCTGGCGAGCCTGCATGATTGGCTGAGCGATAGCGAAGCCTATAACGCCACTGGAGTGCTAAAAAAGTTCAATGTCCGTCTGTCTGTCTGTGTGTCTGTCTGTCTGTGTGTCTGTCTGTGTGTCTGTTCGCACGATAACTCGAGAACGAGTTAAGATATCGACCTGAAATTTTTACTGTAGCTTCTTGGCCTAAAAAGCTCGGACGAGTTCAAATATGAACACTCTAGCTCAAAAATTAACCCTGATAAAAATTGATTTATATTTTTCAAAAAATTAAGTTTAAAAAATTACAAAATGTTATGGTGTCCTAAGGGGTATCTCGGCGAGTTGCGACCCTTTGGGCGAAAATTTCGACCGTTTTGCTCTACCTCTTACTGTTTAGCCGCTACAGCGGTAAATGTGGAAGAAAAGTCGTCAAAATACATGTTGGGTGTCGTTTTCATTGTAATCTGTCGAGATGCGATCCTTGGGGCAAAAATTTTGTCTGTTTGGCTCTGCGGAGAAGGGGTTTGGGGCTCGGGCCCTTCGCGTAAAAATAAGACTAGGTAGATGTACGCCAGACACCGTCTCTCGTAACAGGCTTCGCGATAGATCGCGAAACACTGTTACGCTGCGACGGGCCTGCGTACATCTACCTAGGCCTGCGGCGCTGGCGAGCCTGCATGATTTAAGATTTACTCGTTTTAGCCAAGGGGCTGCCGCCCCCTGGACCCCCGCTTTTACGAGCCTGCATGGTTTAAGATTTACTCATTTAAGCCAGGGGGCTGCCGCCCCCTGGACCCCCGCTTTTCTTTATTACGAGCCTGCATGATTTGAGATTTACTCATTTAAGCCAGGGGGCTGCCGCCCCCTGGACCCCCGCTTTTCTTTATTTAAAATAGGCCAGGGGGCTGCCGCCCCCTGGACCCCCGCTCGCCTCTTTTCATTATGTAACCAATTTTCCAATTTTTACGCGAAGGGCCCGAGCCGCAAAACCCTTCTCCGCAGAGCCAAACAGACAAAATTTTTGCCCCAAGGATCGCATCTCGACAGATTACCCTGAAAACGACACCCAACATGTATTTTGACGACTTTTCGTCCACATTTACCGCTGTAGCGGCTAAACAGTAAGAGATAGAGCAAAACGGTCGAAATTTTCGCCCAAAGGGTCGCAACTCGCCGAGATACCCCTTAGGACACCATAAAATTTTGTAATATTTAAAATCCAATTTTTTAAAAAAATATAAATCAATTTTTAGCAGGGTTAATTTTTGAGCTAGAGTGTTCATATTTGAACTCGTCCGAGCTTTTTAGGCCAAGAAGCTACAGTAAAAATTTCAGGTCGATATCTTGACTCGTTCTCGAGTTATCGTGCGAACAGACAGACAGACAGACAGACACACAGACAGACAGACGGACATTGAACTTTTTTAGCACTCCAGTGGCGTAATAGGCTTCGCTATCGCTCAGCCAAAAATTGGTTACATAATGAAAAGAGGCGAGCGGGGGTCCACGGGGCGGCAGCCCCCTGGCCTATTTTAAATTAATAAAAGCGGGGGTCCAGGGGGCGGCAGCCCCCTGGCTTAAATGAGTAAATCTCAAATCATGCAGGCGCGTAATAAAGAAAAGCGGGGGTCCAGGGGGCGGTAGCCCTTCTGGCTTAAATGAGTAAATCTCAAATCATGCAGGCTCGTAATAAAGAAAAGCGGGGGTGCAGGGGGCGGCAGCCCCCTGACTAAAACGAGTAAATCTTAAATCATGCAGGCTCGCCAGCGCCGCTGGCCTAGGTAGATGTACGCAGGCCCGTCGCAGCGTAACAGTGTTTCGCGATCTATCGCGAAGCCTGTTACGGGAGACGGTGTCTGGCGTACATCTACCTAGTTTAAGATTTACTCGTTTTAGCCAGGGGGCTGCCGCCCCCTGGACCCCCGCTTTTTTTTCTTTTTTTCTTTTCTTTTTGTTTTTTTACGAGCCTGCATGATTTAAGATTTACTCATTTAAGCCAGGGGGCTGCCGCCCCCTGGACCCCCGCTTTTCTTTATTACGAGCCTGCATGATTTGAGATTTACTCATTTAAGCCAGGGGGCTGCCGCCCCCTGGACCCCCGCTTTTCTTTATTACGAGCCTGCATGATTTAAGATTTTCTCGTTTAAGCCAGGGGGCTGCCGCCCCCTGGACCCCCGCTTTTCTTTATTACGAGCCTGCATGATTTGAGATTTACTCATTTAAGCCAGGGGGCTGCCGCCCCCCGGACCCCCGCTTTTCTTTAATAAAAATAGGCCAGGGGGCCGCCGCCCCCTGGACCCCCGCTCGCCTCTTTTCATTATGTAACCAATTTTCCAATTTTTACGCGAAGGGCCCGAGCCCCAAAACCCTTCTCCGCAGAGCCAAACAGACAAAATTTTTGCCCCAAGGATCGCATCTCGACGGATTACCCTGAAAACGACACCAAACATGCATTTTGACGACTTTTCGTCCACATTTACCGCTGTAGCGGCTAAACAGTAAGAGCTAGAGCAAAACGGACGAAATTTTCGCCCGAAGGGCCGCAACTCGCCGAGATACTCCTTAGGACACCATAAAATTTTGTCATTTGTAAAATCTTTTTTTTTTTAAAAATATAAATCAACTTTTAGCAGGGTCAATTTTTGAGCTAGAGTGTTCATATTTGAACTCGTCTGAGCTTTTTAGGCCATGAAGCTACAGTAAAAATTTCAGGTCGATAACTTAACTCGTTCTCGAGTTATCGTGCGAACAGACACACAGACAGACAGACAGACAGACAGACAGACAGACACACGGACATTGAACTTTTTTAGCACTCCAGTGGCGTAATAGGCTTCGCTATCGCTCAGCCAATTATAACTGCCCACCCCTGCGCTGGTTTTGTCACCCAAATTGCTGAGGTATCCTTTCTATGTGTGAATGGAGATGCTGTGGATAAAGATTTTACCCATAGAGAATATTTCGTCCGCCGCGGTCCCGCCGCGGGTCCGCCTGGCGGACGGCGCACTCCGCCGAGCGCAGGTCGGCGGACCCGCGGCGCATGGTGCTTGACCAGAAGAGCGCAACGCCTTGCAAGTCAACGGCGCGCAGTTGACGCGAACGCTTACAACCATCACCTCGCTCGCACTTCGCCGCGCTGACGGCGCAGACGTGTAAGATCATGACTCCGCCAGTAGTCCGCCGTGCGAAGCGCGCCTGTTGTAGCACTTGACCAGAAGGGCGGCCCCGCCACCGGTCCGCCAGGCAGCCTCCGCTCTGCCGCGCTTGCAGCCGCTCCGCCCGGGGTGCGCTTGGCGCACAACGCCAGGACACACCGCGCGGCAAGTCCGCCGAGCGTGCGTCTGGCGCACTCCTGGCGGACTACGAGGCGCGCGTCTCCGACCGCTTTCCGCCGCGCGGATCACGCCTGCAGTGCGCCGGGCGCACTCGAGGCGGAATGCCTCCCGCGGATCATTGGCACATTAGAAAAAAAATCAGACCACGCGACCGCGACCAAAAAGTTCCGGAGCGCCGGAACTTGAAAGCAGATGATACGTATGGTAGATGTCCCTACGCGTCGCAGGCTGCAGGGCAGCGGAGCGCTGTCGGGCTGGGCTAGGAGGGGGGAGGCGCGGGGTGGGAGGGGGGACCGGCCCGGCGGCCCGGCAGCACAGCGTCCCGAGAGGTGGCGTGGAGTAGTGAGGGGCGCGCGCCGCGCGCCGAGCGCCGCGCGAAATTTTCCCCCCTACGTATAATATTATGCCACACTGGCTGCTCGCTCTACCGGTTGCTCTCTGCTGGCTGCGCTGCTCTCTCTAGGCTGCTCGCTGTATGACAGTACAAGCAGGCTGATACCTTCGTATCATCTGCTAAAAATTCTCTTCACTCGTTCCTCCTTTTCCTTGTCATTCCTCGCACCCCACCCACCTCCCTTCTTCCCTCTCTCCCCCTTTCCCCTTTTCCCCCTACCACCCCTCCTCATCATTCCATCGCCTCTAAGACTCATGTGTAGCCGGGTCAGTCCTACTGGCCGCGAGATACGCATTTTGTTCGGCAGTGCCAGGATTCGATCCCCAGCCATACCAAACTCAGCGCTCACGCTTCGGTCGGAACCTACTGAGCTACGGAGCCATCGTGCCGACAGACTGTTCTTCGACCCATCACATTACAAACACTGCATTGTGTCTCTGCACTGCTGCTCTCCACCCCGCCTCGCCTCGCCCCCACCCTGCTCCTTCTGCCCCTCCTGCCCCTCCCACCCCCGCCCCTTCTGAGAGCGACGTTGTGTTGGAGGTTGGAGGCTCACACTGCCGGCCTGCGCTGAGGAAGGCCAAGTCAATGACCGGACCCTTCCGGGGAAACAATAGGTTGGCGTGCCGGGGTGGGTCCTTTTACCAGATACCGCGCGGCCGGCGTTGACGAGGGTGTGACAAGTGGTGAGCGACTCGGACCAGAGAGAAGGAATACGGCAGAGTCGCCAACGCAGTTTTATGGTCTCTCATCCTAGCGGGTCAATAAGGCCCACGTGTTCGACTATAAGCGTACTGTAGCCTCCTGATCTGCGCTGCAATTGGTCAGACAGCAGGTGTGTGTGTGTGTGTGTGGGGGGGGGGGGGTTGCAGTGGTAGGACTACGTCCAAAGCGAGTAACTGTGCGGCCGCGGCTCTGACCTTCTCCCTCTGCGGAAACGCGTGCGCAAGACAGAGACGAACAACAGAAAGTGTCGAACGCGGCCACTTACCGTCGCGCGCGGCCTGGGCGCGCGGATTCTGAATTCCAGCTCAATGGACTTCAAACTGCGTCTTCTGCAAACGCAAAAGCCCGCTCTTTGAGCAACTCGGACTTGCTCGGATAATGTAATGTATTTTTAACATCTGGCGACACTGACTTCTCAACTCTAAACTGATTCGAATGACACCAAACAGTACTCAAATACTCTAATCCCCACTCAACTAAGAGCGCAAATGAAATTTTATGCGCTAATCGCGGACGAAAAAGAAAACAAAAAGAGTGACACTCGAAAAGTCTTATTAACCATCCCTAGTTAAGCTACCACGAATTTCGGACACTCGGACACAAAATAAACTAACACCGTTCTGTTTGTAATACACTGTTTTTGAAGTACTGTGACGTCACGTTCTTTTTCATGTGAAAAGTGTCACATTATTTAAAATGTAATGTCACATTCACGATGTAGAAAGACCCGGTGGCGGCACAGTCGCGGCAAACCGCACAAAAAGTGGCACCACGGATCGCTACGTTAATGCAGTACGCGCCGACACCGCCGCAGCGCTGCAGTCGAGCGGTGTGCGCCCCCCACCCTTCCCGGCCCGCTCGGCTGCCTCGGCTGAGCCGCCTCGGCTCGCCTCGGCTGCCTCGCCTCCGCTCGTCGGCTCCTCTCCCCGCGCCTCCCCCCGCCACCCCGCCCGCCTCGCCTCTGCCTGGCCTATCGGCAGCGGGCTGATCTGTGTGCTGGGCTCGGCTGTTTTTGTGGGAAAACTTTTTAGCCCAAAACGTGTAAAAAAATTTATTTTGAAAAGAAGCTCTGCTGTTTGTGGTGTGGTGGTCTTTTTATCGATTTATTTCTTGGAGACGACAATCTGACAAAGTCATGTAAGTTAAAAAATTTCCAAATGCAAAAACATGTTTGGTTTGGAGGTTAAAGGACGGAGGTGATTATTTCATGAAAGTTTTGCTTGTTTTGCCAGGTCTCTTTTCCTACGCTTGGTTTCAGCATAAACTTTGTTGGCGTCGGCACAAGTGAAGTGCATCCTACAAATCATGTAGAATGTCACCACAGATGCTGTCAATGTTCTTGCATGGACCTCACAGCCAACCCTTTGCAGTTCAACTCCAGTTAGCCGTTCCAGAGTGTCGAACAGCAGCATTGTGTGTATTTGAGAGTTGACTGTGGAAGTCAGCACGGCATGCTCTAACTGCAAAGTTTTAGCAAAACAGTTATGTGAGTGTATTTATGAATTTAAGTGAATTACTATTGTGTTATGTACCTGCATGATGAGCTCAAACAGACTGTCTTATGGTTTGAGGAGTCCACCTTAAGTTCTTATGTCCGTCAATAATTCTCGTTCTAGGGGCAGTCTATCATCTGGAGCATGGAGGCTTACATAACACTCATTGCAAGACTTGGCAGGTTCCATCTTCCTTGCCTTTCGACAGATGTAGCCACCAAAGTACGTCATTGAGTGAGTGTCAATTGCTTTTTCATAGACAGTTTGCATATCATCATTTTCAGGAAATGGTATTGCCCCATCAATAATCTCATCAATTTTTCCCTCTAGGTCGCGTCGTCTCTCTTCATTTCTTTCTCCAACCACATCTTTAAGTTCAAGGAGTGAACTTAAAATGTCCCCGCCCTTAACATTACTCCCTCTTGGAGGTTTAACAAGTGAATAAGTGGTGAGGAGCCTGTACACTTCGATGAACATCTTTGGGTCTGGATGATCACTTGAGCCACATGCATATCTCAGTTGCCCCAAAAAGTGCTGTATTTAAGATTAAAATTTAAAGTATTTTTTTGTTTTTTGTTTTAAAAATGTAAAATGGTGACAGGAGAATTTTCTCATCTCTAAAGCATCTTGGTTGAGTCGTCTTGTCATTAAGTATTGATAATTGAAATTGTCATGAAGGTATTTTATCAAGTCAAGAGCAGTATTAACTGTCACTCTGAATCCTAGGTATGTGCTTTTAGTAATTTCATCAATGTGTCCAACACTTATTCTGTCTGCAGATATGACTCTCTTTTTAATTTTTTTTTTGGTTGCAGGTTTTCTTTTTCACGCTCAGCGTTGACTGCCAGAAGTTTCTTCTCCCTAATGAGATCTGCCTTTGCCTGCGCCATCTCATCCATTTTCTCCAGGTATGTGAGGAAATCTCTCAGAACCTGTATTACAGGTCATAAATTAGTGATTTGAAATTAGTTTAGGTGTTTTAAAGTTAATGTAAACTTTACTTGTTGTTGGACAGTATTCTCATCTGGCCTCAATCCATCTGCTGGGCTCCTTGAATTCATAGCCTCCACTACTGCATTGATACGCCGCATGAAATTAATAGTAGGCTGGCTATCAGAGAGCCCCTCTTCCCCACGCAGCTGGTAGTCTTCCATTGCGGAAGCAACAGTATTAGAGAAAAACTACAATGGGACACCGGTGAGGATTAGTTCAAATCATTTTACACTAAGTAAAAGGTGAGTTTTATTATTTTGATTCGTACCTGCATAGCCATTCTAACATTCATTCTCTGATATGTAGTTGGATTCAGGTGATCTCTAGTTAAAGTAAAAGCGGCTCTAATACCCCTTCCTTCCTCTAACTTCACCACTGCCTCATAGTGGCTAAGTTTAATTGTACCCTCTGGAAGCTGAGGAAATGATAAAATTAATTGGTGCTATGAAAGTTTAGAGAGCCAAGTAAGAAGTTAGACAATAACCTCCAAAATTTTCTGGTTGACAACCCTGGTCCAGAGTCTCTTCATGAGATGAGGGAAGTCAGAACCGAAGTGGAGCCTTCTTGTCTGATCTACAGGATGTTGGCATGAATTGTCATTTTTAGAGAGGCCAAACAAATTCCACATGCTTCGGTTCCATGTTGCCCCATCTGTGGTTACACAGTCCACATGGTAACCTGCATTTTCAAGAAGAATGGTGCCCTCCAATACAAGTTTTTGCAGCACTGGTCCTTTCACAGCTCCAGCGCTCAGAAATGCCCCAATCGCCTGCACCCATTGGCCACGGAATGGTTGGAACATTATTACCAAGGCATGGTCTCCCCGTTTATCTTTATCTTCATCAGGTGTGTATTTTCCTAAATTTACCAGACCATGTACTTTCAGTGAGTCCCCCTCAAAATGAACTCTCTCTGTGAGTGCCATCTCATCAAGAAGAAGGGTGCCTGCCAATACCGGTAAAGTAAACAAGTATGCTGCTTACCAACTATTAAGTATTTTTAATTAATTACATACCATGTCTGTCGCTGACAGGGATATATTGGGCCTTTTCTTCCAGTAGAGAGAAAGTATTCTCTTGGAAAACCCATTCTGGTCTCAGTCTCTTAATGTACGAGGGGAAGGTAGGGGAAGTTTATTTTCTCTTCTCAATTTCCGGTACAAAGCTGGTCCTTTAATCTTCATTAGAAGACATTCGTATATCCACTCAACAGTGTACCTCCTGCCTTTGAGTGCTACACTTGAACACTTAAAAACTGTTCTGACCATTTCTTTTTGTTCTTCTGGGACCGTTGCAATAATTGACTCAACTTTTCTTTGTGGTACCTTTGCTAATTCTTCACGATTTAATTTAAGTTGATTTCTCAAAGATGTAACCTGGTTAAGATTTCTTTTTTAAAATTGTTTTAAGGGGTTAGCAGTGATTTCCAAAATTAATTTTATGAAGACTTTACCTTCGCCTTACGCCTCTTGTCTGCTTTACGTAAGTTTCTAACTTTATCCCTCAGTCTTTTTACTTGTACAGAGGAATCATCACTTTTTCGTGACTCTCTGGATTCAGCATATTTTACAGCCTTTCTTTTGCTGTTGCAGAAACCACAACGAAGGATAGGCCTACCAATTCCCCTCTGCAAATAGCCTGGACACTGCTCAGCCCATTTCTTCTCTCTTGAGTCTGTATCAGTGTACCCCACGCAGAGTTTCCATGAATTAATTCTGTCAAGCAGTGACTCCACTTCTGTTTTGCTAGACAGGTTTGGTGAGTAATTTATTTCTCTGTTATTGATATAAATTTTTGGTTGCAGGCTGTTTTTGAAAATTACTTTTACATCAATGTTAAAATTGTTGTTCATTCTTGTGTAAGCCAAAACAATGCCTAAAATTAATAAATGCCTGCTATGAACAATTGTATTTGACTTGACTTTCAAAGTATTTCCCTCTGACTGACCTTTGGAAGTGTGAGTGCCCCACATGCTGCTTGGCAGCCGCAAGGTATTCACTACACTTTGAAGTAGTCGAAAGTCCAAACAAGTTGCCCTTTTAGTGGCTGGTGTTGATGTCAGTAGTGATGGTGCCATGGAACCCGACAAATCGATACTACTTCTCTCGTCCAGGGACGGAGTTTCAGACCACCTGTCAAAAGGTTACCAATGTCATAGAAGTACCGTAGAGGACAGGGATTTGGAACGCAGGACTAGTTGGTACCTGCTGCTGCTGTCAGCAGATGGGGGCAGGAATGTCATGAATTGGGAAGCATTACTAGTGTCCCTGGAGCTGGTTGGAGTTTGGGGTGGCACCGGTTCCACTGATCGCCTGCTTTGCTGCTCCACCTTCCCGACGTCGACCTCAAGGTCGGACGGGGGCGGGGGAGGCTGCTCAGCGACGCCCTCGTCGACATCCACGTCGACGCCCACCTCACGCTTCACCACCGTCTCGACGCCGTCGGCGAGACAGGGGGGGGGGCACGGCCAGGGGCGGGGGCGGGCGCACCAGCAGCGGAGGCGGGCGCACCGACAGCGGGGGTGGAGGTGGGGGCGGCACGGGGTGTAACGGCACCTCCGTCTCGACGCCGTCGCCAAGGCAGGAGGAGGCCGCGGATGGGGTTTGGGGAGGCTACTGGTACACCTGCAGCGGGGGCTGCACGGCGCGCAGCTGCAGGGGCCCCTGCCCTGCAGCCAGCTGCAGCGGGGGCTGCACAGGGCGCAGCTGCAGGAGCCGTTGCCCTGCTGGCAGCTGCTGAGGGGGCGGCACGGGGCGCAGCTGCAGGAGTCGTGGCCCTGCTGGCAGCTGCTGAGGGGGCGGCACGGGGCGCAGCTGCGGGAGTCGTGGCCCTGCTGGCAGCTGCAGCGGCGGGGCGCAGCTGCGAGCGGGCCCGCGCAGCTGCAGCGGGGGCCACGCTGCCCTGCTGGCAGCTGCAGCGGGGGCTGCACGGCGCGCAGCTGCGGGGGCCCCTGCCCTGCTGGCAGCTGCAGCGGGGGCTGCACGGCGCGCAGCTGCGGGGGCCCCTGCCCTGCTGGCAGCTGCAGCGGGGGCTGCACGGCGCGCAGCTGCGGGGGCCCCTGCCCTGCTGGCAGCTGCAGCGGGGGCTGCACAGGGCGCAACGGTAGGGGCCGCTGCCCTGCTGGCAGCTGCAGCTGCAGGGGGGGCGGCACGACGGCGACTCCAAGGTGTACACTGTTTATTATGTGTTAGTGGTTGCAAGTTGACTGTCTAATAAATGAGCAATGCTTTGAAATCTACCTCTCTTGAGGGGACGGGGGAGGCCACTCCAGCATGTCGTCTCCGAACAGAGTGGGGACCGCATTTGGCAAAAGTTTGGGTACGGACCGTTTAAAGTACTCTACCCTCCCATCTTTCAACACAATCCTCTCGTGCGTTATAATTAGGTCTCGGGTGAAGTGGCGGGCGCAAACTGCCGTGTGCCGGTTTACCCTGTTCGGTGTTCTCTCATTCCATCGAACCAGTAAATCCTGGCCAATGATCATCAATTAAAATTGAACGCAACTATTCAATAATTTAACATAAGTCTTGCAACCCTACCGTCGAGCGGCAGACAAACGTGGGCGGGGGGGGCCTTCCCTGGGCCAGACGCTCTCTGACATCTGGCCTGCTCCCGCTTGGGCAGCCGCTGATGCCGCACTTTCGCCCCCGTATCATCTTGCAGCTGGCAAGTACCCCCTCGGCCAAGTGTTTTAGCAATGCCCTTGGAGCGTTACCATTGTTACCACTTTGAATGATTGACACTGGCCCTCGCGGCACTTGCACACTTGCACCGCGACCATGGGCTCGACGGTCGGTCAGATGGCCGGGACGGGGCCAGGCCGGGCCAGCAAGGCGATTCCGAACACCGTTTTGTAGTGCCCTCTCTCTTGCACCTTATGGCCGTGTCCCATGAGTGCGACAAGGAGAGAGCGACGACACCAGTGTGCGGAATCAACCCGCAGGCTCCTCAGGAGCGCCGCGTGCGCACCGCCCGCAGCGGCCCAGCGAGCCGAGCGCCGGGCAGCCCGGCCGCGGCCGCCGGGCCGCCGGGCCCGGAGGAGGTCGGGTAGGGTGGGGGGTGCACACCGCTCGACTGCAGCGCTGCGGCGGTGTCGGCGCGCACTGCATTAACGTCGCGATCCGTGGTGCCACTTTCCGAGGCTCAGTGCCGCCACCGGGTCTTTCTACATCGTGGTCACATTCTTTTCAATGTGAATCGGCCAAAATATGCGGGCTAAATTATATTGTCACATTCAAAAGAATGTGACATTAATATTAAAAGGAATGTGACAGTTTTTACATGAAAAAGAATGTGACGTCACTGTAATTGAATCACAGTGTACCAACAGCGTTGTAATACAGAGAGCCAGCTGGCCCAGCCAGTCCAGCCAAGCCCAGAAAGATATTACAGTCAAGTGCCCTAATTTCGGACGAATTGAGCGGTTTTTCCTTTCTTACGTGTAGGCATGATAAAATATGAAAAATCTGTTGCGATTTGGAATACTGTGGCTCGAGACACGTCGGATGATACCCATGTCGAATTTCTATCAACAGATGGGAAGCTACAGCAATCATCGGAAGAGTGTCCGAAATTAGGAACGAAAGTGCTCTAATTTCGGACAGATGCTCTAATATCGGACACATGCATGCATTTTGGCCTAACCGAACAGGTTTACTTTTCACTCAGGATAGCCTAGGTCACAATTCGTTGAATAACATCCAAACCGATTTTTGGACTCAACCCTGAGAGATGAAAACTGGACAGAAAAATGGGATGGTTTTGTGAACGCCATTAACCCTGGACAATTGTGCTGTAACTTCGGACAAAATTCAGAGGAGTGCTAAATTCTTCCTATCTTAGCCGTTTTTTGAGGTATTTCAAATCCGGAAACGGCGTTGTAAAGGTGATAGTCAAAAGTACAATTTCGCTTCTTCCTGGTGGTGAAAACATAAGTCTTTTGGCACAAACAAGGAAACAAATGTAATTCTATGCCACAGAATTGGACTGTCCGAAATTGTAGCACTTTTAAAAATCGTGCCGTACCAAAAAACGGTTTGACTTAAAAAATAATAATTTACGTAGTTCTGTAGCCAAAATACCAAACATTCATTCGAGAAAGGACCACCCATAGGGCAGCTCACACCTACATGAGCCCATGTTTATGGGGGAGCTTATTTCAAATCAGCAATTTTGTTGTATATTCTTTTTTTAACTTTAAATTCCTGTGTGCTGTAAAATTTTAAAGGTACTTCAACCGACTTGACGAAATATGGTACTCTTTACAGCAAACTGTACGATGCCGTCTTCGGATTTCAAATATCTCAAAAGGTGACCGAGATAGGTTGAAATAAGCACTTCTCTGCAAACTGTCCGAAATTAGGGCACAAGTCCGAAATTAGGGCATTTGACTGTACTGTCCAGGAAACCAAGGTTTTGACCCGGTACATCAATACGTAAAGCACATTTTTTTCTTAATCTATGTAATATGTGCTGAATACGAATCTGAGGGGTTTGCCGACCCCACCCTAGTGCGTGCACCGGAAATCGAACAAAAGGGCCGAAATGGAGGGGTTCGCGGACCCGATCTAGCTCCGAAACTACTCGTTCGGTTTTGGTCGGACTTATGTCAAAATGTTCTGAAAAGACCAAGGAACGAAATGTACTGTAAGACAGAAGAAGCGCGAGGTTTATTCCTGGTCGAAAATTTGATTTTATTCAGAAATTTAGAGATTTTTTCCTCAAGTTTTTTTTTTTAATTTACACTGATAATCCAAGTGTTTAACCCTTCAACACTTTAAAGTGTTCCAATACCATTTAAACATATAAATGTGTTTAACATAGTTGTTGTACACTTACAAGTGTTCAACTCAAAAGTTGTGCACTTAAAAGTGTTCAACTCTCCAGTTACACACTTCCTTAGCTTGGACGCACTGTATTAGGGAAGTGTGCAACTGGGGAGTTGAACACTTACAAGTACACAACTTCTGAGTTGAACACTTTTAAGTGCACAACAATTCTGTTTAACACTTTTATTTGTTTAAATGGTATTTGAACACTAAAAAGTGTTGAAGGGTTGAACACTTGGTTTATCAGTGTAAACTTATTTCGTCTTATCCTTCAAACGAGATGGTAGAGTCCAATAAGGCTACTCTGTTCCTAAATAAACGCTGTGCGTCCATCCCATAGCTCCGTCAACGCATCTTACAGATTTAAAAGTTACCGATTGGTTTGAATAGTCGGTGCAGAGCCGCCCCGCCGGCCAGCGCTGGCGGCCCCCACTACGCTCCGCCACCCTCCCCCCTCCAGTCCCAGGTGCGCGCTGTCTCTCTCCTCCTCGCGCTTCTCGCTATGAGGACGACAAGGAAAGAGAGCGAGCCGCTTCGTCCGCCTCCCCGCCCATTGGTGCACCGAAGGCAGGCGTGGTGGGTTTTAAAGCTATTTTTTCAAAGAACTTTAAAACAAGAAATTTACTTACAAAAAATCAGTGGCGGCTCCCGGGGGTCGTCGACGTCGTACTTTGTCTGTAGACTAAAACTTCGGTCTTGCTTTCGATCGGAAACTGATCAGAATATACTAACTGAAAATTTCAAGAATAAATGCACCTACTACTGAACTCATTAAAAACGCAAGCATACTCGAGTGACCTAAGGTAGGTAGCAGCTTCTTTTCTTTCTCGAGTACAACGCTACAGCTACATTCGCGACAGACAGTGAGTGCCGCTCAGAATCCAACCTAACTGCTGGCCTACGCGCTCGCTGCGGGCTGCGGCTCTGAGCCAGGAAGAGCGCGCATACACACACACCACAACTCTGGAAAACCTTGAAAACCTGAAATACTGTGGGAATTTGCGAACGATCTAGGAAATCAGGGAAAACTCACGGAAAATTTCCAAAATAAATAGGGCGCAAAAAATTAGAGATTTGTCTGAGCTCATGACATTGCTTGACATTAACAAAAACACTGCGATTGGGGCCGCCACTACATAGGCGGCCATCGGCGGCCATCGGGCAGGCGCACAGCCAGCGCAGTAGAGACAGCGGAACGCCGCGCCCGCCGCGCCAGATGTCCGCCAGCCACCGTGCCGCCAGCACTCCGCGCGGCGTACAGCGCGTGGAGGTCGCGGGACCCGGGCCGCCTCTGCACCGCCAGGCGGCGCTCGGCAGCACCCCGCTTCGCTCGGCCCGCCTCAGTTGTGGGGACGCGATGTCTGCAGCGCGGGCCGCCAGCGGGGCGCGCCAACAGGGATGCGCTGGAGGCGCTCGAATGAATGTCACACGCAGTCCGCCCCGCGCTTGTCCGCGCGGCCGAGCGCCAGCGAACCACGCCAGGTGCAGCGCAGTAGCTGGCTGCCACTGCGTGTTCGCGCGGACCGCGCTGCGCGGAGTCTGCAGCGCGGAGTGACGGAGCACTGCGCCTGCTGGGTGGGCTTAGGGATTGACTTTCGCATCGCAAGCGCAGACCGCGCGCGTAAGCACCATAGGCGCAGTCCAGGCGGGGTCCGCTCCGCTCAAGCCCGCCTACCACACTACGGGCGGACGTCCGCCCGGCGCACGTGCGCCGCTTATTCCACTAGGGTACTGATTTTCGGTCAAAACCGCCAATAATCCCTCAAAATATGGAAAAAACCCTCAATCCCTCAAGACTGCCAAAAATCCCTTTTTGAGGGATAAATCCCTCAATCTGGCAACACTGGCTCAACTTTGGAAAAAGCACAACTCGAGTTGTACAATACAGATGCCGACGGGCAGTTTCTCTTCAATTATATAGAATGGAAAATCACTAAGAATGCTAAAACAGTATCTGTGTGGTTCTTATTTAAAAGTTTAAAGGGAACCTGAGGCAATTCGTGACATCTATTCAGAAATTCACTTATACCCGTAGGGACAAAACACAATTACTATGACTGGATACTAGGGCACCTGGCACCGTTGGGGAGGATAAGGAATAGTTGCTCAAAGCCAACAAGCCAAGAAAACCAACTATAGAATAACACAAAACACAGGCGCTAAGGTCATGAAAATTACTGACCCGGACTCCATGATCACAATTGATGCAAAGTAGGACTACATCATCTGCCCTGAAAAATTTCCCAAAACTCAACGTATAAAGGTAACATGCGCATTGCGGACGAGGCAGCACCACCACTCCCAATCGCTGAACCGGGCAGAGGCAGCATCATGCGGTAGGGTGTCAATGCGGTTGGTGAAGATAAGGTCGGAGAGCGCTGGGCTCCCGTGTGATTCTCCGCGCGTGTCGAGAACAACCCGCGCGCCACCGCGCCAGCCGCGCGGTGCACTGCAAAAAATAATGACGGTCTAAGTGATGGTATCAACCGCTAATTATTTTCCGGCAGCGCCCGTCATAAGAAAAGACGGCAATGCCGTACTTTTGATGTCACATATCTGTGACAGATCGCAATGTACGGGAACACCGTAGAGGAAACAGAGTGCGAAACAGGGTACGGTGGAGCCGTATTCTTAGACTGTAACGTGGAAAACCTGGTCTTCTCGGTGGTACGGCGACGCCGTAGTTGGCGCTCCGTACACGAGGAGCGATGTCCAAGAGTGGCACCGTACATAGACTGTCATTTGCCTCTAAATTTTTACAGTGTGCCGATACGCACTCTATCGGATGGGCGCCGAAGCATGCGCGTGCCGTGCCTTAGTGCCGCACAGCGCATTGCACTACTCTTTCAGACCCGTTTTGAGGCGATATTTAAGTCATCTGGCTGTAATTGGACCGCAACCAAGGGAAAAAACCTGAGGTTCTTCGTCGGGATTGTGTTGAAAACCGCTTACACCGAGCCAGCAAAACCATGACGCTTGACGAGGGCAGCAGTAGATTGTCGACGCCACCAGTCGCCATGTTCAGGTATAGTCCACTACCATCGGTTACTGCGAATAATGGTGTCAATGGGGGGTTAGAGTTCACATGTTTTTATCAAATTTGCGAGAAAAGTACTCAAAAGCGCCATATATGAGTACACGTTCCAAATACTACTCGAAATGCTGAAGTCAACGACATATATAACTCCTCCCAAAGTCGTGGAGCCGTGGTTCTAAACGATTACCCAATTTGTTGTTTCATATACTCATTTTCTTTTTAATCTAAATTTGATTTAAGAAAAAGTATATGAAAGCATTTCGAGACTGGTCGACACTGTGGTCGGATGAGACCGTCCTGGCGCCAGAGATAGTCCAGTGCAACTTTGTTTTGACCTAGACAAAATTCCGAACAGTACCAAATTTTGGGGGTCGTTTTATACATGTCTTGGAAGTGCGTAGCCAAAAGTCCCCAAAAATCCCACCGTGCCGATCGGCTCAAATCGTGTTCAAAGTTCAAAATTTTGAACATTTGCATCTAAATTTTTTTTTATCTCTAAAATCTGAACGGTAAGTCGTAGAAAGCTCGGCGACACGTCAAAATGATCGTTGAACTGAGGGCTACAAGATGCAATAATAGTTTGGACCTATTTGAGTTTTTGAACCTGTCCAATTTGGCATCAAAAGTAATTTTTCGACTTTTTAAAAAAACGTTCAATTTCTTTAAAGTCTATTTGCGCCGATTCTAGTCGGAAATCGAGGTTGCGGCCTTTTCGGAACGTTGTAGGCATAAGCCTGGCGGTCAAAATGAGCTTTGAATCAGGGTCTTGCGACCAAAATTGACGGAGTTATGACCTGAAGACCGCGGTGCGGCGACGGCCAATCGGCCGGCCCGCCCGCCCCTCCGCCCACCGCCTGTAGTCTAGAAAGAATCATATTGGACCTAGACACAATTGGAGAACAAATGTCTCATAGTGGAACTTGTTCGTCTCGTCGAGTACTATAACATACCAAAAATCCCCATTTGTACCTGTTAAGGAATTGGAACACCGGGTGTTCAAAGTTCAAAATGCAGGGGTTTCGTAAATTGGCTATAAAATGTGAACTAATAATGGTATCGGTATGCGGTTTTCAGGAAAAGACGCTTAAAGGTCTGATCTACAAATCATGTTCTATAACTTTTTTATGTTTTACATCTAGTTTTGAACAGGAACGCGAGCAAAGTAAAAAGAAAAAAGAAGCTGTGTTCCCAAAGTGTTCAACTTTGTTCAACGCCGATTTTGGGCTTTATTGGCTGAGGGATTCAAAAAAGTGCCGTGCAAAAGTTGTAGGCTGTTCTTTTACGAACAATTTATGCGCAACCGGATCAAAATCGGACAACAAATGTCTCCAGTATGCCCCGCGGCGCGCGGCCCTTTCCGGTGAGCACCTCCGGCTCGCGCATGGGCCTGGACGGCGCAGCCGTTTGAAACCGATTTCGACCAGTAAGTATTTTAATACTACCTTATCGGGTTCGCTTTTTCTGTGTTTAGGTCCTAAAAAGTTATTCCCCTTCTCCCCCCCCCCCCCTTTTGCCTCTTCTCATTCCTTCTCCGGGTTCGGGCAGCGGGTGGAAACTCTGATGTCAAAATAGGCATCCAGAGATGTTTTGTACGCTCTAGATCTCAGAAACGAGAAGTGATAGGCGAAAACGACGTGCATATTTCGAATTCTCATGAAATTTCACGGGGCGAAGGATACCTGTAGTGCTGCTGGACCGTCTCCAGCACCCAGCGCGCCAAGCAGGCGCGGATTAATACGTTGAGTCCTAACTGTCCATACGTATGGACACGGCCTGCAGTCGAACTCCAATTTCGTGACTATCTCTATGGACATTTTCTGTTAGAAGTTCAAAAATCCACAGAACTTTGAACAAATTCTTATGGCTTTAGAAAATTCTGGGCTCGTCCTACGCCACCCCCTTCGCCTCCAGAAAGGGGCCTAAGGGACTGCTGGGCGTATCCACAATATGGACACGTGGACACAGGGGTACCACCGGGCGTGACCACTATGTGGACACATGGGTCTGGGTGACCGACGGAACGTGACCACAACGTGAACACATGGGCCTGGGGCACCGTGGTCTGGGGCACCGCTGGGCGTGACCACAAAATGAACAAGGGCTCAGGAGGGCCGCCGAGCGTGACCACAATGTGGACACGTGGGCCTGCCTGGGGGACCACCGGCGCAGAGCGCAGCGTCTGACAAGGGAGGGGAGTGGCGGAATTGTGAGGGCGCTGAAGGTTCTGCTTTCTGGTAACACTTTTTGTTCGGTATTCTTGTTCTAGTTCAACCGAGAGCGACTTGTGCAAGTAGCAGTGTGGCTTTTTGGCGAACATCCTGAGCAGTGTGGCCTTTTACGCATCTTAGCTGTTTAACTTGTGTGAATAGCAGCTGTGCTCTAATTCGCACAACTTGTGCGGATATTGGCGCACAACTTGTGCGAATAGTGGTGCACAAGTTGTGCGAAAAGTGCACAAGTTGTGTACACAAGTCGTGCACATATCCACTACCAATCCTGAATCCACTTTGGCTCAGTCTCACCAGTCATTCTTATAACTTTGGAAGACGTCGTCCGCAACTCTATAACCTCTGAAGACATGTGTGTTTTGATTAACTGGACTTTCGATCTGTTATTACAAAGGATCAAAGTCGCGAGGTGGTGGAGAGGCACCCCCCCACTAGGCCGAGAATCCCGTTCTCCTACGCTTCGTTCATTTCAATCAACTATAACAATTAATGGTTCATATTTCGTCGACAACGTATTGCTATTACGAATCTGCAAGGTCTGAACTGTTGTAATTAGGCCCGGATGTTAATGTGAGTGGAGTATTTCCTGAGAATAGCGAGCTGAAAGTCGGCCGACCGGAGACGCTGCGCCCCGAGTCCGCGTGCAGGATGATTTTAATCCGTCGAGATCGGACAAACGGCTGTTTCTTGTCACTCGTACATGTTAAATATCGAATCTACAAAGAAAAACGTTGTGTTTTGACACCTCGATCGTTCCGAACGATCAATCCTTCGCGGAGAAATCTTAGTTTAAGTACGCCCTACCCCTACTCGGCCGTGGTCAAAGGATGAAACCAGCTGCTCGGCCATAGTGCGTTGACGTACCCTGATTTTACTCCACCCCCCTCCCCCCCTCCCCAACCCTGCCGACCTGCCCGCCAGCTCTGCCCCCACGGGCACCGCCAACCTGCCGAGCCATTCCGCTGCCGGCACCCGTCAGCGCTCTCCTCGAGTGTGAGAGAGACAGGATTCTCGCACCCCTCGGTAGTGTCCTTGAGTGCGAGAGGGACAGCGACGAGTGCCGGCAGCGGGATCGCTCGGCTGTTCGCCAGCTCTGCTCCTCCGGGCACCGGGACCTCGCTGACCTGTCAACTCTGCCCTCCACGGACCCCGGCACCCTGCTTTCCACCTCTTATAATGATTCCTTTTGCGGCCCTGCCAACCTGGCAAACTGTCTCATTCATATGATACCCTCTGCTTCGCCATTCCTGCAAGTTGCATGCCCGTCATCTTGAATTATTTTACCCCTCACCCTCCTCCAAAAATAAGTATTTGTCAATTAGTTGCGCTACTGGCGGACGACAGGTTTAAACTTGTCATTGGTCTAAATTGCAACTCTTCTCTGGACTTTTTTGTCCATTAAGGAAGAGAAAATAAAATAAAATGAATGTTCGATTCTTTTGGACAAAATTGTACTGTTTCTTATGGACAAATTTTATTGCATCTGATTTTAGGGACAATTTTGTCTAATGAAAGATGCAAACACTTTGTACCTAATTCTATAGACAAAAAATTGTCCTTTGCGATTTAGTGTGATGAGACAGTTTGCCAGGTTGGCAGGGCCGCAAAAGGAATCATTATTACAAGAGGAAGGCAGAGCGCCGGGGCCCGTGAAGGGTAGGGTTGTATCCAGCGGCATACAACCTACAACCTAATGGAGGTCCTTCATTGGCCAATTCGCCCCGCGAGTCATTTGTTTTGGGCGAATTGACCAATCAGGGACCTCGGTTAGGTTGTAGGTTGTATGTCGCTGGATACACCCCCAAGTTGACAGGTCTGCGAGGTCCCGGTGCCCGGGGGCAGAGCTGGCGGGCAGGTCGGCAGGGTCGGGGGGAGTAAAATCAGGGTATGGCAACGCACTAGGGCCGAGCAGCTGGTTCCATCCTTTGACCACGGCCGAGTGGAGGTAGGGCGTACTAAACTAAGATTTCTCCGCGAAGGGTTGATCGTTCCGAACGATCGAGGTGTCAAAACACAACGTTTTTCTTTGTAGATTCGATACAGTCAAATGCCCTAATTTCGGACTTGTGCCCTAATTTCGGACAGTTTGCAGAGAAGTGCTTATTTCAACCTATCTCGGTCACCTTTTGAGATATTTGAAATCCGAAGACGGCATCGTACAGTTTGCTGTAAAGAGTACCATATTTCGTCAAGTCGGTTGAAGTACCTTTAAAATTTTACAGCACACAGGAATTTAAAGTTAAAAAAAGAATATACAACAAAATTGCTGATTTGAAATAAGCTCCCCCATAAACATGGGCTCATGTAGGTGTGAGCTGCCCTATGGGTGGTCCTTTCTCGAATGAATGTTTGGTATTTTGGCTACAGAACTACGTAAATTATTATTTTTTAAGTCAAACCGTTTTTTGGTACGGCACGATTTTTAAAAGTGCTACAATTTCGGACAGTCCAATTCTGTGGCATAGAATTACATTTGTTTCCTTGTTTGTGCCAAAATACTTATGTTTTCACCACCAGGAAGAAGCGAAATTGTACTTTTGACTATCACCTTTACAACGCCGTTTCCGGATTTGAAATACCTCAAAAAACGGCTAAGATAGGAAGAATTTAGCACTCCTCTGAATTTTGTCCGAAGTTACAGCACAATTGTCCAGGGTTAATGGCGTTCACAAAACCATCCCATTTTTCTGTCCAGTTTTCATCTCTCAGGGTTGAGTCCAAAAATCGGTTTGGATGTTATTCAACGAATTGTGACCTAGGCTATCCTGAGTGAAAAGTAAACCTGTTCGGTTAGGCCAAAATGCATGCATGTGTCCGATATTAGAGCATCTGTCCGAAATTAGAGCACTTTCGTTCCTAATTTCGGACACTCTTCCGATGATTGCTGTAGCTTCCCATCTGTTGATAGAAATTCGACATGGGTATCATCCGACGTGTCTCGAGCCACAGTATTCCAAATCGCAACAGATTTTTCATATTTTATCATGCCTACACGTAAGAAAGGAAAAACCGCTCAATTCGTCCGAAATTAGGGCACTTGACTGTATTTAACATGTACGAGTGACAAGAAACAGCCGTTTGTCCGATCCCGACGGATTAAAATCATCCTGCACGCGGATTCGGGGTGCAGCGTCTCCGGTCGGCCAACTTTCAGCTCGCTATTCTCAGGAAATACTCCACTCCCATTGACATCCGGGCACGATTACAACAGTTCAGACCTTGCAGATTCGTAATAGCAATACGTTGTCGACGAAATATGAACCATTAATTGTTATAGTTGATTGAAATGAACGAATCGCAGGAGGGCCGGATTCTCGGCCTAGCCTCGCTACCGGGTGCCTCTCCACCACCTCGCGACTTTGATCCTTTGTAATAACAGATCGAAAGCCCAGTTAATCAAAACACACATGTCTTCCGAGGTTAAAGAGTTGCGGACGTCTTCCAAAGTTTTAAGAATGACTGGTGAGACTGAGCCAAACTGGATTCAGGATTTTGTTTACGTACGGGCGGTAGAGGCACCCGCGGTAGCAAAGCTAGGCCGAGAATCCGGCCCTCCTGCGATTCGTTCATTTCAATCAACTATAACAATTAATGGTTCATATTTCGTCAACAACGCATTGCTATTACGAATCTGCAAGGTCTGAACTGTTGTAATTGTGCCCGGATGTCAATGTGAGTGGAGTATTTCCTGAGAATAGCGAGCAGAAAGTCGGCCGACCGGAGACGCTGCGCCCCGAGTCCGCGTGCAGGATGATTTTAATCCGTCGAGATCGGACAAACGGCTGTTTCTTGTCACTCGTACATGTTAAATATCGAATCTACAAAGAAAAACGTTGTGTTTTGACACCTCGATCGTTCGGAACGATCAACCCTTCGCGGAGAAATCTTAGTTTGAGTGCGCCCTACTCCTACTTGGCCGTGGTCAAAGGATATGGAACCAGCTCGACCCTAGTGCGTTGCCGTACCTTGGTAAAATGTTGCTAACGAGAGGGGATTTGTGGTCATCGGCGTCCTCTTCAGGTCCCCGACGACCACTTTGATGGTACCACCAGGTTGACAGCTTTGTCACGAACTCAACACTATGTTGATAAGGGAGACTGGGGTTGTCTCAAATGCCCGCTGAAAGGGGTGGTGGAAATGACCATGTAAGTGAAAATTAAAATGTAAGTATTATTTTGGACTTGTGTTTTGAGTTAAAACCTAAGTTTTCTAGTTTCAGACATGATATGGTATGAAAAAAATAGAGTCCTGAACAATAATATAGAAAACGTTGTGGGCAATGTTGTGAGCAATGTTTTATTTTACTGTCTAGCTGTCTAGACATGACTTTACTACTATGCAATGATACTGTATCTATTTTACTTTCAAAAGTAGGTACATATATTGTTGTATTCAAAACCTAATCAATACATAGCATTTACCCTTAGATGGCACCCACATTAACCGATCAAAAGTTTCAGGCAACTCCGTCATTTGTTCTATCTTTTATGAGCATTTGACTACGAACAGAAAACTTGAAATAAAGTTATGAAAATGGGGTGAGTATCATCAAGTCAACAAGTAATGTTATATTCCCTAAAATTTTATTGAAGACCTCCTCTATTCATAAGTAAAACAAAGTTTTCTAAAAGTACTCTGGACATTGAACTGACGGAAAAGGGTACAAAATAGTCTCATCTCTAACATGATTTTGGAGCTAAAATACATTTGCATTCAAACGATAATGTTGTGTTAGGTCTTTGAATGATCATGGTGTGAGGTAAGTGGTTGAGGGTTATTTATCTTTTAAGGGGGGCGTAAAGTGAAAAAAATCGATTTTCGGTTTATTTTTTTTTTCGACTCTTTGGACCTTGGTACACCTATTCCCGACCATATTTGGCCCCGCAGCACCCTCAAATCAACGTAGGAATTTTTTATTTGAAGATCTGCAAAAGTGGGAATTCCCCTTTATTGAACAAATGGCGTTAAATCGACCTGTTTCATCCATGCGCGCCACACCCGTTTGAGTTTCGCGCGCCAGCGGCCTCCGCCTGAGTGCAGGAGTAGAGGGGAGCCGACTGGAGCCAAGGAAGGCATAGAGCGGGAGGGGGAAGGCTGGGGGAAGGCTGGGGCAGGGGGGAGGGGGGCGAGGGGTCGACCGATCTCGAAGGCCGTGGCCGTGCCCGCGTCCCGCATCCACTGAAACTCGACACTCCGTTCGTTTTGGATAGCTGCCCTGTTTGATATCATATTCAAGTATATATTTTCGCATTGATATTTATAGTAATTGTTGAGGAAACGCGATGAGCAAGCCAAGATCGCGGTCTGGTTCTCGCCCAAGAAAAAGACTGCCGCCTCATGCGTTGCGAGAAAAGCAAGAGAAGGTACGGTCTACGCCGGGTGCTTGGTCAAAGAGGTTATGTTTTCGTGTTTTTGATAAGTGCTTTTCTGTTCACAGATGCCCTTAGCACAGGTAGCAAAGAAAATGGGAGAGCAACGTGAAAGAGATCGGTCTCGTACCCCTCAAAGACCGTCCAGTGCTTCGGGACGTAAAATTTCGCTGGGTGAAGCAGAAGTCCCAAAGGCACGGGAGAAGTGGTCTGGCCTCAGAGTGATAGATCTCGATCTGTTTGCAAAAGAGCTTCTTGGATGTGTTGGGTGTGCGAACTGTAGAAAACCAGTGAAACTCGTAGAAATTAAAGTGTGTGGCCTTAGCTCTCAATTTGAAGTGCAGTGTGAAAAATGTGGAGTTTTGAAAACTTTTAGGAATTGTGAAAATGTTGGGACTGATACAAATGTTATAGCAGAGGCAAACAGAAGGGCAGTGTTTGCTACTCGTAGTGTAGGAGTTGGCCATGAAGGTTTGAAAACTATTTGTGCCCTAATGGATTTTCCCCCTCCTGTCTCCAAACCAACCTATGACTAGGCAATAAACATTATTCACCGAAGTTTTCAAGAGGAGTCAGAGCTGTCAATGATGCAGGCAGTGGAACGTGAAGTTGAACTGGAGGGTAGCAGAGACTTAAGTGGAAGTGGCGATGGCTCGTGGCAGCGACGAGGACATGTGTCAAAGAATGGAATTGTGTCTTTTATTGGGTCTAAGTCAGGTATGGTTATGGATGTTGACGTCATGTCCAAAGTCTGTTCTGGTTGTTCCCGATACTCTGGGCCCAAAGAAGGGCCTGACTACGATGAGTGGAAGGTCAATCACATCCCTGTTTGTGCCATAAACCATGAGGGCTCTTCTGGTATGATGGAAGTAACTGGAATGTTAAACATTTTCAAAAGGTCTGTTGCCACAAGGAATGTTCGTTATAAAAGGTACATAGGAGATGGTGATTCAAAGACATACAAACATATTTGTGATGAGAGACCATATGGCGATGAGCTGGTTCCTGAGAAGGTGAATATTACTCAATTATTTATAAGTTTTGGTAAACCTCAATTTTTTTTAACTGTGTGCTGTTTCTTTCCAAAGGTGGAGTGTGTTGGACATGTCCAAAAGAGAATGTCCACTAGACTAAGAAAGCTTAAGAAGGATATGAAAGGGAAAAAATTAAAAGATGGTAAAACTATTGGAGGTATTGGAAGACTGACGGATAAGAAAATAGACCAGCTGGCTACCTATTATGGAAATGCTATAAGAGGCAATAATGATGTAGAATCAATCAGAAATGCTGTGTGGGCTACCTTCTATCACTACAGGTAAAGTATAAATGGTATTGATAAGAAACTAGTAACTCAATTTAAAAATAATTTGAACTCTATTCTTTACATTACAGATCAACGGATGCTAATCCCCAACATCACCTGTGTCCTGAGGGTGAAAGTTCACACTAAACCCTTATGTACGTTTTTTATGTGCATAAGCTATGCTCACAGCATTTGTGCATAGCTATGTACAATATCGTGCATTATTATGCAGAATTTCGTGCATAAGTAGCTGGTAGCATGAAATTCAACATAGTTATGCACAATTGCTTGTGCATAAGTTCGGTACAATTTTATGCATAAACTATGCAGGAAAGAAGCGCAGATATTTGTGCAGAACTATGCATGATTGAAGCAGATTGTTTGCGCATTTGTGCATAAGTATGCACATTTCGTTTTCCTCTGGTGCAAAACACGGAGAGCGAGCGAAACAAGTATACTTATGCATAAACCTTCCTTTTCGCGTCTGCGTGAGGGCCTACCCAACCTAGTACAAGCAGGCCACCACGGACCACGGGGCGTCTACCCTTGCCATACCAGTGCGCACTTTTGGCCAGGTGTCTTCATGACATACCCAAAGAGGAATTTTAGTGGAAGGAACGTGGATTCTACGTGGACTTGTGACGTGGTGTCCACGACGAGTATCCACATTCTAGCCACGTGGATTTGACTCCTTTTTCCTCGAAGTTTCAACGTGGAAGTTGCGTGGATTCAACGTTCTGTCAGCAAAACTATAATTTTTTTCGCACCTTGTGTGGAATTGAACCCGGAACCTTGCAGATAGAAGTCTAGTACCTTACCCATTACACTACCGCAAGACAGTTGACAGAGCAACGTTAGCTACCGATCCCATTCCAAAGCTCAATTCAGTTGGCTTATAGACTTCTCTCTTTTAGTGCGTTGTGCGTTACACGTCAATAAAAATAACCCGATTATTTGATAGTTTAATTTGTCAATGACATTCTTCAAGAACAGAGGCACAAATTCTAGCTCTATTTTTAACGTTTAACGCTTAACTCACTAGGCGGTAACGTGGAAACCACGTGGATTCCACGTCATCACCACAGCGTCAAATGAGACGCCCAAAACCAGAACAAAATTCATCTCTTTGCGAAAATGGCAAAGTATATCTAAGTACAGCATTGAAGAACCGCCTTGCATCCTCTTCCTGCGTTGGTATGTTTGCTGCACGCAGTAAGGGAAAAATCGTGGAATCCACGTGATATCTACGAACTAAAGTTCAAAAGTAACAAATATAACAAAACGCAAAATTAGTTTCATATCTGAGTAAAATATGTTATCGGTAGCCTTTTAAAAGCAATAAAGAGAGGAAAAGTTCAGGAGGACAATAAGTTGAAACAACGTGGATATTCGACCTCCACGAGATATCCACGAATGCACGTAGAATCAACGTTGAATCCACGTACCGCTCCTCTTTGGGATAGAGAACATACATGGGCGCTTGGCCCCGGGTCCCGGGCAGGCGGGCGTCGGTGTTTTCGCGGTCGTCAAGAGGACACCAGCTTGGCGGCGGCCAGTTTGGTGGCCAGGCCGAGGCCGGGAGGCCGCCGCCGTGGTCGGCGGAGGCAGGCGCGGGCGGGGAGGCGCGACAGTGACTTCAGCGCGTACCACAACCTCCACACGCCCCACCGCGCCCCACGCCCGACGCCCCGCACCCCGCGTTAGGACAAGTTCCTCTTCAAGGTGCACGGCGCCCGTGAGGCCTCCTGAGCTCGGATGATTTCAAGGTCCTAGAGACCTGGGACAAGAACGCCTATCAAAGACAATAATGTCCCAGGGGGCGTCCGCGACGTCCCAGTTAAGCCTCGGGTTCCTCGAGCTGAGAGTAATGTCCGCGCAACGTCCCGCACATCACGAAGAGGTAAGGGGCCGTGCACAAAATACTCAGTTTTTTTTTCTGTGGGGGTGGGGGCGGAGGCGTGGGGGGTGAAGCGTGATGCGTGCGAGACGTGGTGGAAGGGGTGTTTGAGCGGCCGTGACGTCACATTTTTCGAGCTTGCTTTCTTCGGAAAAAATGGCCTGCAGTGCGCGCTGTCCACCGCCTAGCGCGTTGAATATTAACATATTCTGATTGAAAAACCACTCAGTTTCCATTTAATACTCATCTTACCGTTGTACCGTACTCATTAAAACTGACGTCACGGGAAGGGGGTTTGGCCGAGTTGTGATGTGTGCGTGATGTAGAGTCAAAAACGGCCAAAAATGCGTGACGTATTTTGTGCACAGCCCAGGTGCTGGGAGTGGGGGTATAGGCCTATTTTGGCATTCCCTACTCCCAGACGTATTACCAAACTCACGACTAAACCATAAAAATGCAAACAGAAAACAAATAGTCGATTTATCTGTTTAGTGCTTGAACGAAAATAAAAATTGCTTTGAAAAGTGGCTAGAAATTTTGTACCATGCAAATTTTCATGCAACGTTTAGGACAAAAAAAAAAGGCCGTTTTAGCGAATAATGTTGTCGCTATGTGATTTCGGCAACTTCTTAACACAATGAAAGTACACTAATCTTTAGTTTCGTATGTGGAGTGTAATCTTTCGATTAAACTCATATCAGAAAAAAAAATGTTTTCAGAAATAACTAGACATTGAAAATCACGAGACGTTTATCGATTTACTCAAGTTTCAATATATATTTTGTGCTCATGTGTTGCCTAGCCTGGTAGCATTCTTCTCCGAACGCTCCGAACCTCCGAACCAACTGTACGCTCTCTCTCTCTCTCTCTCTCCCTCAGCAAATTGTGTTACGGAAGGACGATCGATGATGGAGACTCTATCAGAAGAAACATTACCTCAGTACCTCTTAAAGAGGGGCCTGAGTGATGAAATTGTGAAGAAATTGAAGGGTAATCTTTACTATGATTGTGTTTCTATCTAAATGTCCTTGTTTTTGGCTGCTTGCTACTTTTTCATTATTGAACGAAATACTAACCTCGTCATCAATGGTTCGTCGTGGACTTAACCGGCGTTCTAGACAGAGTTCCTGAAGAAAAGGTGGATTTATTACAAGGGCTCAAGTTATTCAGAAAGGGGAAGTGTTTTGCTATTCTACAGCGACAACTGAAGACCTAATAGTACAATCTTGATTGTCTGAAGCTGCTAAAGTTGCGGTTTTGATTCATTAACTATGTTGAACATAACTATTACTTCCACAAAAATGTAATATTTCGTTTTAGTTGACTCGGTTAATTAGAATATCACTTCTTCTTTCTAAATAGCTTGGGCCGTAAGAATAATTCCACATTGTCCATGAGAATTCTGACTAGAAGGCCAGCTAAGTACAAAATATTGTAGGAGCACCTTTGCTGACGATTTTATTTTGTTACTTAACTCAATTATATAAATTTGGTCAAATCTATCTTTGTCCTTTGTAATAGTTATCAGTTGACTTCACTGATATGGTGTAGTCTTTGCTGAATTGCTTTTCAGCATGGCTTGCTCGAACAAATCTGTTTTTCATTGCTTTCTGTTAATCTACTATTTTTATTTCCAGATGAAGGTTTTAACGGAAACCAATTCATGGCGGTGGATGGAAATTTATTAAAACTTTTGAATTTCAGTGGAAGTGAAATAATGAATGTGCTGAGACTTCAAAATGCACTGCGGGTATGTACTATGCTAATTTCTCCTTTATCCTTTAAGTAAAAATGTCTCCTGTGTGTCTGTCATTTATTGTTAATGGTGTTTTATCAGGACCAACCTGTTCTCAATGATGAGGAGATAGAGGAAGATCTTAGATGCACTGAAAAGTTGAAGGCATATGTTGAAAATATAGATCTGCTGAACCAATCGTCTCTTTATGAGAAAAGAGTCATGTGCAATCAAGTCGAAAAGTATGAAGCAGCTGTTGCCTTAGGTATGGAAATGCTATTTATTGGTATTTTGTTATCTTTCTTGGGCTTTCTGAAATTCAATGTACCATTCTTTTGGTGTTGTGTAGGGTGTGCCGAATTTGTTCACAAGTACCGCCCTTCCTTCTTCACTAACGACAAGGAGAACAAAAATCCCTCGCCGGAAAAGACCCAAGCATCCAAGAAGCCAAGGGGACAGCGCAAAAGAAAGGTGATGTCTTAGTGGTTTTTTTTTTACATTTTTTTTTATTTATTTATTTTGTTTTTACCTCTTAATATTTAGAGAAAGGGGGACTAGAAATAGTATAAAATTTCAGTCAGTCTTATTTTCCATATTTGTGCTTTGTTATGGAAGTATCCTTGACTGTCTTTCTTAGTATTTTCCAAGTAAACATGAACATGCTTTTGCTGTGATTTACATCAATGGATGAGTTTAAGATTTTCTTTAATTTTAAAGTCTGATATACTTGTGTTTTCTATTTAAATCTCTTAACTTGTCAGTTAGTAGATGTTTAAGTTGCTTCTGTTCTTCTGCTTTATCAGATTTTGTTCTATTGCTTTATCAGTGAACTGAGTTGTTTTTCTGTCTCATGTGTTTTGACCTCCTTCTTTTACAATCTATGTTTTAGACAGCTACCACTACTCCAGCAACACGGAAGAGTGCGCGACATATGACCGTTCCACTCCCAAGTCAGGTTTTATCTGTGAGTCCCTTTTTGTTTCATCTTTGTTTCTTTGTGATCAATCTGTTGTCATATCTACTCATTCTTTACCCCTTTTTTTATGTATTATGATGATATCACGTAAAAGAACAAGTGTTGGTCTAGGTAAGGTGTAAATTAGAAGTTCACCTTCCTTAGAGAGCAGTGGCCATCCATACAAGTGAAATGATGCTTATACCAAAATTTTTACTGTACATATGACAAAACATGCGGCGGGTTTTCTCTTATTAGTTGTTCCTTTAAGAGATCACTTAATTAAAATAGTGCATGGTTTTTTTGTTTCCCTTCAGAGTGATGCAGGAAGCTTTCATCAAACTTCAGCAGTTGGTGAGATTTCTAATAATTCATTACAGGTTTGTTCATTTTCTTAAGTTCCTATCTTTTTACATAAGATAATAATTTAATTATAAATTATTTAACAATTTATCTGTCTTGACAACCGATTTACAGGCGACACCTCGGCCTGGGACCCCACCACTTGAACAGCCTGCAACTGCTAATGTCCATGTGCCTCCAGATTCACCTTCTTTCTCTGAAGCTAGTGATTTTGTTTCCTCTCCAGTAAGTTCTTTTCTGTGCTTAAACCTAAATGTTTGATGCGTGCACTGTCTTGACAAGACTTTTCGGTAATAGTATAGAACAGTGACTCAGAGCCGATGAGTCACTCAAGTATACCATTGGAAAGGGCTTTTTGAGTAGAATCAGGAACGCTATTAACTTATTGGCGCTCGAATTCGGTTTCACGGTAAATTAAATAAATATGCGTCGCCGATAACCCTCAGATGCACTTTGAACACGACAAAATAACTTGCGTTTACGGCCAGTCCTGGCATCGATCGCGCCGGCTGAGGTTTTCTAAATATTATTCCTGCATCGAAGACCACGACCGACTCTAAACATCAGCCTTTCTCCCTCTAACGTTGCTTAAATTAAAGTTTTCAGACTTCTTTCTAAATGCCTTCTGCTTGTCGTCGTCCTACCCAAAATCGAGCCACAGCGCCGTCGAAAGTCTGTGGTCATTCGTGTCAACGTGCGAGTTGTCTTGGGGCTGGTGCGAGGCTAACACGCTCGGGAGGCCGGGTCAATTGTTTTTGTAACCTCACCATTCTACTGCTGCCCGTTTTCGAATTATTCTCTCTTCTATTTGTTTCGCCCAACCCCTGTCTTCCAATGAGTGGTTTTAATTACTACTGTAACCTCACCATTTTACTGTTGCCCATCTTTGAATTATTTGCCCTTCTACCTGTCCTGGCCAACACTTGTCTTACAATGATTCTCTTCAAGTCGGTTTGTCTTCGATTTTGTTTACCTTAGTGGGTAAGTGTTTTTTCGTTATTGTAAATGTTGTTCGTCTTCGAATTTGGTTTCAATTTAACAGAAGATACTGATTTTACACCACGAATTATTTTCCCTTCTATTTAACTTATGATACTGATTTCACACCACTAATGATTTTCCCTTCTATTTAACTTAAAGATTTCACACCACGAATGATTTTCCCTTCTATTTAACTTAAGATACTGATTTTACACCACGAATGATTTTCCCTTCTATTTAACTTAAGATACTGATTTCACACTAGAATGATAATCCCTTCTATTTAACTTAAGATACTGATTTCACACTAGAATGATAATGTGTCAACAAAACGCTGCTGTAGATCTGTCTGCGACTCTGGATTCACTTCAATCTCTGACTTGATCTGGTCAAATGACATCAGAAATGGGCATACTGTGAATGGACAAATTAAATTAAAGAGCGTAACCATTTACTCTATTTACCCACCTCACATTCAACAGCATTCACCTGCATTACTTTGCCTTTCATACTTATGTTATCACCAAGACAATATAAAACTGATTCTTAAAACATAGCACATCAGTTAGTGTGTGAAAAATCTGGGAAGATATTCACCAAGATACCATGCTAATGTGTAAACTATTTTTTTCATAAAAAAATAGATGATCCTAAAAGTTTTGGCTTCATTCTACAGTCTAATGTTGTTGTTTTCATGCTAAGGATTAAGTTTCATATCAGTTCCAAACATTACCATACCTGTAACACCGACCTGGAAGACAAGTACCAGTTAAAGCCGCTAACTAACTTGGTATATTTTGAAAGTGTCCTCTCTTGGTCGGAAAATAGAAAGGGGTTGAAATCTTACCAGATTTCATGGGTATTAGTTCCCTAAACCTGTTTTATTCTTATTTCTGCTATAAAGAAACTTCTGAATAGTTGTGATTAGCCACATAAAATTTTTAAGAATCACTAAAGTTTTGCCAACGGTAATTGTGTTTCTAACTATGTGATGGCCTTGCCGCCCAAGGATTCTATGCTGCCCTCATTCAGCTTTGTCTAGCACCATTTAACAAGAAAAAATGTCCTTCACCTTTTACTTTATTTTTTTTAAAAATATATTTTTAACCAATGTGAAACCTAACCCCTTCCAGTGTTATGCATATACAAGACATTCCCAGCTAAAGTGAAGTGTGAAATCAGTGTCTAAAGTTAAATAGAAGGGAAAATCATTCTAGTGTGAAATCAGTATCTTCAGTTAAATAGAAGGGAAAATCATTCACGGTATGAAATCAGTACCTTAAGTTAAATAGAAGGGAAAATCATTCGTGGTGTGAAATCAGTATCTTTAGTTAAATAGAAGGGAAAATCATTCGTGGTGTGAAATCATTATCTTCAGTTAAATAGAAACCAAATTCGAAGACGAACAACATTTACAATACGGAAAAACACTTACCCACTAAGGTAAACAAAATTGAAGACGGACCAACTTGAGGAGAATCATCGTAAGACAAGTGTTGGCCAGGACAGTTAGAAGGGCAAATAATTCGAAGGCGGGCAACAGTAAAATGGTGAGGTTACAGTAGTAATTAAAACCGATCATTGGAGGACAGGGGTTGGGAAGTTTTGGCTTCATTCTACAGTTTTACACCACGAATTATTTTCCCTTCTATTTAACTTATGATACTGATTTCACACCACAAATGATTTTCCCTTCTATTTAACTTAAGGTACTGATTTCACACCACGAATGATTTTCCCTTCTATTTAACTTAAGATACTGATTTCACTCTAGAATGATAATCCCTTCTATTTAACTTAAGATACTGATTTCACACTAGAATGATAATGTGTCAACAAAACGCTGCTGTAGATCTGTCTGCGACTCTGGATTCACTTCAATCTCTGACTTGATCTGGTCAAATGGCATTTCCTCCACCTATCAAAAAAGGACTGTTTTTAAAATAGCATCAATATCACACTAGGAATCAATATTACATGATTGCATAATATGTAGGTTATCAGAAATGGGCATACTGTGAATGGACAAATTAAATTAAAGAGCGTAACCATTTACTCTATTTACCCACCTCACATTCAACAGCATTCACCTGCATTACTTTGCCTTTCATACTTATGTTATCACCAAGACAATATAAAACTGATTCTTAAAACATAGCACATCAGTTGGTGTGTGAAAAATCTGGGAAGATATTCACCAAGATACCATGCTAATGTGTAAACTATTTTTTTCATAAAAAAATAGATGATCCTAAAAGTTTTGGCTTCATTCTACAGTCCAATGTTGTTGTTTTCATGCTAAGGATTAAGTTTCATATCAGTTCCAAACATTACCATAGCTGTAACACCGACCTGGAAGACAAGTACCAGTTAAAGCCGCTAACTAACTTGGTATATTTTGAAAGTGTCCTCTCTTGGTCGGAAAATAGAAAGGGGTTGAAATCTTACCAGATTTCATGGGTATTAGTTCCCTAAACCTGTTTTATTCTTATTACTGCTATAAAGAAACTTCTGAATAGTTGTGATTAGCCACATAAAATTTTTAAGAATCACTAAAGTTTTGCCAACGGTAATTGTGTTTTCAACTATGTGATGGCCTTGCCGCCCAAGGATTCTATGCTGCCCTCATTCAGCTTTGTCTAGCACCATTTAACAAGAAAAAATGTCCTACACCTTTTACTTTATTTTTTTCTTAAATATATTTTTAACCAATGTGAAACCTAACCCCTTCCAGTGTTATGCATATACAAGACATTCCCAGCTAAAGTGAAGTGTGAAATCAGTGTCTGAAGTTAAATAGAAGGGAAAATCATTCTAGTGTGAAATCAGTATCTTCAGTTAAATAGAAGGGAAAATCATTCACGGTATGAAATCAGTACCTTAAGTTAAATAGAAGGGAAAATCATTCGTGGTGTGAAATCAGTATCTTTAGTTAAATAGAAGGGAAAATCATTCGTGGTGTGAAATCATTATCTTCAGTTAAATAGAAACCAAATTCGAAGACGAACAACATTTACAATACGGAAAAACACTTACCCACTAAGGTAAACAAAATTGAAGACGAACCGACTTGAAGAGAATCATCGTAAGACAAGTGTTGGCCAGGACAGTTAGAAGGGCAAATAATTCGAAGACGGGCAACAGTAAAATGGTGAGGTTAAAGTAGTAATTAAAACCAATCATTGGAGGACAGGGGTTGGGAAGTTTTGGCTTCATTCTACAGTTTTATGTTGTTGTTTTCATGCTAAGGATTAAGTTTCATATCAGCTCAAAGCATTACCATAGCTGTAACACTGACCTGGAAGACAAGTACCAGTTAAAGCCGCTAACTAACTTGGTATATTTTGAAAGTGTCCTCTCTTGGTCGGAAAATAGAAAGGGGTTGAAATCTTACCAGATTTTATGGGTATTAGTTCCCTAAACCTGTTTGATTCTTATTTCTGCTGTAAAGAAACTTCTGACTGGTTGTGAGTAGCCACAGAAAATTTTTAAGAATCACTAAAGTTTTGCCAACGGTAATTGTGTTTTTAACTATGTGATGGCCTTGCTGCCCAAGGATTCTATGCTGCCCTCATTCAGCTTTATGTCTAGCACCATTTAACAAGAAAAAATGTCCTACACTTATACCCATGAAATCTGGCAAGATTTCAACCCCTTTCTATTTTCTGACGAAGAGAGGAAACTTTCAAAATATACCAAGTTAGTTAGCGGCTTTTACTGGTACTTGTCTCCCAGGTCAGTGTTACAGCTATGGTAATGCTTTGAACTAATATGAAACTTAATCCTTAGCATAAAAACAACAACATCAAACTGTAGAATGAAGCCAAAACTTTTAAGATCATCTATTTTTTATGAAAAAAAAGGTTTATACATAAGCATGGTCTCTTGGTGAATATCTTCCCAGATTTTCACACACCAACTGATGTGCTATGTTTTTGGAATCAGATTTATATTGTCTTGGTGATAATATAAGAATTAAAGGCTAGCCACATAAAATTTTTAAGAATCACTAAAGTTTTGCCAACGGTAATTGTGTTTTTAACTATGTGATGGCCTTGCCGCCCAAGGATTCTATGCTGCCCTCATTCAGCTTTGTCTAGCACCATTTAACAAGAAAAAATGTCCTACACCTTTTACTTTATTTTTTTTTTTAAATATATTTTTAACCAATAAACCTAACCCCTTCCAGTGTTATGCATATACAAGACATTCCCAGGTAAAGTGAAGTGTGAAATCAGTGTCTGAAGTTAAATAGAAGGGAAAATCATTCTAGTGTGAAATCAGTATCTTCAGTTAAATAGAAGGGAAAATCATTCGCGGTATGAAATCAGTACCTTTAGTTAAATAGAAGGGAAAATCATTTGTGGTGTGAAATCAGAATCATAAGTTTAATAGAAGGGAAAATCATTCGTGGTGTGAAATCATTATCTTCAGTTAAATTGAAACCAAATTCGAAGACGAACAACATTTACATAAACGAAAAAACACTTACCCACTAAGGTAAACAAAATTGAAGACGGACCGACTTGAAGAGAATCATCGTAAGACAAGTGTTGGCCAGGACAGTTAGAAGGGCAAATAATTCGAAGACGGGCAACAGTAAAATGGTGAGGTTAAAGTAGTAATTAAAACCAATCATTGGAGGACAGGGGTTGGGAAGTTTTGGCTTCATTCTACAGTTTTATGTTGTTGTTTTCATGCTAAGGATTAAGTTTCATATCAGCTCAAAGCATTACCATAGCTGTAACACTGACCTGGAAGACAAGTACCAGTTAAAGCCGCTAACTAACTTGGTATATTTTGAAAGTGTCCTCTCTTGGTCGGAAAATAGAAAGGGGTTGAAATCTTACCAGATTTTATGGGTATTAGTTCCCTAAACCTGTTTGATTCTCATTTCTGCTGTAAAGAAACTTCTGACTAGTTGTGAGTAGCCACAGAAAATTTTTAAGAATCACTAAAGTTTTGCCAACGGTAATTGTGTTTTTAACTATGTGATGGCCTTGCTGCCCAAGGATTCTATGCTGCCCTCATTCAGCTTTATGTCTAGCACCATTTAACAAGAAAAAATGTCCTACACTTATACCCATGAAATCTGGCAAGATTTCAACCCCTTTCTATTTTCTGACGAAGAGAGGACACTTTCAAAATATACCAAGTTAGTTAGCGGCTTTAACTGGTACTTGTCTTCCAGGTCAGTGTTACAGCTATGGTAATGCTTTGAACTGATATGAAACTTAATCCTTAGCATAAAAACAACAACATCAAACTGTAGAATGAAGCCAAAACTTTTAAGATCATCTATTTTTTATGAAAAAAAAAAGGTTTATACATGAGCATGGTCTCTTGGTGAATATCTTCCCAGATTTTCACACACCAACTGATGTGCTATGTTTTTGGAATCAGATTTATATTGTCTTGGTGATAATATAAGAATTAAAGGCAAGGAAGAACAAACTTTAATCAAAGGTAAATTTTCCGAGCTTTCATATCGGGTTTGGCCCAATCTTATCTGTGAGGTGATGAAAATGTTTCCAACAGCAGGAACAGTAGGGGAGATACTAGATGATAATTAAATTCCATTGATATTGGTGATTTCCCCTCTTCTGAACTAATGGTCTTTGTTTACATTTCGCCACAGAAAACACTTAGGGTTTTGGAGGTTAAGAGACACTGAAGTGGTTTTAGGGTTTCGGTAAGGTTCGCGCGCACGAAATGTGCTCAGTACAAAACTCCGATATGTTACATTACTTTATCAGACCCGTTTTGAGGCGAGATTTTTGTCATCTGGCTGTTAGTGGACCGCAACCGGCCGTAGGTCAGGGGTTGGCTTGCAGCTGTGATGTTCAGTTCGCCTGACGATTGCGCGGTGCGCGTGTTTGCTTGGGGTACCGTGGGCGGAATATGGACATCTTAAAACTTTCCGGTGTTTATTATCAGTATCTGTTCCGCAATCAGTCGAAGTCAACGCAGCAGGTTGTGACTGGACGGCAAATACGGATGAGACTCACTCCGGAGCCCTGGGCTTTATGTCGTATGCCGCTAGTACCGGCCAGGGAAAATAGAATGGCAAATAATTCGAAGACGGGCAACAGTAAAATGGTGAGGTTACAGTAGTAATTAAAACCAATCATTGGAGGACAGGTGTCAGGCAAAGCAAAAAGAAGGGCAAATAATTCGAGGACGACCAGCAGTAGAATGGTGAGGTTACATAAACAATGACCCGGCCTCCCGTTAGCCTCGCACCAGCCCCAAGACAACTCGCACGTTGACACGAATGACCACAGACTTTGGACGGCGCTCTGGCTCGTTTTTGGGTAGGACGACGACAAGCAGAAGGCATTTAGAAAGAAGTCTGAAAACTTTAATTTAAGCAACGTTAGAGGGAGAAAGGCTGATGTTTAGAGTCGGTCGTGGTCTCCGACGCAGGAATAATATTTAGAAAACCTCAGCCGGCGCGATCGATGCCAGGACTGGCCGTAAACGCAAGTTATTTTGTCGTGTTCAAAGTGCATCTGAGGGTTATCGGCGACGCATATTTATTTAATTTACCGTGAAACCGAATTCGAGCGCCAATAAGTTAATAGCGTTCCTGATTCTACTCAAAAAGCCCTTTCCAATGGTATACTTGAGTGACTCATCGGCTCTGAGTCACTGTTCTTTACTATTACCGACTTTTCTAATCACATTTCCTTATTACAAGCAGGTTGGAGGCACTCAAAGTCCTCCTAATTTGACTAGGACCAAACTGATGCTATCTAACCAAGACCGTTGTGAACTAGTCAATTTTCAACGTGCAAGTGAAAGCACTGTGAATTCTTCTACTTCTCTTCAAAAGTCTCCGACTGCCCATGTCCCAGCGCCTGCCTCTCCAACTAGGCCTTTGGATTTTAGTTGTGCTCAACCACTTCGACTCTTTTCATTCAGTGATTGTTTTGCTGATGAGGAAAGCATGTCTGTAATCTCCTCCTCTCGAGTAAATATCTTTGAGCAAGCCCCTGATAGTTCATGTAATCTTAACTCTGTTCAGGTATGAGTCTTTTAATGAAACATGGCAGAATTTTTGTGTGTAGATTATTAATTCAAAACTTATTTTCCTGTATGTTATTTTTACAGGCTAGCGGAGATGGTTCACTATATCCAAGTAGAAGTGGTGTTTTTCACCAACCGACTGCCAAAGTCCCAGTGTCTCCTCCTCCTATTTCCGGTTTATTGGCACCATCGTCAAGCTTGTCTTTTCATCAACGGCAGACTACACATGTACCAGTGTCTGCTCCCTCTACTTCTGGTTTATTGGCACGATCATCAAGCTCTTCTTCTCATCAACAGCAGACTACCCGTGTTCCTGTGTCTGCTCCCTCTACTTCTGGATTATTGGCACGATCATCAAGCTCTTCTTCTCATCAACAGCAGACTACCCGTGTTCCTGTGTCTGCTCCCTCTACTTCTGGTTTATTGGCACGACCATCAAGCTCTTCTTCTCATCAACAGCAGACTACCCTAGTTCCAGCGTCTGGTCCTCCTAATGCTGATATTTTGGCAAGATTGTCATCTGAAGTATCAGTTGAAGAGATGAGAAAGTTAAAGCCACATCTGCCCTCAGTGAGTCTTGATGTTTTTATTTATTTATTTATTTATTTATTTATTTATTTATTTATTCATCTACTTTTTCCCAGTTTGAAAGAGTTACCTTTTAATTGCTCTTTTTTTTTTCTTTCTCTTTGTTTTTTACCAAAGTATGATGTCAATTCAATCCTGGAAGCTAGACTAGTTGACGGACATGTATGTTGTGATTACTTGAAAACTTTGACGGAAACTGGACATGTAGGAAAGAAAGGTCGGATATGGGTCATGAAATGTCTTGCTGCTTATCTCTATCAAGAGAGGGTGAAGTGAGTAAATTCTGCACTGGTGTGTTATGCTCAGGTTAAAATTTCACCACTAATTTTTTTAAAAAAATTGTTTTGTAATAGTAAATCGCAAAATGAGCGTGTTACCATGGACATGAAGGAGGGAATGGCCAAGTCATTCGTGCTAGCTTATCCTAAGTTTGCTAAATCAGTTCGTGCATCTGACACTGAAATGCCATGGGTGAGTTGCATTAAGTTACTGTAAATTCTCATTCTGACCTACATCTTTTCATTTTGTTTACCAAAAAATGTTCTGTTTTTGCAGAGTATTGTGCTTGATGTTCGTCAGCCTTCAGGTTTTCTGTACTATTCTTGCAGACCTTTTATGAAAAAGGATAGAGTAAGGAAAAGCAGCAAACGAAATGCAGATGATGACGACACTTCTCATTTAAATGAGAATGAATTGGTATGCTGCTTGTGGAGCTTGTTTTTACTCAAAAAAGGGTCTTTTCATTTTCATTTTTTATTCTGTTTGTATTATGTATGATTTTGATAACAGATTGAGAGGCTTGCTGTAGCCTATCCAGGAGATTCAGCGGCAGAAAAGCAAGTGATTTTTGAAGGGATGAAGGATACTTTTTCCATTAGAGAAAGAGAAAGACAAGAAGGAAAATCTATTGAATCATTCATTGAAAAATATGTTCACTTTGCAAGTTATAATGGTGAAGTGGTAAGTTTCCTGATTAATTTATCCTCTTACAATTAATGGAACTTCTTTCATACGGAACAGGGTAGGCATTTTTGTTCTATTATTCAACTGGTTGCTGTTGTACTTTTTTCTAGATAAGAGCTGAAATGAGGCTTCTAAGACCAGAGGCTCAAGATATGTGCCGAGCATTTAACAAGCTGATGCCTGCTGTATTGAAGTTGGAACCACTCAAACCAATAAGACTGGTCCTGGAAGATGGTAGGTAGACAGACAAGTATCCTATGACATTAATGGTCTTTATTTATTCTTTATTATTTATCTTGATTTGAGACATTTTTATGTTCAGATGTCCTCAAAGCTTTAATGCTTATCTCACAGCATCTTCCACATGACATCCCACTTTCCAAGAGGGACACCTCCGGGTGTGCCCCCAAGGAGGAAAACCTTGTTGTTGTTGCAACAGTATGTTCATTTTTAAGTATTGTGCTATACACTTGAATTGTTATATCCTTCAAAATATGTTGATTTCTTTATATTTCACACTATCACTAATCCCTTTTTTTAAAAAATTTTGCTTTTATAGCCGAGTGATAATATCAAGGACATAATTATGAATAAGAGAGCAGATGCTGCAGCTAACCAAGATACTGTGCAGCCGTACTTAATAACTGTTCAGAACCCTGTTTCCAAAAAAATAATGGAAACTTTCTTGATCCTTGACAATAAGGCAGTTTCGCTTAAAGTTTCAACCCTTTTACATGGCATTGATTTTCTTTTTTCCAGTTATTTTATTTTCAATGCATCCTATCCATTCGGATGGAGAAACACATTTCATTTCTTGCAAACCTGTTTCTATGAAATTTTCGAAGGCAAGAGGGACAAAGTAAACAATCAAGAATACTTACTCCTCAGCAAAATTTATGCCTTACAGTAATCATTTCCACAAAATGTTTTGTGTTTGTCTTAACAGATTTATGTCAATTTCTTTTTTTGCTGACTTAGAATTGTTTTTGTGTTGGTTTTTTCTATTGGAATTCCAAACACAGGTTTATCAAATTTTTGAGTTGACTTAAAATCGGCCTAAGTTTTATGAATTTTCCCATTCTATTCAAAGATGCATTCATAAGAAATGTTCCTTTGTGCTGTTTCATATTTTGGAATTCCTACAGATAGATTTTATCTCAAAGTTTTTTACTTATTGACTTAAATGTTATTTATATTTTATTGAAAGATTAAGTTTATGTTATTAGATCCTCATACATCAAAATGTGTTCTAATTTAAAACCCTCACCTTTGTAACTTTTACTGATGCAGCTCGGTCAGTTCTGAAATATCCAATTTCTTTGAATTCTCAAAAAATGCTGATTTTATTTATTTTGGGAACACAAGTGATGAAGCCTACTCTGTCATCAGATTCCACTCTGGGACCTATGTCAGGGCCCTATCATTTCGAGATCGGGGGTGTCCGATTTTTTGGCTATCTCTGTCTCTCTTTACCCTTTAGAGGGCTCCTGGTGCGAGAGAGACAAGAGTATTACTCCCACTACACCCCCGTCCCCGGAGTGAGCAGCCCTGAGGATTTTAAAGCTTTCACAGCGCTATTCTATGTTGAGCAGCGCTATCTATTGACGACCGCGTGCACTCTGCGAATGAGTGACAGTCAATAGTTGGAAGTGTAGTCTGAATCAGTGGACTCTGAAAAGGTTCGTTTGGTGAGTTGAAGTGAAGTGTTGGTCGCAGTGTCTAAATTAACAAATATTTGGCGCTCGTGGTCAGATTCTTATTTAAATTACTGTCATCTTTGTTTTTTTTTGCAGGGAAGAGACTAAGTGTGTAATAAGGTTATGGCGCCCGTGCACCTTGTTTATTTATTAAATAGTTATGATCTCTGAAAAATGAAAGTATTTTTATGGCGGAAGGGCGTACCTGGTTATTTTGTTCTATAAGTCACCACTTTTGATTTTAGAAACTTACATTTAAAAGCTAGAAATCAAGTAGTGGAGGGTGGGAGGACCAAAAGTTTCATGTGGTGAGTTGAAGTCTTGTTTTACCAAATAATTATTAGTAGTGCACAGGGTTACCTCATTTTAATTACAGTTTTAGCTTTCTTTTAGGCAGGAGCAAGGCCCAGTTAGTCACATTTCACAATTAAGTGTGGATGGTCTTATGGTTCATATACACCTTGCTGTGTCCATAGTAAAACATGTAAGTTTGTGTTATCTCTTAACTAAAATTTCTGAAGCTCTGACTGTTTTGTGTCTTCTGTTATTGTGTGGTTAGTAAGTAATAATTGTTTTGTTTTTTTCAGGGCTGAAAACTATAAATTTGGCAGGTTTGGAAACTTAAAATGTGGGGATTGTAAAGATGAGGAGGTGTATGTTGGGACCAAAGCACTCAACCGTCACTATTCTCAATATCATGATCCTTTGCAAATATACCATTGTGGTCATTGTGGGAAAGCTTTTACTCACAAAACCTCAATGATACGCCATATTACAACTTGTCATTTGGACCTATTTTCCACTACATCAGCCAGAGAAGCCGATGAAGTTCAGACGGTGGAAAATTTAGAAGATTGTAATGTCTTGAGCCATGAAACTCAACCTTCTCCTGGTGCTCAATCTTTGATTGTAAATCAAATTAATGTTGAAGACCAACTCCCTCCTGAAACTGACAATTTTTTGTATGTTGATGGGTGTGACCATGATAGTGAGGAAAATACTGACAGTTTTTCAACTAGTGAATTGCTGTCTCCCCAAGAGGAGTTAAATAAGGCTGCCGTGAAGCTGCTTGTTGATCTCCGCTGCACTGCTAGCCTTACGGGCAAGGCAATTGAAAGGTTTGAAAGAGGCGCCTTCTCCATGATTCAGCAATTTTCATCTGGTGTTCGCAGTACTCTTTATTTCAAGTTGACAGAAAAAGGATTGACAGAAGATGAAATTAAAGAAGTATTATCTTCTATTGATTCTATTGAAGATCCCTTCAAGAATTTGAGAACCATTGAGGATCAATTAAACTATTTTGCTGATACATGTGGACTCATAAAGCCACAGCAAAAGTATCTAGACTCAAGAATTGACCAAAGACTTAATGCAACCAGTAACTCATATGTGCAAACTCAGGTTACAGAATCCTTTCAATATGTTTCAGTGCTAGGGACTCTTAAATCTCTTTTGTCAAACAAGAAAGTTAGAAACAGAATATTTAAGGACAGAGTCAGTAAAGACGGTGTTTTAAGGTCATTTGTGGATGGGGCTAGGTTCAGAGACCATCCTTTTCTCTTAAAACATAAAAATGTTGTTCAAATCTTGCTTTTTTATGATGAACTGGAAATCGCAAACTCACTCGGATCTAAAACTATCATCCATAAGTTGGGAGTGTTTCTGTTTCAAATTTTGAATTTACCTCCTGAATTTTCTTCTGCACTCTCTTCTATTCATTTGTTGGCTTTGGCGCATGCTGATGACTTGAAAAGGCCCGGTGCCTTTAAGAAGGTCTTAACACCTTTCGTTCAAGAAATGAAGAAACTATCTTCGGATTATGGGCTGACATTTGATGAGCATGATTTTGTACTGCGTGCTGTTCTTGCAGCACTTACTGCTGACACAGCAGCAGCACATGATCTCCTTGGGTTTTTAGGACCCTCAGCAAAATATTTCTGTAGAAAATGCATGGTTACTCGAGCAGAAATTCGAGCTAATGCAAATGCTACAGGGGTTTCTAGAACTAAAGAAATGCATCAGCAACATGTGGAAGAAGTTTTGGAAAATCCAAGAAAAGCCTCAAGCAGTGGTGTGAAGAGGGATAGCCCACTTGACAATGTGCCATTCTTCAGCAGTGTAGAAAACTGTGTCTTTGATGCCTTCCACGATCTATTAGAAGGTATTGCTCCACTTGTTTTGAAATTAGTTCTGCGCCAATACATTGTCAAACAAAAGCTGTTTAGTGTTGTTGATCTAAATCAAAGAACTGCATCTTTTTCATATGGGTTGCCTGATGCCAAAAATAAGCCCAGCCCCAATTTTACCATGGAAATGTTCACATCAGTAAAAACAAAACTTAAACAAACAGGCAGCCAGATGTGGTGCCTCATCCGAGCATTTCCCTTCCTGATCGGTGATTTGGTGGCAGAGGGGGATCCCTTTATGCGGCAAGTTTTTTTGTTGCAAGATGTAATGCATATAGTTTTTTCATTTGAAGTCACAGAAGATGATCTTCAGGAACTTGAGAGTCTGATTTTTTTCCACAACTCAAGTTTTCAAGAGCTTTTTATTGTGGAAGAGCACCCAAATGTAAGAGGGGGAAATGAAGATGAAAATGTTGATGAGCCGGATGATGAACTTTTTGTCACAGTTGTGGAACAGGATGAAACTACACAAGAACAAGCAGTAAGTCAAAAACCATTCAAAGTCCATGTAATAAACAAGCTTCACCACCTCAAGCACTACCCTGATATGATCAGAGAATTTGGTCCGCTGGTAAGAATGTGGTGTGCCAAATTTGAAGGGAGAATGAAGATTTTCCGGCAACATTCTGCTATATGCTGCAATTTTAAGAACCCGCCAAAGACTATGGCTGATATGTTCCAGCTGAGTAATATGAACTCATTTTTTAGCAGTGGAGAAGAACGTGACATCGAGTTCCAAAAGGGCAAGACATACTGTGTCAGTGAGAGTGAATATTTTGACGAACTCGCTGCAGTTAATCTTCCCCCAAATCAAATGATAAGTTCTACGAATGCTGCTGTTTTGAATGGGGAAGAATACCGGTGTGGACTTTTTGTATGTACAAGTAAACACCAGTTTGCCATAATCCATGAGGTTCTTGTCTCCAACAAGGAATTATTCTTGATTGTGAAACCATGGCAAACAATTCAGAAGAGTCCCCGGTACAACTCTTTCCAGGTGATTCCTTCAGAAGATTCTAATATGTGTGTAGTAAATGTTCTGAATATGAGCAGCTTTAGATGCATAGCACCATGGAATGTGACCCATCAGAGTGATATTTACTTGTCATTAAGGACACTAGTTCTGTGAGGCATAATGTTAGTTTGATTACGCCCATCATTTTTGTGCTGCTTGACAATGTCCTGACTTATCTTCTTTTTCTTATAAGACTAGGATGTTTGATTTGGTACCTCATTTTTTGTACTGCTTAACAATGTCATGACTTATCTTTTTCATAAGCAATAAAATCATTGTTAAAATTACACCAATAATACAATGCCCTATTTTCTTGCATTATTTTGTCTCAAAAAACCAAAGGTGCCCCCACAATGTCTTGTTCTCAGCTGGCTTTCTAGACTGAATTCTCAGGAACAAGGTGGATTTTTTGTTAAAGGTCAAGTCATTTGGAAAAAAAAAGTGTAAGAGTGTGTAAACTAAACCAAATCACCACCAAATAATACAATTTTGATTTGCTAGGACAGCTAAGTTATAGTTTCGATTCATGAACTAGGTAATAATATTATTACTTTTAGTCATAAATAAAACTTGTATTATTTGAAGGTGAGTTGGTTTAGTTTACTCACTAGTATACCTCTCCTTTCTAAACAACTTGAGCCCTTACAATAATTCCATCTTATCTCTAAGAATTCGGTCTAGAAAACCAGCTGAGTACAAGACATTGTGGGGGCACCTCAAGACTCTCAACGTTTTATTCTTTTTAAATTAATACCCCACCCCATCTCATAATTCTGATTTCACTAATCCTCCAATTTGTTATTTAATCCTAATTCCTAGTTGTAACCATTATACTCTTTTTAAACTATTATTTCTATTCATTCAAGTTCTAATGTGTTACACAAATTTTCACATTATACTTTGCATTCTTTTAAAATTTATACCTCTCCTCACAATTTTGATGTGAGTTGCACTGGTTCCACTCCAACTTTTGCTCTGCAAATTACCGTTATCTTAAAGGCAAGTGTTGTTTCACTGGCTCTTTGACTACAGGGCACAAGTCTCCAGTCCCCAGTGTTATCTTCCTTTAACATTTTGAAATCTCCGCCCGCTTCGCCCTATGTCGTAGTTCAATTCTGCCAACCTAAACTCAATGTGAAGTCACCGTTTGAGCTTCTACTGAGGCACTTAAACACCATCTTTTTGTTTTGGTTCAAACTTGAGTGCAAGTGCCAAAATTTCACCGATTTGACGTGCTTGTAAAGTGAGCATAATGTCTATAGTTAGTCCAGTTAGTCATGGCATTGGTTGGCGCTTCTGGACATGTAACGTTGGCCAGACGGCCAGACGCTGGCTGGGGCGGGGGGGACCCTGGGGGAGGGGAGGGGGAGGGGACTGAGAATGGAATGGACATCCGTCTCTCTCTCTCTCTCATGCTTCTCGTATGTTTACGTTGGTTTGTAGGATCAACAAGTGCTAGACAAGTGCATAATGCATTTTATAGTGATTCGGCTGCACATTTACTTGATGGTCGCTGGAGATAACATTTGATGATAGTTAAATATATGTTTATATTTATTGTCTCATTTGGAGGGAAATTATGCCTGCACTGTCAGTCAAGTTGCGGTAGGTTAGGTTGTTGTCCAAGTTCATACATTATTTGTTTAACTTTCGTAGTTCTTTGAAGAAACCGTTTCAAGTCGCCCTAATTTAAGGTTAAATTGATCGCGTAATACCTAGGCGTTACAAGTTTTGATTCTAAGGCTTTACTCAATCCAAATGTAACTTTGTTGCTTTTACTAAGTTTTTGGTGTTCAAGCCAGATGCCTAAGACTTCTAGAACGCTGGCTCTCTTGCTTTCTTTAGAGTAATTGATATGAGACAACCACAATAAACCAGAGGAAAAAGTGAGTAAACTAATTAATTATTTAATTAATTAATTAAAAGTTTAGTTGTCAATTTTTATTATTACAGTTTTTTTTTCTGTTTACAGCTCCAGAATCGTTCAAAGGTGAAAATACAAAACTCGTACTGTCAGAGTCCCTGTAATTTAACCACTCCATATTACTCTGCCACCATTGTGATGCTTACAAGGATTAAAAGGAAAAGAAAAAGGAAGGAAGTCAGAAATTCTAATCGAACAAGTTTCCGCTTTCAGTCAGTCTGGTGAAGTCTTCTTTAATGATCATAAATGATCCGGCTTTCAATGATTGTAGAAGAGATGCTCAAAGTAAGTCAATCAGAAATCTGACCTTTTTTTTTAAATAGTCAAATCAATGGTTGCCATACTTCAAAGCTTTTTCTCTTTCCACCAGATTCCGGGAAGCAGGTCATAATCTTCAAAGATGACATCACTGGTTAATTTGTCAGTCGTGCCAAGAAGAAAAGAAGATCCATTTTACAAGTTGAATTTTCTTTAATGAGCACACTGTCTATGAGGTAAGTTAATCATTTTTTTAAACTAATCCCTAGATTAAGGTTTTAGTTCCCAAACTTAAAGCAGATGTTCCTTTTCTTTAACAGTTTGAATGGATTATGTTGTGAGACATAGTGTGTGTTTCACCTAGCAACAAGAAAGAACAGCAGAGAAACCTGTTTGATAAACCAACTTTACAGCCAGTTGACTCTGCTAGTTGGGTATAGGCAACCTACAGCAACAAGTACAGGGCTGTATGGCGGGCTTGCCTACTCGAAACCCCAGCAGGCGCCCTAAACTACTATGCAGCACGCAGGGCACCCTCTCTCATGGGCACTTGACATAAAGGAACTATGGGCAGCCAGATCCCACTGGCTCACCACCAGTGACCCACCGGTATTGCTTCAAAGTGTGATTAAATCTCTGGTGAGTGGACACTGGTTATCAGTAGCAGGTTAAAAAAGAATTCTTGTCTTAATTTTCATTTAACTTTCTTCTTTTCTGTTGATAGCTTTTTTATGCCAGCCCCAGAAGAACTAAAAAGTATTGGCATGAAATATTGAAACATACTTTTGAACCAGACTGTATGTGAGATGAAGATTAAAAATGACATTCTTTAAATCAAGTTAGTTGGTTGCTGTTTCCCTGATTCACCACCTGGCCTGGAGGTTGGATAGTCACAAAGTCCGAACAATATTTGTGGAATACTAGTCTCTCCAACATGTTTTACGGTTATTAATGTGCCTAATCTTGCTATGGAAGTTCGGTGGAGCATCGCTGGAGTAATTTCTAATCCGATAAATCTCGAGTTCCTGTACTTAAAAGTTCTGCGTCACACAACAGGTATCAAACATTTTACCAAGTCTTTTCTCATTGTTGTGGGGCGATATCAACAAGGTTTCGGAACGGACAAATTATTTACACGTGTATTCCGAGGCTTTTGAAATAATTTAAACAGTGCATACGCTATGCAGAATACCATGCATAGCTAATGCACAATAGGTCAGTCATGGTTCAGACATCACTGCATACCTTATGCACAATAGTTCAATCGAGATTGAGATATCTCTGCATAGCTAATGCACAATGGTGCAGAAATTAATGCATAACTATGCACAAAAGCTTTCACATAAATGCATTGCTTATGCACAATCACCTTCACTTTTATACAGTAATTGTGCATAACTAACCATTGTAAACTGCATAAGAGGAGCTACTTTGCTGTGCATAACTTATGTACGTAATTGTGCATAACTATGGTTGCGTAAAATCCTGCAAGGCTTATGCACAATATTGAGCATACTTATGCACAAAAAACTGCATAAGGGTTTAGTGTGTTCATGGTGCAAATATAATAAGGCCCTAGCACTGAAAAAAACCTTCAAGCATAAGAATAATCTTCCTGAAGCTGTTATGGATTCCATCAAGTCAGTCTATGAAGACCTTACAAAAGATGAGCTCTTGTTGAAATGTGTAGATGGAATGACACAGAATCCTAATGAAAGCTTCAATGCGTTGGTTTGGAAAACTGTTCCCAAAACAATTTTTTGTCAACGTACTAAGGTTGAAATTGGTACTTATGAAGCTGTCCTAATATTCAATGACGGTCAGAAGAGCAAGATTAAAGTGCTGGAGAGGTTAGGTATCATGGCTGGAAGACACTTGATCAACTGGGCAAACACTGTGGATAGAGCGAGGATCCACAAGGCTGATCACCGAGCTGAACAGCAGACCAAAGAGGCTCGTAGGGCCAGGAGATTGGCTGGGAAGGCAAATGAAGAAAGGCTAGATGCAGAGGAGGGTGGCCCAAGCTATGCTGCAGGAGAATTCTAGTCATTTGCATTGATTATAATTAGTATTTACCAATAAACTGATCTTCAAACTTTAAAGCTGTTTTTCTCAGAACTTTTTTTTTTGAGCTTGCGCGCAGAGTTTCTTGGGCACCGTGATACATAGAATTTTGTGTGAGTGCTTAAAATGACTGGTCATCATTCAGCTAGAAGACAAGGCGGAGATTTTGTCCAATAAAAATTTCAATCTCTTGATACAGTCATCTAAATGTCCAAAAACGGCATTAAAAATGTCATGAATTTTGTTTCTGAGATTAAAAATCAAAGAAAAGGTTTTTATAAAAAAGGGCCGCCTTGTGTTCTTCATAGTAATCATAAGAACATCCGAGAATTTTTTCAAATTTTTAGAACAACAAGTGGCTGAGAAATCATGCGCGCAAGGATTTTAGCCCAAATGTCGACTAAATCTTAAAAATTTGTCTAAAATAGAAAAGTGTCACCACAGAGGCCATAATATGAAGAATAGGGGTAAAAAGGTGTGGGGAATCCATTGGTGATGTCCACTTTGAAGTCAGAGTGATCATTATATCAGAATAGGAGGCTGAAAAATCATGAAAAATGGCAATTTTCACTTTACCCCTTAACAGAGAAAGAGAAAGTTTTCGGTCTAAGGTAAGTGGTTAAGGTTTATTTAGCACTAAAAGTATTGTAAACAGGAGCTGCTGAAAATAGAGATTTCCTTGCTATCATAATAAGAAAACAATATCCCAAGCTATTGAGGCAAGGGGTAAAGTCTAGCAGTGAATGTTCATTCATAATGTAAAGTCAAAAAGTTGAAAAGATTACAGTTCCAACAAAGATATGTGGTCTACATTCACTTTACGTTGTAAAAAGGTACGAGCAAAGAGTCAAATGTGGTGGAAATATAAAATTCATATAATACGTATCTCCAGACTTAAATTCCACCAAAAGAAGAAGAAAAAAAGCATTTCACATTTGCATGAAAAGATTTCAGTGCTTTGGAATTTGGCCACCAGTCAACCTGAACTAGATACACTCCAGAGTATTCGTTCAGATCCGCTCTTTGAGAATTTGGGACGGATTGAAATCAAAGAGCGGCTTTTAGCATTTACTGGAAAGAAACAAGAAAATTTAGAGTAAGTATGTAGTGAGCATTACATCTGTCCATATAAATAGACTCACCTGTCATAAAGTACCAAAAATCTAGGCTCCTCTATTTTCAGATCAAATAATTAGTAGAGATAAACTCCAAGTATAGTATGTAATACTAAGGACTATCAATCACCTACTCAAAAGTGTGTAACACAAAGATACACACTTGGAATTTTGTGCCGAATCTAGTCTTTATGAAATATGTTTCATTTTTAATCTTAATCTTGGATGGTCATTCCTCAAAAGCAACAACCAGTCTAATCTGAGCATGAAGTCCATGATCCAAAATAGATTAGGTTATGATCAAAGAAGCAAAAAACTTATTGGACTACAACTACAGCATGACAGCAAAATAGTTCAAAGTGGAAACTGAGCAAACCAAACAAATGAAAAATACTGTGGGATAGAGTAAGAAACAGGAAAAAAAACACAAGTTTACGTTTCATTAAAACAACTGACGGGCCTCTGTGGGCTACCTCGAAACCCTCACTAAAAATACTGTTACTTTAAAGGCCTTACGATCCGGGATCGTCGATCCCACATCTGAACACAAAACAAAGTGCCTTCACATACATCTCTGGTAACGTAGAAAACAACTTTTAGAGATTCTTCACCAGTGCATTTTGGCTTGATATCGCAGGACAACAGGCTCTGGTTACTGCGACGACAAAGGAGCCAGACAGCAGACGATACTGGCACTATGGCCAGGCCAGGCGGCAGGCTTTATAAACAAACTAGTTATTTGCAGTAGCCAGGCAGTAGTATTACTTCGCCTGGCCTCAAGCCTGTCTTTCCTCAAATGAAAAATGTTTGTGCGAAAATTTGATGTCAGTTGAAGCTACTACAGGAGTATGATCTCTTACTTGTTCTGCTTCAGTTACTTTGAAAGACTGCAATGTAGTGCGGTTGGGAATGTGTTACAGCACCTAGCAAAATTATGTGTGATGAGGTTAACGTAGTGAGCTCAGAGTGTATTCTTCTCTCTGCCTAGCTCAGTGGAATAATGAAATTAACTAGCTGGTTCCTTGGTAAGTTGTTGCATAAGACGGCAGAGCCTTTAATACTGCAAACACACTATATCTTTCTACATATCTTAAAGCGCAATCTGTGGTCCAGTCTTTGTTGAAAGTTTGTTCACTAACCAAACACCTAAAACAATGTCATAACTATGAGGGTTTGAGTGTAATTTTCTGCAGTGTATAATGAACATTGATGAACTTGAAATAAGTGTCAAAATTACAAGGTAATGTATTTTAATGATTTTGACATTTTATTATACAACAGTGAGACTGTTGTAATTCATATTGAATAGTCCTTGTGAATAAATAGAAGTGTGTGACAAAATGATGTGTGGAAATAGAAAAATAATAATGTATCAGTATCTGTTACTGTTGTTCTGTGGGGGAATTCGAAGGAATTCATGAGTACGGTCCATCAGGCCCTATTATTTCGACCCTTATCGACAAAAACAAATTTGTCCTTAAAGTTGCACAATTTTGTCCTCAGATATAGGCACAATAGCTAATTTAATCTTTTTTTTTGTACAAGAATCTCGTTACTAAATTGTCCATATTGGGTGGACTATCACATTCGAAGAGAGTTAGAAAATTTGTACGTCCAAATCATACAAATTTGTCCCTTATTAGATGCAAAAATGTCTTTGACAAAACACGTACTAATTTGTACGTTGTTCTTAGACAAAATTGCATCCTGGAAGATGCGCGTAAAAACACAACCAGCCCATGGACAAAATTGTCTGTTGGCTACGTACAAAATTGTTCATAGCCATTTAGTGTGTGTACACAAAAATTTCGAGTCGTCCACCCCTCTCAACAGAGGCAACTCTGCCGGTCCCACCATCTGCTTGGGGAAAACGCAGGTTCCGGCAAAGAACCATGCGCACGCGTGGAGGTGGGGGAACGGGGCGAGTCACACGTTGTGCACAACAACAGTACGTGTCTATTCACAGCACCAGTGCAGCGCCTTATACGGAAATCAGTTCATCATGGACTACACACTAAATGGAAAGGGACAATTTTGTCCCAAGAAATGTTGCGTTTTTGTACACACCAATCCCTTTTGACAAATTTGTGTAATAATCTGGGACGATTTGTAATATTTCGGATGCAAATTGTCTCAATTTTGTGGGACAATTTGTCCCAAGAAAATGATGTGTACAAAAACGCAACATTTTCTGAGTCAAAATTGTCCTTTTTCATATAGAGTGTAGTCCTACTAGACCTAATGCTCTGACCGGTCGGGACGAGGCCGTCGCAAAGGCGGCGGGGGGCGGCGTGGTGCCGGGGGGCGGCGTGGCGCTGCAGGCGGGCTCGGTGACTGGGGGCGGCCAATCGTGCCGAGCCAAATCGTACAAAATTACAATGAAAAAGACTACGAAAAATCAGAAAATTTTTGAGATAGGTCTGATGTCAAGCTGTCTGTACGTTTTTACATAAAATGAATTTGCATCCTCAGTTTCAATGGTAATTGCGAGCCAAGCACCCTGTGCGGAGCCAAAATTGACATCCTCCAAAAGGCTCTGCCCAAATAGAAATGTTTCGCGCGAAAATCCAGCCAATAAAAACGTCCGCCTGTTGCTTTGTACCTCGATATCCAAAAGTGTCAACGCAAGGAGTGGTCACGTAAGAATCGTTGCAGATACACGCCATGTAAAAGGGTTCACCACCAGGAGACTTTCAAACGTTACCACTAGCTGGCCGCCGCGGCTCCTGATTGTTGGCTGGGACTGTAATTTCGCCGTGGGCGGGGCTTGTGGCAATACCACCAACCTCAGAGTGATTCCTCAGCTCATGTTTTCAGTAAAAGATACAAATAAGTCTACCCTTGTGTTCCGTGTTCAAGCGTGGAGGCAGGGTTCGGAGTAACTTACCTCGGTAACAGTAAGTTACCGGTAACTGGTTACTTTTTTGAGTAACGGTACCAGTAACTAGTACTCAGCTGAGATTTAGTAATGGTAACGGTACTAGTTACAATTTTCGGAGTAACGATACCAGAATTTCTCGTTACTGTTACTTTCCAATTTTTCTACGCAACTTCGCCCCCGGCTGCCGTTGTCGTTCCACGATTTTTTCGGAATGCTTTTGTTTTTCCACTGCTTTGGTGCACATGTGTCTCCTAATAGTTGAGTGGGGGGGGTCCACACTGACCCTGAACTTCCTCGCTGCTTCTTTGAGTACTCAGAAAGACAAGTCACAATAACAACCAGATGACTGCAGGCGCGCGGATGGACGGATGGAGAGAGGGGTGAGGTGGAGGTGAGGGAGGAGGGTAAGGGAGGGGGGCTGCGCCCGGACGCACCGATATGCTCGTCTCTCTCCTGCGCATGCAGCTGCTGGGGGAGGGGGAGGACGAAAGCAGCAACTCTCTGTCACTCAGATGCGATCCTCCGGCCCAGTGTGGGGTGGGTAGCGCGTAGGGGCAGGCGGGACCCCGCCAGAGCAGGCCTATTAAGAAACAAAAGGCGTGAAAGTCCGGGTAAAGGACGCGGGTCGGCGTAGCCAAGCCGGGGCCGGGCAAAAGCGTAAATGAGGTGATGCTGATCCCTGGTCTTGGACTGGGGCCCTTCTGATATGGGAGCCCTCGAGAGGAAAAGGCCATATGGTGGTTCCGGGGCGGTCTCTGCCGCCGAGTCGCGGTCATTGTAGTGTTCAATTTGCCCTTGTTAAATTTGTTTAAGATCTTCTTTTTTTAGCAGATGATACGAAGGTATCAGCCTGCTTGTACTGTCATACAGCGAGCAGCATGCAGAGAGCAGCGCAGCCAGCAGAGAGCAACCGGCAGAGCGAGCAGTCAGTGTGGCATAATATTATACGTAGAGGGGAAAATTTCGCGCGGCGCGCGCCCCTCACTACTCCACGCCACCTCTCGGGACGCTTGGCCGCCGGGCCGCCGGGCCGGTGCCCCCTCCTGCCCCGCGCCTCCCCTCTCCTAGGCCAGCGCGACAGCGCTCCGCTTCCCTGCAGCCTGCGACGCTTAGGGACATCTACCGTACGTATCGTCTGCTTTCAAGTTCCGGCGCTCCGGAACTTTTTGGTCACGGTGGCGTGGTCTGTTTTTTTTTTTCAATTTTGATGGTTGTAATTCTGTTGTATCAGCTCGTAATTTAAAAAACAAAATTGTATGAAAAATATTTCTGTTATTTTCTTTGCGGTGTATCACTTTAAAGGTAACTGTAAGATAACGAGTTACAATTTTTCGGGTAACGGTAACGTAACTAGTTACTTTTCTTGGTGCCAGTAACGGTAACAGTAACTAGTACTTGTGTAAAGGAAAGTAACGGTAACGGTAACTAGTACATTTTTTTGAGTAACTTGCCGAACCCTGCGTGGAGGCTTCGGCAGTTGTTTGCTAAAGGCCTGCAACATCATTTTACGTCATTACTAAATCTAAAACTAGCAAAATATATTTTGAGTTGGTTTGAGTGGACACCAAGGCGGCGTTATTTACAGCTGGCTCGCTCGGCGCCATGTTTGAGTTAGAAATGTGAGGCGGATAAAAATCAAGATTTGGGCTCTCACAGAGAGGTTTGACCTACACTCTAAATGCGAAGGAACATTTTATTGTTCCTTGAACTAGCAACAATGTGCTTGTCAAAAGCGCAAGACAACAGGTTTCATGGACAAAAATGTGGCTTTTCATACACAAGTTGTGTAGTTAGAAGGAACAAAATGTCCCTCTAAAATATTGTGCCCATGTTTGCAACAAATTTGTTGTAGAACTGTCAACGTATTTCAACGTCCATAGGCGTGGAAAAATGCTTTGTCCATAAAAAATGAAACAAATTTGTCTCGTCGGTGCACAAAATTGTGCAAAGCTGTACACAATTTGTCTGGTTTTGGAACAAATTTTCATCCTTTCTGTATGTGCACAGAAACGTTTCTACATTAGGAACAAAATTGTTCTTTCGCATTTAGAGTGTAATATTTTTGATTTCTATTTCATTTAATGGTAAGTGTATGTCAAATGTTAAACTAGAACCCTTTTATTCTTGCCTGGCGCTTCGATTTAGTGGTTGTCAGGGCGCGGGTGGTTATAGCTGGCCCGCTCGGCGCCATGTTTGTGATGGCAATGTGAGGCGGATAAGATTCACAATGAGTCGGTCCAAATAAAACGAGCATCGAAAATCCATGACCCCCTCCGATTTTAATGAAATTTTTTTCTTAGGATGGCCCTATGGGTGGAAGCACGGGGCTAAAATGGTAGGCGTGAAAAAAATTTATTGGCTGAGAAAAAAAATATTTTCTAAATTTTGCCCTTTTTGGACAAAGTTTGAAACTTTTCCGACTATTTCGAGGTTTTAGGTACTAGGTGTCTACAAATTGGTATCCGGGGGTAAAATTACTCAAGGAACAAGAATATGGCCACAGATTTGACCTACGACCATTTCCTCCCGAGATATCGGCTCCGAACTGTGAAAAATGTCGAAAAATACCCAAATCTTGGGGAAATGGTCAACAATTCATTTTGTTGACCATCCCATGGTTCAGTCTTGTAGAGAAAGAGCCAATGAATCATATGCGATCCCACCCATATTTTTAGGACAAACCGTTTGGAAACTACAGCGTCTCTAAGTTTGGGGTTTTTAAAAAGCGGCGAAAACTTGTCATTTTTCACCTAGTGGGCCAACATTATCCGGCATTCCTAGCCTTAAAGAGTGGTTCGGTTGGGGCAGTGCAGGATTAGGACATGGCCAAGTGGCACTGCGATGCAGCGCAGCGCCCGCACACAGAGCGCCTGACGAACTGAGGTAGGCAAACCCGCCAAACAGACCCTGAAAGGCAGGCCACCCAACTCGCTTCGTTTCGGCTGTGCGACCACCCAAGTGTGCACAGCCGTTACAGCCACCGTGCAGCCTCTTCCCCTCCCCCCTTTCCGGCTCTTCCTCTATGTGTGCTTGAAACAAGTAAAAAACTAGGTGCACAAAAAGAAAAAATTGTCAGTTACTTTTTTTTCACTAAAATTAAAAACCTTAAAGAAAGAGCAACTGCTCACAAAAAAATTCACAATGCAAATAATACCAGGCCGCTATTTTTTTTTTAATCACTCTTAATTGTAATAATTTTATCAAATCACCTTCTGTGAGGATCATGTTGTCACCCTTTTCTTGTAAGGTAACATTTGTGACAATGTGAGGGAATGGGACTGCATTGTGAATTTTTTTGTTTGTGAGCAGTTGCTCTTTCTTTAAGGTTTTTAATTTTAGTAAAAAAAAAAAGTAACTGACAATTTTTTCTTTTTGTGCACCTAGTTTTTTACTTGTTTCAAGCACACATAGAGGAAGAGCCGGAAAGGGGAGAGGGGAAGAGGCTGCACAGTGGCTGTAACGGCTGTGCACACTTGGGTGGTCGCACAGCCGAAACGAAGCGAGTTGGGTGGCCTGCCTTCCAGGGGCTGTTTGGCGGGTTTGCCTACCTCAGTTCGTCAGGCGCTCTGCACACTAAATGGCTAGGAACAATTTTGTACGTAGCCAACAGACAATTTTGTCCATGGGCTGGTTGTGTTTTTACGCGCATCTTCCAGGATGCAATTTTGTCTAAGAACAACGGACAAATTAGTACGTGTTCTGTCAAAGACATTTTTGCATCTAATAAGGGACAAATTTGTATGATTTGGACGTACAAATTTTCTAACTCTCTTCGAATATGATAGTCCACCCAATATGGACAATTTAGTAACGAGATTCTTGTACAAAAAAAAATTTTGATTAAATTAGCTATTGTGCCTATATCTGAGGACAAAATTGTGCAACTTTACGGACAAATTTGTTTTTGTCGATAAGGGTCGAAATAATAGGGCCTGATGGACCGTACTCATGAATTCCTTCGAATTCCCCCACAGAACAACAGTAACAGATACTGATACATTATTATTTTTCTATTTCCACACATCATTTTGTCACACACTTCTATTTATTCACAAGGACTATTCAATATGAATTACAACAGTCTCACTGTTGTATAATAAAATGTCAAAATCATTAAAATACATTAGCTCGTAATTTTGACACTTATTTCAAGTTCATCAATGTTCATTATACACTGCAGAAAATTACACTCAAACCCTCATAGTTATGACATTGTAATAGGTGTTTGGTTAGTAAACAAACTTTCAACAAAGACTGGACCACAGATTGCACTTTAAGATATATGTAGAAAGATATAGTGTGTTTGCAGTATTAAAGGCTCTGCTGTCTTATGCAACAACTTACCTAGGAACCAGCTAGTTAATTTCATTATTCCACTGAGTTAGGCAGAGAGAATACATTCTGAGCTCCTTACCTTAACCTCATCACACATATTTTTGCTAGGTGCTGTAACACATTCCCAACCGCACTACATTGCAGTCTTTCAAAGCAACTGAAGCAGAACAAGTAAAAGATCATAATCCTGAAGTAGCTTCAACTGACATCAAATTTTCGCACAAACATTTTTCATTTGAGGAAAGACAGGCTTAGAGGCCAGGCGAAGTAATACTACTGCCTGGCTACTGCAAATAACTTGTTTGTTTATAAAGCCTGCCGCCTGGCCTGGCCATAGTGCCAGTATCGTCTGCTGTCTGGCTCTGGCTCTTTTGTCGTCGCAGGAACCAGAGCCTGTTGTCGTGCGATATCAAGCCAAAATTCACTGCGGTGAAGAATCTCTAAAATTTGATTTCTACCTTACCAGAGATGTATGAGAAGGCACTTTGTTTTGTGTTCAGATGTGGGATCGACGATCCCGGTAAGGCCTTTAAAGTAACAGTATTTTTAGTGAGTGTTTCGAGATAGCCCACAGAGGCCCGTCAGTTGTTTTAATTAAACTTAAACTTGTGTTTGTTTCCTGTTACTTACTCTATCCCACAGTATTTTTCATTTTTTTGGTTTGCTCAGTATCCCCTTTGAACTATTTTGCTGTCATGCTGTGGTTGTAGTCCAATAAGTTTTTTGCTTCCTTGATCATAACCTAACCTTTTTTGGATCATGGACTTCATGCTCAGATTAGACTGGTTGTTGCTTTTGGGAAATGACCATCCAAGATTAAGATTAAAAATGAAACATATTTCATAAAGACTAGATTCGGCACAAAATTTCAAGTGTGTATCTTTGTGTTACACACTTTTGAGTAGGTAATTGATAGTCCTTAGTATTACATACTATACTTGGAGTTTATCTCTACTAATTATTTGATCTGAAAATAGAGGAGCCTCAATTTTTTGTACTTTATGACAGGTGAGTCTATTTATATGGACAAATGTAATGCTCACTACATACTTACTCTAAATTTTCTTGTTTCTTTCCAGTAAATGCTAAAAGCCGCTCTTTGATTTCAAATCGTCCCAAATTCTAAAAGAGCGGATCTGAACTAATACTCTGGAGTGTATCTAGTTCAGGTTAATTGGTGGCCAAATTCCAAAGCACTGAAATCTTTTAATGCAAATGTGAAGTGCTTTTTTTTCTTCTGCTTTTATTCGCAAGGCATGGTGGAATTTAAGTCTGGAGATACGTATTATATGAATTTTATATTTCCACCACATTTGACTCTTTGCTCGTACCTTTTTACAAAGTAAAGTGAATGTAGACTACATATCTTTGTTGGAACTGTAATCTTTTCAACTTTTTGACTTTAGATTATGAATGAACATTCACTGCTAGACTTTACCCCTTGCCTCAATAGCTTGGTATATTGTTTTCTTATATGATAGCAAGGAAATCTCTATTTTCAGCAGCTCCTGTTTACAATACTTTTAGTGCTAAATAAACCTCAACCACTTACCTTAGACCAAAAACTTTCTCTTTCTCTGTTAAAAGATAAATAAACCTCAACCACTTACCTCACACCATGAACATTCAAAGACCTAACACAACATTATCTTTTGAATGCAAATGTATTTTAGCTCCAAAATCATGTTAGAGATTAGACTATTTTGTACCCCTTTCCGTCAGTTCAATGTCCAGAGTACTTTCTGATATTAGAAAACTTTGTATTACTTATGAATAGAGGAGGTCTTCAATAAAATTTTAGGGAATATAACATTACTTGTTGACTTGATTATACTCATCCCATTTTCATAACTTTAGTTCAAATTTTCTGTTTGTAGTCAAATGCTCATGAAAGATAGGACGAATGACGGAGTTGCCTAAACTTTTGATCGGTTAATGTGGGTGCCATCTGAGGGTAAATGCTATGTATTGATTAGGTTTTGAATACAACAATATCTTTACGTACATTTGAAAGTAAAATAGATACAGTATCATTGCACAGTAGAAAAGTCATGGCTAGACAGTAAAATAAAACATTGCTCACAACACTGCGCACAACGTTTTCTATATTATTGTTCAGGACTCCATTTTTTTCATAGCATATCATGTCTGAAACTAGAAAACTTAGGTTTTAACTCTAAAACACAAGTCCAAAATAATACTTACATTTTAATTTTCACTTATTTGGTCATTTCCACCACCCCTTTCAGCAGGCATTTGAGACAACCTCAGTCTCCCTTATCAAAATAGTGTTGAGTTCGTGACAAAGCTGTCAACCTGGTGGTACCATCAAAGTGGTCGTCGGGGACCTGAAGAGGACGCCGATGACCACAAATTCCCTTTCGCTAGCAACATTTTACCAGGGTACGGCAACGCACTGGGGCCGAGCAGCTGGTTCCATCCTTTGACCACGGCCGAGTGGGGGTAGGGCGTACTTAAACTAAGATTTCTCCGCGAAGGATTGATCGTTTGGAACGATCGAGGTGTCAAAACACAACGGTTTTCTTTGTAGATTCGATATTTAACATGTACGAGTGACAAGAAACAGCCGTTTGTCCGATCTCGACGGATTAAAATCATCCTGCACGCGGACTCGGGGCGCAGCGTCTCCGGTCGGCCGACTTTCAGCTCGCTATTCTCAGGAAATACTCCACTCACATTGACATCCGGGCACAATTACAACAGTTCAGACCTTGCAGATTCGTAATATAGCAATACGTTGTCGACGAAATATGAACCATATTGCTATAGTTGATTGAAATTACGAAGCGTAGGAGAACGGGATTCTCGGCCTAGCCTCGCTACCGGGTGCCTCTCCCGCCCGTACGTAAACAAAATCCGCAACTCTGTAACCTCTGAAGACATATGTGTTTTGATTAACTGGGCTTTCGATCTGTTAGTACAAAGAATCAAAGTCGCGAGGTGGTGGACAGGCACCCGGTAGCGAGGCTAGGCCGAGAATCCCGTTCTCCTACGAAGTCGGCCGACCGGAGACGCAGCGCCCCGAGTCCGCGTGCAGGATGATTTTAATCCGTCGAGATCGGACAAACGGCTGTTTCTTGTCACTCGTACATGTTAAATATCGAATCTACAAAGAAAACCGTTGTGTTTTGACACCTCGATCGTTCCGAACGATCAATCCTTCGCGTAGAAATCTTAGTTTAAGTACGCCCTACCCCCACTCGGCCGTGGTCAAATGATAGAACCAGCTGCCCGGCCCTAGTGCGTTGCCGTACCCTGATTTTACTCCCCCCGACCCTGCCGACGCCGACCTGCCCGCCAGCTCTGCCCCAACGGGCACCGGGACCCCGCCGACCTGCCCGCCAGCTCTGCCCCAACGGGCACCGGGAGCCCGCTGACCTGTCAACTCTGCCCTCCACGGACCCCGGCGCGGCGCCCTGCTTTCCACGTCTTATAATGACTTCTTTTGCGGCCCTGCCAACCTGGCAAACTGTCTCATTGATATGATACCCTCTGCTTCGCCATTCCTGCAAGTTGCATGCCCGTCATCTTGAATTATTTTACCCCTCACCCTCCTCCAAACATAAATATTTGGCAATTACTTGCGCTACTGGCGGACGACAGGTTTAAACTTGTCATTGGTTTAAATTGCAACTCTTCTTTGGACTTTTTTGTCCATTAATGAAGAGAAAATAGAATAAAATGAATGTTCGATTCTTTTGGACAAAATTGTACTGTTTCTTATGGACAAATTTTATTGCATCTAATTTTAGGGACAATTTTGTCTACTGAAAGATGCAAACACTTTGTACCTAATTCTAGGGACAAAAAATTGTCCTTTGCGATTTAGTGTGTGTGTGCGGGCGCTGCGCTGCATCGCAGTGCCACTTGGCCATGTCCCAATCCTGCACTGCCCCAACCGAACCACTCTTTAAGGCTAGGAATGCCGGATAATGTAGGCCCACTAGGTGAAAAATGACAAGTTTTCGCCGCTTTTTAAAAACCCCAAACTTTGAGACGCTGTAGTTTCCAAACGGTTTGTCCTAAAAATATGGGTGGGATCGCATATGATTCATTGGCTCTTTCTCTACAAGACTGAACCATGGGATGGTCAACAAAATGAATTGTTGACCATTTCCCCAAGATTTGGGTATTTTTCGACATTTTTCACAGTTCGGAGCCGATATCTCGGGAGGAAATGGTCGTAGGTCAAATCTGTGGCCATATTCTTGTTCCTTGAGTAATTTTACCCCCGGATACCAATTTGTAGACACCTAGTACCTAAAACCTCGAAATAGTCGGAAAAGTTTCAAACTTTGTCCAAAAAGGGCAAAATTTAGAAAATATTTTTTTTCTCAGCCAATAAATTTTTTTCACGCCTACCATTTTAGCCCCGTGCTTCCACCCATGGGGCCATCCTAAGAAAAAAATTTCATTAAAATCGGAGGGGGTCATGGGTTTTCGATGCTCGTTTTATTTGGACCGACTCAATTTCGGTTCTCACAGTGAGTTCTGACCTAATATTTTTAATTTCTATTTCATTTTCTGGTAAGTGCAGTTCAAATGTGAAACTAGAACCCTTTATTTCTTGGCTGGTGGTTCGATTAAGTGGTTGTCAGGGCGCGTTGTTGACAGCTGCTGGCCCGCTGGGCGACATTATGTGTGCCAAAGGTCTGGCGAATATAATTCATGATTTGGCTCTCACACTCTAAATGCGAAAGAACAATTTTGTTCCTAATGTAGAAACGTTTCTGTGCACATCCAGGAAGGATGCAAATTTGTTACAAAACCAGACAAATTGTGTACAGCTTTGCACAATTTTGTACACCGACGAGACAAATTTGTTTCATTTATTAGGGACAAAGCATTTGTCCACGCCTATGGACGTTGAAATACGTTGACAGTTCTACAACAAATTTGTTGCAAACACAAGCACAATATTTTTGAGGGACATTTTGTTCCTTCTAATCACACAACTTGTGTATGAAAAGCCACATTTTTGTCCATGAAACCTGTTGTCTAGAGCTTTGAACAAACATATTGTTGCCAGTTCAAGTGAATTTGAAATAGGTGTTCAAACCAAGGGGGCCGTTTAACGCGTTAGCGTTAGAATTTCTTTTTTAAAACTTCTTCTGTCAAAGACATTTTTGCATCTAATAAGGGACAAATTTGTATGATTTGGACGTACAAATTTTCTAACTCTCTTCGAATGTGATTGTCCACCCAATATGGACAATTTAGTAACGAGATTCTTGTACAAAAAAAAAAAAAGATTAAATTAGCTATTGTGCCTATATCTGGGGACAAAATTGTGCAACTTTAAGGACAACTTTGTTTTTGTCGATAAGGGTCGAAATAATAGGGCCTAATGGACCGTACTCATGAATTCCTTCGAATTCCCCCACAGAACAACAGTAACAGATACCGATACATTATTATTTTTCTATTTCCACACATCATTTTGTCACACACTTCTATTTATTCACAAGGACTTTTCAATATGACTTACAACAGTCTCACTGTTGTATACACTGGAAAAACAGAGGTGCTATCTACACACTAAATCGCAAAGGATAATTTTTTGTCCCTAGAATTAGGTACAAAGTGTTTGCATCTTTCAGTAGACAAAATTGTCCCTAAAATTAGATGCAGTAAAATTTGTCCATAAGAAACAGTACAATTTTGTCCAAAAGAATCGAACATTCATTTTATTTTATTTTCTCTTCATTAATGGACAAAAAAGTCCAAAGAAGAGTTGCAATTTAAACCAATGACAAGTTTAAACCTGTCGTCCGCCAGTAGCGCAAGTAAATGACAAATATTTATGTTTGGAGGAGGGTGAGGGGTAAAATGATTCAAGATGATGGGCATGCAACTTGCAGGAATGGCGAAGCAGAGGGTATCATATCAATGAGACAGTTTGCCAGGTTTGGCAGGGCCGCAAAAGGAATCATAAGAGGTGGAAAGCAGGGCGCCGGGGTCCCTGGAGGGCAGAGTTGACAGGTCAGCGGGTCCCGGTGCCCGTTGGGGCAGAGCTGGCGGGCAGGTCGGCAGGGTCGGGGGGGTGGGGGGTGGGGGGAGTAAAATCAGGGTATTACCTTGATTTTACTCCCCCCACCCCCCACCCCCCCGACCCTGCCGACCTGCCCGCCAGCTCTGCCCCAACGGGCACCAGGACCCGCTGACCTGTCAACTGGGAAGGGACTTTTTAGCAGATGATACCTTTAGTTTCTTTACTTTCAGAACAGTACAAGACACTAAGGTGTCAGCTAGCTTGTACTCTCGAGTCCAGAAACCAATCGCAACTATACAATAATATAGGGTGGCGCTGCTAGGGGGGGGCCCAAATGGCCGCCTGACGCGCAGTCTGCGCGGAACAATGACACCTTCTCCCGGCGCGCAGCTCCTCCCTGTCAGCGACCGCTTAGGTCCGCGCCACGCCGCCGGCGGACCCCTCCCACCCCTTTCCCTCCCAACCCCGCAGGCACGCGGCGCGGCGCTGCTGGCGTCGTTCGTCGTTTACATCGTGTGCGTTCACACACAAATTGTCGCACCCCATAGCAATTTCTCTTGCGGTGCGGGTATCATCTGCTATCAATACCAATCTTGATTGATATTTTTTTGTCCACATAAAGTGACATTTTTGTGCACATCTTAACCAAGGACAATTTCCAAGCCAGCGAAGGACAAATTTGCATCCCTCCGATGGACAAAAGAAAATGTTGTCCATGACTAGGATACAATTTTGTAGCGTGCAAAATGCAGATTTGCACCTAGTCAAGATGTGCACAAAAATGTCACTTTCTATGGACAAAAAAAGTCCCTTCCCATTTAGAGTGATTAGCAGGATGAGCACATTGTCTCAATTATCAGACCCTAATGACGGACAGAAGCAATACCCATGGCACAAGACTCGTACTTTAAACATCCATCTGCCATTGACGAATTGCTGAGGTACAACTTACTTGCTTATGCTTTTGATACAACTCCTACTCCTGGAGAGAGAGAGAGACTAGTAGAAGTCAAGAGAATGTTTGAAGAACCACAAGAAAATTAGTCTTCCAAGCAGTCACAATAAGTAAAGGAAGAATCCCTTACCAGTCTATTCAGAAAACTTGAGCACAATAGATAAGGCACTGAGGTTCAAGAAACTAGACACCAGTAAAAACAGGTTCTTCCTAGTTGTCAGAATATGTACAGTAAGACTGACTAATCAGTCTGTTCTAAAATCTTGAGCACAACGTATAAAGCTCAGAGGTCAAACAAGCCGGTAAAAATAGGTTCTTTCAGGAAAATTCCCGAACGGGAAACACCACAAACGGATAAAGATGGGATTGAATTAATTCTTTCTGTGCATAAAGTTTTAGCGAGACACAATGGAATTAGATCAAAATAGAAAGAAGAATTCATAAGAGCTTTCTCAGCTGACAGCTTTACACCACATCAACAACACTACGAACGACTACGGGAAAGGTCTCCCGCGCGCCGCCTTATTGTTTTTTTTTTTCTTCTTCCCCTTCTCGACGTTCAGCTGATTATTCCGTTTGTTTACCTTCGTTTCGTTGTCTCGTCCGCTGGTATTCGCCCAGCTTTGTACTGCCTTAAAACTGACTGAACATTATGTCCCACTGATCTTGAAAGAAATATCAGTCTTTCAGTATTATCTGTAAGGAATCTTCTTCGAAAGAAGTTCCGGTACTGAGTTCAAGTTGCTAAAAGTAGTCACCGCACTATACTACACTTAACCTTCATTCTGTGACCTGCTGTATTTCTTTATTTTTTTTTATTTTTTTTACCTATCTTTCTTACTTGGAGATGTGTATTTATTTCACACACCATTGCTTATTTTTCTAATGCTCCAATGTCAGATGTCACTTAAAAGTATCCTTCTCTCTGTGAAATATCCAACAATCAAACTATCTCAATGTTATTGTGGTTGTGTGGCTATAATGGATCACTTTCAGGTAAGCAATCTCCATAATTTCTATCTAGATTATTTGCAATTGATTTTTATTGTGTATAAATCACTCACCTATTTCTTTACTCCTAAAACATAATTGTATGTTAAGTTCATAAAAGCCTTGCACACGAAAATGCCATGATTCGATTTTAGATCACGATGCTGTAGTAATGATTGATTTTGTAATATCCTTGCAGGTTGTTTTCTGATGATGTTTGTCTTCTTGTTTCTTTGAATTTCAAATCTGTTCTTTTTCTTTTATAATCATAGGTTTGCACCTCAAAGTGTGCAAAACTTGCGTACACGATAGCTTTATGAACCATAGCTGAAACATTGTTTGATAAAGGTAGCTGGTGGCTTATAAAATAAATAAAAATTACTTAAGCATGTATGTTCAATTAAATTTTGCTCTGAATAAACAATGATTCCATTGCCTAAATCCTTTCAATCTTGAAATTAATGTACTAAATGAAGTAAAATCCCAGGAGCGCCACTTCTTTGGATCTTTTCCAACCCGCCTCCCCTCGCCCACCCCCAAAAAAATAAATAAATCTAAACAATCAAAAGGATCTAGTTAATTAGTATCCAAATTTGAGGTAACATTTTTTAACTTACTAAAAGGCTGAACTGATCTGTAAGTAACTTCCAATATTTTAGCAAGAAACTTGTATGAGCGAGGGGGAAACGACTCATGTAATCCGGCTGACAGCCGTTAGGTAATCCGGCAGGATGTAATCCGGGGAAATTCGAAGTAATCCGGTGTAATCCGGGGAAATCCGAGGAAAAAAGCACCGTTATCTGGAGGACACTCGAAAGGTAATCCGAGGTAATCCGGGGTAATCAGTAATCCGGCTGACACAAAAATTGACAGTCGTTTCCCCCTCGTGTATGAGTCCTTTTGATAGTTTCTTTGAGACCGTGGCTTCCAGGTCCTAAATGTGTGAGTGCTTTGGGAGGCCTCTTTTCCATTCAATTCCAATCTATTACAAACTTTTCAAGAATAAATTTCAGCCAGTCAAAAAAGGGAAAAAAAAACAAAAACATTACAGTTATCATATAAAAAACAAGTGAAACAGCATCAAAAACTGAGTATTATACAGTTTGTCCAAGCAGTGTGAGAGTGTGTCATAGGGTGTAAGATTCATTTTCCATATTTCTTCGATCTTGTCAAAAACCCAATTTGGGGAGTTCATATCTCCTAAACCAAATTTCTTGTAAAATTTTTCTTTGATATTTGGGACTTTGGGTGGTCCCAAATGATATTCAAACTTCCCCAACTCAAAATAAAAGCCTTCATTTTAAACCTTGCGGAGAAATTCGCTATAACATGGAGATTTCACTTAAAAAATCATTAAAAATGGATAAATACGACCTATTCACAAAAATTAGAGAATGTTAAGGGGCCTTACAGGAAGCTGTAAACCAAATTTGGTGACAATTGGAGACCACCTAATGTTTCTAGGAGAGTTACGTTATTGTAGTAAATTTTGTTGATATCTTTAATTGAAGGGTAGGAAAGAACAGTTAAACTTTTTCCCATGAGTGGTTTTGAATAAGTTTTAAATTCTCTATCGAATAGTGTATACATATTTTACCTCACTGCAAAGATTCATGAAGTTTTACCTAAACCACCTCTCAAAGCCGCTATTTTGTGCTCAAAACTTTGGGAATTTCTATCTCCTAAACCGTTTGAGCTGCAGGCAGAGCCCAGACTTGGTGTGGGTTCATATTTCTTGAACACCTATTAACTTTGAGACTAAAACCAAAATCGATGACCTAGTCCGAAATCTTGGGTCCATTAGAGAGACTTATACTGTAATTAACTTTTAACGAATACATTAAACTTCATTTCTTTTTTATGTTGTAGATACACAGTGATGCAGAGCTGGAGCAGAGTGTTGAGCTATAAAACTGAAGCAGCAGCCTCACCGCTTGTGACGTCCTCAGATACATTCTTGTTATAGTGCAAAGTAGGAATGTTTTCTTTTTTTCTCCAGTGTTAAATGTGAAAGGGTTTAAAAATTAATATTTATACTCCATGTTCTGTTACAGTTGCACATCAGACTTCGAACAATTTAAGTTGAGTCCTCTCATTAGAGACTTCACACCTTGGTGCAATAGCAGCACTTCTGAATCAACCTGCTTACTGTAATGTAGGCAGAGTTCCTTAAATATTGTCAGTATTTAAATTTAAGTTTCACCTTTACAATGCTATTCAAATGATTTATTGTTTGTTGACACTTAAGTTGCTGCCAACATCCCAGAGGACTGAAGATGCAACAACCTGACCAAGAACAAGCCAAATACCGTGAAGAAATGTTTGTTTTTTACAACATTGTATTTTAAGAAAGGGTGGCTTGATTGCTATAGAGTTAAACAAAACAATAAGTATATTTATATTGAAGACTACATTGTTTTAATACTGTGTCTCACTGTAAGCCATTAGTTCTTCCAATATATAAGAAATAAACTTTTTAAAATTAATTATACGCAACTAAAACAATATGCGTTTGATTCTGAGTTCAAGAATACTCTGAAAACAAAGCTACAACAATTTCATCAAAAGTAACAGTATAGAATTCATAACTGTAAAAAGTTACAAAAAATATGTAAAACATAAAATATTGGTTGAGTAAATAAACTAAAACAGATGTGTACTGATACACATTTCCACTGGGTAAATCAAACCTACAAGTTAGGAGTTATGAAACAAAGTGTCAAAATTACAATTGACAATCACAGAGCTGCTCACAGAGATTTCAGCTTATTAAAAAGTTCAATTGATGAAGGAGGAATGTCACGTCTGTGATCAAAGTAAACTTTATAAAAACAAGTTTGAAGGAACCTGAAAAATTGGGCCCAGGTTTCAGGATACTTTACATTAAATACCACATACGACTTGAATAACCAATCAATGCAGCGTAGAAAGGGGATGCGCCCCAAGTCAAACAACGTTGTCATCCAACACAAGATAATACTTGAGTATTTCACAGGTCACTTGGCCACGCAGAGCAAGAAGGTATGGTTGCAGTGGCGCTCATCGTATGTTCACGGTAGGGCAATTGCCCTACCGTAAAAATAAACTGGTGGGAGGTACGGATTATAATCGGGTGGTAAGAGGAAGGGAGGAAGAGAAAGGGAAGGAAAAGGGAAAGAAAAGAGAAAGGGAAAGAAAGGAGGGAAACGAGGGGCCCACAACTCTGGAATTCAGGTGTACAAGGCCACCGAAATCTTTGGAAATCATATTGAAATCTCATTGAAATCAGTGAAATCTTTGAAATCAGTTGAATTCTCTTGAATTCACACGAATTCCGTTGAAATCACTTAAAATCTGTTGAAATCACTTTGAATTCACATGAAATCACATTGAATTCACATGAAATCACATTGAATTCCCATGAAATCACATTGTATTCACATGAAATCACATTGAATTCACATGAAATCACATTTAAAAAGCGTCTCGGGAAACTGACTCAAATCGGTGTGGGGAGAGGAGGGGGGCGATGTGCACTAACAGCTGTTCGGCGAATTCGAGATATTTTAAGATTTTTAGATACTTTCATAACAGATTGAGATTTCTATTTATTCTTAAAGCATAGTGCCATTTCAATAAAAGTACTCAATGTATAAACAATTTCTTTTTGTTTAAATTTTTGCCATTGGAGGTATAATAGTCCTAAGCAAATCCACTTCCACAAATCTGGTTGATGAGGGAATATTAATTTATTAACTGGAGCAATAAAACATAGTGAAAGTGCTAGACGACTAAGATTCTTTAAAATACCTCCTTGTTACGGCGCAGTTGAAGTGAAAAAATCCTGCAAAAAATACGGGGATTCCCCAGAAAATACACGCACATCTGATCCAAATTATTCTCTCAATTACATGATTGAATGGGATTTTTAGTAAATTATTGTGAATGACTTCTATTTATTCCAAATTATTGGAAATTGACTTGCAATAATGCAAAATAATCACAATTATTTCAATTATTTTTTAAAACTTTTCAGAAACAAATTTTGCTCTGCAATTGAAAGGATGGCGTGAAAACATAGAAAATTTTTGCGGCAGTAAACCTCCCGAAGGAAGTTGCGGTTCCCGCCAGGCACAGGGCTTTAACCCCCTGTGGCAGCCAACTGCTTCGGTGTTCCATGGGAACCGGCGCTTTGCTGACTGCGATCCTATCGCGCAATTCGACAGATTTGATCCCCGTACCACCATTGGCCTACCCCTAGAGGTACGAGCGGTGTCAAGGGCGTTAGACTTCCTGATCCCAGTTTCAGAGGCCTTACCTCAGAGGGGTACGCGGGATTCGAACCCACAACCCCGAGTGCCGACACATAGCCAGAACGGGAAGCGAACCAACGCCCAGAGCCACCGAGCCAACGGCGGTGAGACGTGTTTAATTTCTACTTGACCTGCCCTGGAGCAGCTGCCAAGGGAAATGCCAAGCGCGGAAAACACTTTCCCGAGTGGGAGTCGAACTTCGGAACACTGGGTTCGGTGTTGCGCGCTTTACCAACTGAGCCACGACGCCACGATGACTGAACCGTGCGACGGGTTCGAGCAGTATTTGCCGCGTATCCTGCAGCCTCCAGCCAGGAGGACAGGGCAAATACAACTCGAACCCGTCGCACTGTACAGTGATCGTGGCGTCGTGGCTCAGTTGGTAGAGCGCGCAACACTGAACCGGGTGGTCCGAAGTTCGACTTCCACTCGGGAAAGTGTTTTTCGCGCTTGGCATTTCCTTTGGCAGCTGGATGGCAGGTCAAATAGAAGTTAAACACGTCTCCCCTAGTAACACTGAACCGTCGAGCGAGACTCGCCTCCTTCTCGCCGCTCGGGAGCCCAATAGTCGCCCGCGCGTCGACCGCCTGACTCTTGCCCGACTCATGCCTTAGCAACTATCAGGTGTCGTCAATGGAACGTTAATGCCCAGTTAAATGTCGGGCGTTCACAAGAACGCATCCGACGCCACTCTAACGCCGTGGCGGTTCCCGATTCGCGGTTGATGCGGCGAGAACGTTTCAATACTGTTCCTCAGTGAGCTGTTCGTTCCCGATTCGAGTTAATGCCTCGGCAATGCTAAAGCGGGTCTCGCTGCGGCGGGAGCGAGGCGGGTGTTGGTCGGTTAAGAGTTTCGTCAGCCGTAAGATTCACGCCACTTGTCAACCCCGCGTTGACGCCCAGGCGATTGTCGCGCATACGTCAACGCAGGGTGAATTTGGCGACAAATGTCGTGTATCGATTTTTTAGCACCGCCGCTTGTTGACTTCTCGTTATTGCTTCCCCGCCCCGATTCTCTTAAGAACTGCAGCGCGGCGATTTCGTGGCGTTTACGTATCAACGCGCCCGAAAGCTTCTTGCCTGCGAACATCGCTGCTGTAGTGTTCGGGCAACTCCTGAAAGCGCGGGAGCAGGGGGTGAACGGTGCGTTGTCCGCAGGGCAGGCCTCGCCGCTCCGTTAATGCGGCGCGATTGGGCTGGCGCCACGCGCCCCGCTGATATCTTTTGGTCAACCGCGTGAGACCTTCGTCTCTACACCTGATCACGAGGGGACTGCACCGAGATCGCCGACATGCAATTTGGCGATCGCTAGCTGGTTTCGACGCCACAATGTCGCCCGGGCGGCAATGGCCGGCGTTAACCACACGACGGAGTAGAGGTGGATCGGGCCGAGAAAATTCGGGACTAAGAATATTTCTGGCTCTCGCTGATTGGCAAAGTGGAAGTGGTGAGCTGCCGTGCACTGCAGCGCGGCGATCGTGGGGCGTTAAACCGGCCGCGACAACGAGTGACTCTCTGTCCCGAGTTAGATTAGGAACTGTATCGAACACCGTTCTTCCCATGAGAAGCGCTTAGCTCAGGCGGCAAGGGCGTGGAGTTGTACCACGAGTTGTCCGGGTTCTAATCCTGCATCTTTTCAATTTTTTTCGGTTTTAGTCTGTTGCCTAACGGTTGACGGCTCATTCTCGTCCCGCTAACGCCTGAACAACAGCCGCCCGGTCGACAATGTCACAACAGTTGTCCAGGTCCTTTGCTAGTCGCCTCACTGTTGCCGACAGTGCCACTCCGCATGTCGCCGCGTTACCGCCCGGCGTTACAGTATCAATGACGTATGGCGTTACTGTAGCGATAATGTTTGGCGTTGAATCCGCGCTGAAGTAAGGCGAGCCAGTGGCGGTAACGCCATTAGTGCCATTTCGTACAACGTCAGATCATCGCCGGCGTTAACGCCGCGTTAAATGTTAGTCGCCCGGCGGTAGTCAGGCGAGAGCCGCCCGATACATTTGTGTTACTAGGGTCACCGCCGTTGGCTCGGTGGCTCTGGGCGTTGGGTCGCTTCCTGTTCTGGCTATGTGTCGGCACTCGGCGTTGTGGGTTCGAATCCCGCGTACCCCTCTGAGGTAAGGCCTGTGAAACTGGGATCAGGAAGTCTAACGCTCTTGACACCCCACAGAGAAAATAGACGACTAATAGACATCTTTTAGAAGTCTATGTATAGATGAAAGATCATCTAATAGATGTCTAGCAAAGACATCTATTAGATGATCTAAGTGCACACTTTCGTTCCCAGATTTAGACGTCTACAAAATTAGATGGGTAGACGGCCATTCTTTTTTTAACGTTATCATACTTCCGGTTTCTCTTCCCTTCTTTTCTTCTTTCTTGCTCTTGATAGTTTCCCTTCTAACGCATATCATTTCCTTTACTCGAATGTGAAGTCTTACCGTAAGGTGTACCCAGAGTAGTACCCCGAAACACTTTAGTCAGAGAAATACCTCAATCTTCCATCAAGCACCCTCTGGAGAGTCATGCTCCGACTTTCGATAAAAAGAAAGTCAAAGTCTTAACTCCAAAAAATTATCGAATCCATGTAGTCCGCTGCCTGATACTACTATAGAGGTATGGAGGACGTTGCCGTACCCAACCAGGGAGACGGATCAGGGACCTGCGCGCGTTCAAGTTGAACCAATTATTTCTGGCGCATGGTTTACGATTTAAACATAAAACCTGCACAGGAACAAAAGGATTTGTCTTATAAAACACAAAGCGTAAAATTAAATGTTAGTATTTTGTCAAAATGTGATTTTAATGGGAAAGGATCGGTTTTGCATGTGACGCTCTGACCGTGACGCCACCTAGCGGCATTTCTTGGCGACACGTACGCACTTCAGAATCTCCCGTGTGACAGAGTTTTGCCGTCGTTCGACAGCTAAAGCAGTTATTCCCAGCCCCTCCACTAAGGCAGAGCCAAGCGAACTATTGTCCAAATTTTCAAAATATCCCGTTCACCCATGGTATTGAACGGCACGTAGATGGAGATGGAGCATAGACGTAATTTAGATCAAATGTAGATATATTAATATTAAGACAATGTGGAAGTTCATAACCACATGGCAGATAAATTGTATACTTCCCTAAAACTCTCTATTTTTTTAAAGATATTAGATACAACTCTAGGCCTTCAATACCCGCTCACAAATAATTACTCAAAGTTGAACCGTCTGGTTCCGTCACATCTAAATGAAGACGTGGATTAGTTGTCTCCATCACATCTCCACATAAACAGTCTACGCACATCTTCTTAAAGACGTCTATTAGTAGTGTGAAGAAATGTCTATGTTTGTACGGTCTAGGCACATCTAAAGGCAGACCTAGTTTAGACCCTTCTACACACATTCGTCGATAGCAAGACGGTTAATAGATGTCCAATAGATGTCTATCTCTAGAAATCTACCAAAAGAGATGGGCTAGAGGATGGTCGATCATCTATAGATGTCTATCTTCCGTGTGGGACCGCTCGTACCTCTAGGGGTAGGCCAATGGTGGTACGGGGATCAAATCTGTCGAATTGCGCGATAGGATCGCAGTCAGCAAAGCGCCGGTTCCCATGGAACACCGAAGCAGTTGGCTGCCACAGGAGGTTAAAGCCCTGTGCCTGGCGGGAACCGCAACCTCCTTCGGGAGGTTTACTGCCGCAAAAAATTTTCTATGTTTTCACGCCACCCTTTCAATTGCAGAGCAAAATTTGCTTCTGAATTTTTAAAAAAATAATTGAAATAATTGTGATTATTTTGCGCAGTTGCAAGTTAATTTCCAATAATTTGGAATAAATCGAAATAATTCACAACAATTGAGTAAAAATCCTATTTAATCATGTAATTGAGAGAATAATTTGGACCAGCTGTGCGTGTATTTTCTGAGGGGGAACGTCTAGACGTTACCCCTTCTGGAGTTTACCCCCCCATTTTTGATAATTTATTTTAAATATAAAAATAATAAATGAAATAAATCATTTAACAGCGATTCCTGGAGTTCACCCCTTCTAGAGTTTACCCCCCTTGTTATAAATTAATTTTATTAATTTTAATTAAATAGTTATTGAATAAAAAATAAAAATAATTAAAAAGCGTTTTTTATTATTAAGAAAAGCATTTTTAAATAAAATTAATATTTAAATAACGCTACTTCGTGCCTAAAAAAAATCGTTGGTGTTCTACCCAGACCAGTTAACGGGCACACGGGCCTGCCCTATACTCTGTCCCAACACGGAAGAACCCTGAGTGTCGGTGCGGTGGTAGTGTCTCCACCTCCTCCGGGCAGTCTCCGGGAGTCAGTGACGAGAACAGACCTCCTACCCCTATACTGTTAAAGTGCTTTAACCTTTCACACTTTAAAGGGAGCAATTGTCATTTTAACAGTTGCAAGTGTGCAACTCAGTTTTTGTGCACTTTCAAGTAGGCAAATCGATAGTTGTGCACTTGGAAGTGTTTTGACGCTCCTGACCGCAAGGCCTCTTCTAGTGCATAGTGTAGAACTTCCCTGTGGTCTAACAAGGGAACCCCGCCAAGCGTAGTGCAGAAAATTTGTTGTCAGGAAAGATTTGTTGATAGCTGATCGCATTCTGATCCGTTTGTTACCAAGTAAAGAGAGCATCCACGAGGCTGCCACAGTCTAGATGAAAAACATGTGGAGCACCTTAGTGCTGACGGAAGTCGTCGCTAGCGGATGCATCTAGGGCAGGCCCGTGTGCTCGTTAACTGGTCTGGGAGGAAAACCGATGATTTTTTAAAAATATATTATTATTTTTTTTAAAAAAAAAACTCGTTTATTTATTTTTTTGTTTTCTAATTTTTATTCATTTTTTTTTTTAAATTAAAAAAAATATATATAAAGAGGGGGGTAAACTCTAGAAGGGGTAAACTCCAGGAATCGCTGTTAAATGATTTATTTCATTTATTATGTTTATTAATAATATAAAATATAGAAAATGAGGGGGTAAACTCCAGAAGGGGTAACGTCTAGTACTCACCCTTTCTGAGATCGTCCCAAAAATACTTGAATTCGGGGTTCCTCTAGAGTTTACCCCATCTAGAGCTCACCCCCTCTATTTAAAATAATTTTTTGAATTAAATGGGAATAGAAATAAATAAATACATATGACACTGATTCTCGGAGTTTACCCCTTCTTCAGTTTACCCTTCCTTTTTTCATTTTTTTTTTTAAATTTAAAAATAAATTTTACAAATTATAAAAATCCATTCAATAATTTTTCGGAAAATAAATATTTTATTTATTTTTATTTTTTTTTATTTATTTTATTTTAATAGCCGCGTGCGTGAACACGCTTGTTAACATCTAACGGCCGTGCTGGAAGCAGGTTACCTCTCCATAAAATTTTTCATATTTGTGGAGGTAGCCTCGCAGCTAGGTGCGCCTCCTAAATCTCGAATGTGTACTGTACTGTGTATGAATTTAGAGAAAACGAACTGAACAAACCATCGCTACGCGACGGCCATGCCAGCCAGCAGTAGCGTTTTTGGCAAAGAAGTTGTCATAGCATTTCGCAAATCCTTATCAATGATGAAATCGCCGTTTGTTTAACTGTTCGACTTGAGCTACAAATTGCTTAACACTTCCTCGTACGGGCAACTGTGCTTTTACTTTGGCAGTGCTCCTACGTTTGCTTGGGAACCAGAAGAAATTATGTTGGTAAGTTCACGTGTCTGTTCTAACCAGTAAACAAAATTTTGGTCAGTGACTTTGGCATTTTAATTATAATTATTATTATTACTGTCACAGCGCTTCTCATAACCCCTATGACGCTTTGTCTGCGAGTGAGAATGAAGGACGTGCCTCGCATTCTATGTGGCTACATAACCTGGTAATGCACACAGTCTTGGTTAAGTTTAAGGGTTTTCTCTTGTCGTCTGATGTTTCATTTCTTCGTTAAACTCAGTGTCATTCTTTTCAGTGTGCTGTCTCCTGAAGCTGTGTCTGTCTACTCATAGCAGTGAGCCTCAACTAATGGCTTCCCAACTCGATTCACTAGTTGTCATTAAGGATGACATTTTCAAGAATGATAGTCTGGACAGTTCTGTGGACACAACAGATAGTTGTAGGGACTTGAAAGTTTCTGTATCTTTCATCAGTACAATTTATCTCTGTTACTACTACTATCATAAGGATCTTGCTACTGAACTTTCCACAAACTAATTTCATTTGTTTCAGATTTTAAATGCCATGAAGGAGGAGGAAGGAAACGCAGCCGTCCAACATGTAGAGTCATTTCATCCCAAGACGTTGATTTGTAATGCGTCAACTCCTCCTGTTTTGCCAAGCCCAAACCTTACCTCTCACTTGGTAAAGAGGCCAGAGGTCACTCCACGAGAGGTGCGTGTGTGTGTTTTGAAACTTGATTTTGTTGTAGTTGTAAGGTGAACAGATTGCGAAAGTGCTGTTTGAATTTGCTGCATGTGTTATTTTGTTTTAAGAGGGATATTTATTTGCCTTGATTTCTTATTAATTTGTCTGCCATTTTCTTACAGTGTGGAGTACCACTTGATATTCTCCTGCAATTGACCCTACCCTAGAAACATGTGAGCAGTCGGTGGACCAAACAAACAACAGAATCCATCTTGAGTTTTATCAAGAGCTTTGCAACCGTTGCTGAAGGCTCCTGGTTGACTCACTGCGGTGTCAAGGGCCCCCGGACTTCTCAGATGTGAGGAGTGCTGGATTGAATTTTCTAGTTTGTGTGATCGGTACCTAAAACTGCTACCCAGAGGAGTTTGTTGAGGTCTTCATCTGAATAAGAGTGTTAACCACTCTCAGACCTCTTCCTAATAGTGAGGAAACCATAGCTATTTTTACCCAGCTCCCTGAAGTTCACGTAGGTGACAGAGGTGAATCAAGCATTGATGAGTCTGGCTGGATTATGTACATTTTCAAAATCACCTCTACAGACTATTTTGCAATGAAAATATGTGTCCTTTATCTACACTCATTAATGATTTATTTATGTTTGTGCTCTATAGGTTCGCTTTTGACTTGCTGTCTTCTGAGAAATGACATCTTGCTGGGAAAAGTCGTATCGATGATCTGCTCGTTTATTTCCATTGCTCTGTGCAAGTTCATGATTGCTTATCTCATGATTGTTTTGGACCGAGCTGGTTGAACTTCGGACTGAATGTAAGTTGAAAGTATTCTTGGTTTCCTTTCAGTTGTATATTAGAGTTTAGAGATGCTGGTTAATAGTTGTATTGTGTACAACTTCTTTTCCTTTAAATGATGTGTTCATATTTATACTTTCTTTAGAGGGAACTGAATCTATTTTAGGTCTCCTGATGTGAAATCACCACTCGAATAATATTTGTCCCTTTTTGAGAGGAAACTATTCAATAACAAGATGGAAACATAGGCTTTGTCCAGTGGCTACCTTGTTGACCTTGATTCAAAGTAATTGTCAAAGGTATGCACTCCAGTGATATCTTTTGTGTCCAGAACTGAAAGACAATATGGTGATCAAGTCTCACACTTTTTTTTATGTTCTTCACTAGATGTCACCGAAAGGAAGTCTCACAGGGATTACTGGATAACTTACACAGAGGGAAACCATTGGAATAATGTATTGAATTACAGTTCACCCTAGGCTACATCAGGAGAATTCATTGAAGCATATTCTTCGCAGAAGTCAGAATGCCTCAAAGAAGATGAAATATATGTACTCCATTTTCTTTTACCCTCTACGCGTTTTTGTAGTTTGGTAAGCTTCATAATTCTGTAACTGTTATTGACTTTGTGTTCCATTCGATATCACAAGCTTTCGAGACCTACATATCATTTTATAGCTCTGCATTTAGTCGAGAGTTGGAACCTTTGGTAAATGAAAAGATTTACGCTTCTTCATTCAAATGTGTTGGCTTGATTTTTAAAATGTCATGCTACCTGCTCTCTTGTGATTAAATGTCATTGTAAAGTAATGGACAGTCTCATGCAATTCTGATGGACAGAAACAAAATGAATTTTATCTAACATTTTTTATTTTCTCTATGTATTTTACCTGAATGAATTCATGTCAGATAAACTTCGTTGCATTTTAAATTTCCAGCCTTCTGCTTGCTATAGGCTGTGATGTGTGTATTTTTTGGTGAATAGTATTCTGCTTTGTGCATTTTTAAGTCAATGAAATCAATTTTCTTTTGGATTCATTACAAATTTTGAGACGCGATCTTTATTATTTTGGAAACAGCTGATTTATCTGTGGCTTACTTTCTCCCACGACAAAATACCACTGCTGATACGAAGGGCTGAGTTCACTATGTGCTTGATGTACTATGGTAATAAGCTTTGCTGTCACTCAGTCAATTATGTAATGGTGTCTGCTGCTTCGAAAACTACTTCAAAACACAACTGTTGGCAATTAGAATGTTGGTATGATAGTGCTGTCATCTAATAAAGTGAACTTTCATTCATTAATATTTTTTGTAACTACCACCAACTAGCTTTCTCAGTGTTACCATGTATCGATTTGGTATGTTAAGAATGCTTCTTACTCCGTATCTGTATTTTTTTTATCGTCAAATTAGTGAAAGTACCCTGCTTTATTTACTCTTGCAATAGTTTTTAATTGTCTGTCACCTCATTCAACTTTCAGCATATCTGCCAGAGTGATATGGAATACACTTAAAATGTAGGTAGTTTCAATTTCTTAATCCTCCTTGCTGGAGGTTGTGTTGTGTTCATGTTAAGGTAATGGAATGCTGTTGTGCCGGTCACTTTAACAGTAGCTAATGTTCATCTCAAATTTGTATCAATTGTGATATATTTGACTTTATAAATTTGATGACTGTGTATATGCACGTATTATGTTTGTATCAATATATTTGGTTTGATAGATTATCTTCATGAATGGATCCAACTCATAGTTCTCGCTATTTTGTGACATACCTTTATCTGCATTCACTATATGAATGTGTTAGGGAATACGAAGCTAAGGAATCATGAAACTGAAACCATGGCGAGTCATAACGTGGTAGATTGTATGCTAATTTGTGTTCTACATTCTTTTCTTTTCCATAATATAAAACACATGTAATGCTTCCAGGTGATATTTATTGGTGTTTTGCAATAAAATATACCTCACTACCACACAACTGTAATTGATTATCCCCATCTTCTTGTGCTCCAAATAATAGATGAAGCATATGGCATTTTAGAGACATCACATCCATTTTGAATAGCAGATGCTGAAAGATCAACTTGAGATTACTCAAAGTTTGTTCCTACCATCTCAAATTGCGTCTTTTGATCCGTGTAATTGATCAGACTGCTGGTAATGAAGAGAAAAGTGTCTTAGATAAACGACCACTGCCCCTATTTTCTCCTCTACACCCGTAAAAATGATTTAAAACTAGAAAACGACGAGTTCATCTTGGCTGGAAGTTGCACTTCTGCAACTTGACAAACATTTCTCGCTTACAAGTTGCAAAATTGCAACGACTCACCAGCTATTCTTTAAGAGGGACATAAACAGCTGTGCCTCACGGCGGGGAGGGTGAGCGCGCGCGCGCGTGGCGGACCAGATCACAGCCGAGTACGAGACCACTGTCTCCATGGCCTCGCGGCGGGGTGGGTGAGCGCGCGCGCGGGGACGCTGCCACCCCGCGCCGCCCCGTCCCGCCCCGCGCCGCCCCTGGCCGCCCCGCCCTACCTCCGGCTACCCCTGTCGCTCGGCCCCTGACCTACCCCTGTCCTGCCACTCTGACACTTTCTTTCCCTCCCTTTCACCTCCCCCCCCACCGTCGGCACCAGGAGGGCGTGATCGTGGACCTCAGCTGAGCCGTGCCGCGGCCAGGGCAGGCGCGCCGACTGCCGAGTCCACGCAGCGTCAGGTGATCTTATCACCTACAAGAAGTGGTCGCACAATTTTTTTTACGAAACGAAAAAGCTCCAGCTTGGCGAGATGCATGGAGGGCTGACAAGTTTGTGGCCGGGGTTCAATTCGTTGTAGAGTAAATATACTTCTTTTCCATTTTGGAGGCTTGATTTTTTTCGTATTTTTATTCCAGTAGAGGTCGTTTTTCTGAATCCAGCCATATGTCTATGAGCGTGATCGGATGAGAAATGGCCGAGCTACGAGCAAAAAACTTTTGAAATTTCCGAAACTTGTCCGGGCCGTATCTCCGGCAATATTGGTCGTACAGCACCCCGTTTTTTTAAAAAGACTTCTTTTTGAAAGACCTTTCTAGAGAAAAAACACCCAGGTCGATATCTCAAACGGTTCAGGAGGTATGGCGAAACTGCCGCTTTTCAACTTCTCCCAGAAAGCCGGGGATGGGCAGTCGGACCCTTCCCTGCCCCGACGGACGATCTCGGCTGAAACTTGCAGCTCCGATTTCTCCTATACAAAATAACGCACAAAGTCGAGGATGGTATCAAAAGTTGCGTCGTGACTCAAGGAATCGACTCCTGTGCCGCTTTTGACTTACTTTGGTGTATTTTGGATTTAAGAGCCGAATTTAAAAAAAAGTGCGTCGTCTACAAGGGCTCGCGCGTTTCCCGCCAAGTCCGGGCGCCGCCTGCTAACGGTATTTCGGTTCAAAAATATGACTCCGTGTTTCTGACGATGTCCGATCGGTCGTTTGCGTTAATTCTGCTGTATTTCACGAGAATTGAGTCGATCGTGTGTGTTAAATCGTCGGAACAGACTTGGTTGCCTGCCTCCCAGGCGCCTGCATGCGACGCCCTACTGAAAACGCATTCTTGTACGAATGCTGTGTGGGACATAAGTTCTTGTGGGAAATGCTATGTAGGACATAAATTCTTGTGGGAAATGCTGTGTGGGACATACATACCTGTGGGATTTTAATGTGGGAAATTAATTCTTGTGGGAAAATTTCATTTCCCACAGGGACTTTCTCCCACATTCATGTATGTCGTGTGGGAATTTTGGTCTGGGAGTGCTGGGGAGCTTGGAGGAGCAGTAGTGGCGGGCCGCAGTGCCGAGCCCGCGCCGCGCCTCGTCTCCAGAGTGCTGGCGAGCTTGGAGGAGAAGGAGCAGTTGGTCGCAGTGCCGGGCCCGCGCCACGCCTCGTCTCCAGAGTGCTGGCGAGCTTAGAGGAGAAGGAGCAGTTGGTCGCGGTGCCGGGCACGCGCCGCGCCTCGTCTCCAGAGTGCTGGCGAGCTTGGAGGAGAAGAAGTACCTGGTCTTGGTGCCGGACCCGCGCCGCGCCTGGGCCCTTAGAATGCTGGCGAGCTTGGAAGAGAAGGAGGAGTTGGTCGCGGTGCCGGGCCCGCGCCGCGCCTCGTCTCCAGAGTGCTGGCGAGCTTGGAGGAGAAGGAGCAGTTGGTCTTGGTGCCGGGCCCGCGCCGCGCCTCGTCTCCAGAGTGCTGGCGAGCTTGGAGGAGAAGAAGAAGCTGGTCTTGGTGCCGGACCCGCGCCGCGCCTGGGCCCTTAGAATGCTGGTGAGCTTGGAGGAGAAGGAGCCATCCCGCACCAGCTATGGACAGATGGACAGAGCCCCTGCACATCACCACCTTTTTCCCGCCGGCCCTGGTCACCGGCGTAGCCGGGGCGGATGACCGGTCCTCCGAGAACGCCGTGCTTTATGCAGGCATCTGGCGGGACAGGCACGTCCTGGCGACGGATGGATCCCAGCAGGCTCGGGACGCAGCGGAACTGTCACCACCGGCGCGCAGTGGCGCCCATCGCATTTGAAGACGGTGGGGCAACACCACCTACCTACCTACCTTATCATCCGCCCCCCCCCCCCACCCCCACCCCTTAGGAAAATTGATCCCTTACATTTCGGTGGCACGGCATCCAGCATGCAGTACTGTACGGGGGCGTAATTAGGCGCGTCGGAAGCGGGGGGTGATGTCTGACAAATTGCCTACCTTCCGGGGTAAATGTGCATTTTCATGTTTTGTTTTTACTAAGTTTTCTTTACCCACCCAGTCCAGAAATCCCATGAGTCTTTCCATGAGCCATGGAACGTCAAGGGATATCATGGAAGACGTTTTTCCAAGGAAGATGAGTTTCCATGTATTTTTTGCACTTTTTCCATGTGAGAGGATTTCCATGGAAATAAGTTTCCTTGGTGGTTGACCGTCTCCATGGAATAGAGCCCTAACTCCATGGAGTAATACCAAAATGTTCAAGTCCACAAAAAGTCAAAGGGAAGACTGATCGAAATAAATGAAACACGATTATAGAGTGTCGGAATCGAGGCGGAGCCAAATCTGGTGTCCTTTTTTGCCTAGCTTAAGCCGTTTTCGAGTTGCCAGAAAAAAGTCCTCAGATTTGAATGAAATTTAAATGGCCCTACTGAAATTCATCGTTGATGCTCCATACCAAATTTCAGATCGAAATTCTAATAATAATAGATTCTACAGCACTTTTAATTTTCATGGAAAATTGTTCCATGGTGAAGATAGGCAAGTGCCCAATGGGATAGGTCACCTCATGGAAAGACAACCGTTCCTTGAAGTCCTCTCGCATGGCAAGCATTTTTCCATGGAGCCATTACCCATGGTAAGAAATTTTCCTTGGAGTCCTCCCATGGAAAGCGATATTCCATGGCATCTTGTTCCAAGGAAAACACATTTCCATGGTAGAACGCACATGGAAACAGACACCACATGGAATATGATGCATCTTACATGGAAAACAGACCTCTATCCATCACTGTTAAAAAAAGTTTTAAAATTTCAGATCAAAATATGTTGTAAAATTGTAAATGTGGTTGTGAAATTTCATAACATTACTAATTTTACAATTAAATATAAAAATTCATAACTCTTTTTGTGAAAATTCAAAACTGTGTTCTGAAAATTATGAATCATTTGTAATTTTGTGACTCGAGATTGTAAAATTATGATCACTCAATCAGAAATTTGAAAACTGATCGCAATTTTCCCAGTGCTTATTCGAATTTTGCAAGCCGCGCATTTTAAAGGTGCATTCTTCTCCCGCCGCGTCCCTGCTAGCCAATCCCAGACCTGAGTTATTTTCGCAAGAAAGAGTATCTTGCTCATGTCCTGCATAGTGAAGTGTTCTTCCCTTGTTTGCCACCAGATGGCGTATGGACTGGGTGTCTGATACTTTTTCGTTAACATGTCAATTATCCACTAAATTTCTGAAATTCCGCTTCGGAAATATTGATAATCGGATAGAACAGTCTTTTCTTGATTTGCGAGCAGTATTCCTTTTCAACTTTTAAAAATATTAAAAATTTTGCATGAGTTTTAAATCCGTTCTCGCTGGCCACTCATGACGCGAGCACATCGACCCTCCAGCGCCCAGGCCGTTGACAGTGTATCCAAAGTGATGTGCGTATCGCACGATTTTTATAATCTCATGCTACTTAGGCAGCAGTTTCGAGTTCTTCTCTCGGAACTGCGCGCTGTAGCTTAACAACCCCCGAGAAATTTACTAACAGATATCATTATTTCTGGTGATTTTAAGTTCTCTATGGCTAAATTTCTTAAATTTGTCTGCAAATTTACAAACCGGCTTGCATTGAAAATTTAAATCAACGTTTGCATTTTTAATATCGTACATTCCCAATTTTCAGAACATGTTTGCAAAATATTTTACAATTGTTTCAGTTGGTAATTTTACAAACATTGGATTGTGTAAATAATTGCCAACAATGTTTGTACAATTACAACGAATTTTTTTAACAGTGATGGAAAAGAGATCATGGAATTCCATGGTGTCCATGGGATTTTTGGACTGGGCAGCTACCCCTGTAGAATTTTCCAGACGATTGACAGTTCGTCTAGAACCGAAAACTGACTCAAGAGTCGCTTTGAAAGTTCGTTTTCAAAATATTGAGGATTTGACTATAACTATATACAAAATGTCAAGTCGGGTGCTTCAAGCGATCTGTTCGACAATGATAGGCACAATCCACAACAGACCTCGATTGTTCCCATCCGCGAGTGAAGCGAGCGCGAAAGAAAAAAATCACGGGACTTCATTTTAACAAGTCCTTTTATGACAGAAAAATCACTTAAAGCGCACCGGCTTCACCAGTATGTGCTTAATGCTATACAAGATCGCGAGCGAAGCGAGCGAAAAAAATCTGGTACGTCGGGGCAACGAAGAAATTTTCTCCTTAAGACTGAAGAAGGCGCAAGGTCGGTGTTCCAAGTTCCCCTGCAAATTCGGACTTTGTTTCTTGTTTTGCGAGGTTTTCCTTGTATTTTAATGATTTTCCTCTACGGTGTGAACTCTGACAGTATGTTTCGAGAGAGCAGAAAGAGAAACCACCTGTGCAGCATAGGGATAGACATAATAATAGACTCAAGCGGATTTTCCGGAATTTCTCTGACCACCCTGAATTTCGCCTGCCAAACAGGCGCTCAGTAATGCAAAATTTGCTGCTGTCTGTCAAGCCTGAACAGGAACAGACAACCAGTGCCGTGGCCACACCGGCCTCTCGATTAAGAAATAAGCTTTAGAACATGGGTGTGATAATCTCCTGTTTACAGATTTTCTATTGTTCAAATGTTTTCCTTCTTCCTCCTACTTTCTTTCTTTCTTTCTCTCCTTATTTCTTTCTCTTTCCCTTCTCCCTTCTCTTCTTCTCTCCTCTTCTTTCCCTTTACTCCCTCTACCATCCCTACCTACCTACCTTTTCATGCCCTACCTACCTACCTTATCAAAAAGACGGTGGGGCATTTGCCCCACCGTAACCATATGATGGGCGCCACTGCCGGCGCGGTG